>JADLZN010010713.1:0-269716 GCA_018155175.1 Sinocyclocheilus anophthalmus | reverse complement strand
CATCTGGCCATGTTAAGTCCAGCCTCAGTGGTTCTGCTTCTCCAGCCCTGGGAAAGAGACGTGTATTTCCTCTTCAGAAAGAGCTCAAAAACAATTCCCCACAGCGGGAACTGAAGGACTGTGTGCTGCGGAAAGCCTTTGATGAATTCTTCAGAGTTTCAGAAGGAGACATAATATCACTGTATGGGATGACCCGAGGGAAAGCCCTGTTAAGGCGCTCGGTGGGAAAACTCTGCACCCTGCTCACACAAGCCCTCCAGAGACCAGCGACAATGGCTAACAAAACCCAGTGGGCTTATTCACAGATTAACACAATGTTTGGAGCGGCCGGGGCTTTTACAGCTCAAATCCTGCTGTTATTTACTGCTGCCTCCTTAAAGGAACAGTTCACCATAAAAAATAACGCCATCGTGTACTTACCCTCATGTTGTTTCCGTCGCATATTTGCTTTATTTTCTCTGAAACACAAAACGAGACAAAAGTACTGCCTCTTCACTGCTACTAATTACTGTTACAGGAGTGATTGGGTGCCGTCAGAATGAGAGTTCAAATAGCTAATAAAAGCATCACAATAATCCATGGGGCAGCACTCCCGTCCATCTAAAACATCTGGAGAAGATAAACTCTGCGTGTTTGTAAGAAACAAGAGAATCCATCAAGACTTTTTTATCTTTAAATTAAATGCAATTCCATAATCCCATAAAACACGTCTCCTCACAATCAAAATCCACCCACAATTGTTTTAGACAGGTTTTGTTTTTGGACCGTTTTGGCTCCTCAACTTTTCTTGATCTGGGCAGATTTCCTCTGTTCAGACAGATGATTTTGTTTACTGAGGAAAGTTTTTATGGATTATGGACTCATATTTTAGCAGCAGTTTGCAGCAACAGTTTGACGTTAAAATGCCTTAATGATAGGTTTGTTTCTTACAAACACTTTTGTCTTCTCTAGATGTTAACTGATGAACTGGAGTGCTGTGGATTAATTATAATTGTTTCTCAGCTGTTGGACTCTCGTTTCTGACGGCACCATTCACTGCAGTGCATTGTTGAGCAAGTGATGTAATGCTATTTCTCCAAATCTGTTCTGGTGAAGGAACAAACTCGTCTACATCTTGGATGGTCTGAGGGTGAATACATTTCCAGCAAATTTTCTTTTTTGGGTGAACTACTCATTACATCTTGCTTTAAAAAAAAAAAAAAATTATTATATATATATATATATATATATATATATATATAATATATATATACACTGTAACTCCGACCCCTGTATCTACACTGAACAATATTATAAACGCAACACTTTTGTTTTTTGCCCCCATTTTTCATGAGCTAAACTCAAAGATCTAAGACTTTTTCTAACGTACACAAAAGGCCTATTTTTCTCAAATATTGTTCACAAATCTGTCCTAATCGGTGTTAGTGAGCACTTCTCCTTTGCCAAGATAATCCATATTCCCCGTCCTCCAAAGTCGGTTCAGCATTTTTGGCAGTACTTCCAACCGGCCTCACAACCGCAGACCACGTGTAACCACACCATCCCAGGACCTCCACATCCAGCATCTTCGTCTGAGACCAGCCACCCGGACAGTTGTTGCAACAATCGGTTTGCATAACCAAAAGATTTTCTGCACAAACTGTCAGAAACCGTCTCTGGGAAACTCATCTGCATGCTCGTCGTCCTCATCGGGATCTCGACCTGACTGCAGTTCGTCGTCGTAACTGACTTGAGTGGGCAAATGCTCACATTCGATGGCGTCTGGCACTTTGGAGAGGTGTTCTCTTCACGGATGAATCCTGGTTTTCACTGTACAGGGCAGATGGCAGACAGCGTGTTTGGTGTCGTGTGGGTGAGCGGTTTGCTGATTTCAACGTTGTGGATCGAGTGGCCCATGTTGCGGTGGGGTTATGGTATGGGCAGGTTTATGTTATGGACAACGAACACAGGTGTTTTTTTATTGATGGCATTTTGAATGCAGAGAGATACCGTGATGAGATCCTGAGGTCCATTTTTGTGCCATTCATCCACGACCATCACAGTTGTTGCAGCATGATAATGCACGGCCCATGTTTCAAGGATCTGTACACAATTCCTGGAAGCTGAAAACATCCCAGTTCTTGCATGGCCAGCATACTCACCGGACATGTCACCCATTGAGCATGTTTGGGATGCTCTGGATCGGCGTATACGACAGCGTGTTTCAGTTCCTGCTAATATCCAGCAACTTCGCACAGCCTTTGAAGAGGAGTGGACCAATATTCCACAGGCTACAATCAACAACCTGATCAATTCTATGCTAAGGAGATGTGTTGCACTGCGTGAGGTAAATGGTGGTCACACCATATACTGACTGGTTTTCGGACCCCCCCTTGGACCCCCCAATACAGTAAAACTGCACATTTTAGAGTGGCCGTTTACTGTGGCCAGTCTAAGGCACACCTGTGCAATAATCATGCTGTCTAATCAGCATCTTGATATGCCACACCTGTGAGGTGGATGGATTATCTCGGCAAAGGAGAAGTGCTCACTAACACAGATTTAGACAGATTTGTGAACAATATTTGAGAGAAATAGGCCTTTTGTTACATAGAAAAAGTCTTAGATCTTTGAGTTCAGCTCATGAAAAATGGGGGCAAAAACAAAAGTGTTGCATTTATAATTTTGTTCAGTATTTATATAGTATCTTTTATCACTAATTTTGCAATGTAAAGTATTGCTACATTGTAGAATTAATAAAGAGTGATGAGCTCTCATTGGTTGAGGTAACATTCATTGCTGTTCTTCTTCAATCATATCGTGCTACAGATCTTAAATGCCTTTGATTTGAACCCTCGCCGATCTCTCAATGCCTGAGGACAGGAACGAAAATCACTTTCAACTACTCAACAACAAGGGGCTTTGACTCCAAGCATGACTGCCTCCGTTAACAAGAACAGGCAGGTGCCATTTCAGGCCCCCCTTGGTCGCCGTTATTTAAAACATTAATTGCTTTTTTGGTTTTAATGCGGTTTGCCATTTAAAATGTTAATTGCTTTTTCCTCTGTAAGGACTCGGTGACATTACACAAGGAGTGACTGGCTTGAGTGTCAGCTTTACTTCCATCAACAATGGACAAACATTTGCTCTCCTGCGCGTGACAGCTGAGACGATTTAATCTCCCGCAAATCTGACAAGATTCAAATCTTGTGCTGAATGGAGTGAATAAGTGTTCTGGTCTGAATCAGGAGAGAAATCTGCACAGATCAAGCACCGTTTACAAGCCAAAACATCTCTAAACAAATATGTGGCTGGATTTTGATGTGAGAGACAACAGGAGATGGACTTTTTCACTGGAGGAAGCGTTATTATAGATTATGGAAACAACAGTTTGAAATTAAAAGTGTCTTGATGGATTTGTTTCTTACAAACATGCCACTTTTTGCTTCTCAAGATGTTAACTGATGGATAATTAATGTACATTTATAACACTACAATTTCACTTTTGGAAAGCCATAGAAATGCTAAGGTGGATTTTTTATTTTGTTATTAGGGCAAACTAGTTTATGAACTAGATGTTTGCCCAACTATGATGGCTTCCACTCTAAGAACCCCGGAAATGTGAAAAGGAACCATTATTATTAATACATAACCACAAAAACTTTAAATAAAACTTCAGATAATGTAGCAGCAATCTCTGTGAACAGTTGTACAGAAGAATTCAGCAGAAAATGTCTTTCTTTGTGATCAGAATTTCTGTCCATCGAAATGTACTGATTTCGTACTGATTATTTCACATAAATAACTCGAAAACAAACTGCTCCTGGATATCTAGTTTACTGGCTCCTATAAGTGTATCAACCCAAACTCAAAATTTGATTCCTTAAAGCTCACAATCTATGGCAAATCCAATGATTATTCTTTCAAAATGCTATAAAAATCCCAATACCGTCTTTAGCGATTATTAAAACACAAAACACTGCGATTTTGTTCAATAAATACGTACTCAGCATGCTCTGCATGCTTCAAATGATTCACCTTAAGTGCATCCAAGTTCAATCTCATAACTAACAGCTAGAAATGACTACAGAATAATTTAATATTCTGGAGGTTTAAATTTAATGACCTGGTGAAAGCCCATTGCCTTGACAAAACATGACTTCATTTGGAGACTTTGCTGACTAGTTTGTGTTTCTGCACTCTCTGCTGAACATTAGAACTGCCGTTTCAGTGAGATTTCATGCATTTTGTTCTTTTAGCTTTGGCAAATCAGCAGCAATATGAGATTTTAAATGTTAACCATATCTGTCAAAATGTGATTCAGCTCCTAAACTGTCTAGTAAACGTTTAAAAGCCTTTGGTATCTGCTCAAGATACTAGTAAAGCGCTGTTTATATAGAGCTGACTTTTACAAACTCAAACAAGTACGTTGCTAAAGCAAAACCAGAAGTTCCTCCGCCTAGCAAAGTAGAAGGATGATTCAGCTGAAGAAATTCTAGTGCTTTATCAAATATACATGATATATTTCTGTAATGGATGCTGCATATGTTCTGTCATGTGATAAAGAGGATTAAATAGAGAAACTGCATAAATCATGTGAGCAGTAGACAATGAATTCCCTATGTAGGTCTCTATTATGCAAATATATTATGCTGAGCAGATTTAATACAAACAGCACCATTATGTCTGGAATTAATATTTCATGGGCCTCCAGGCAAGCATGGATCTGTAGACTACATACTGTAAAAGCCACATGAAGAAACTCGTCAGAAGCTAAATAATTATGGTGAACTCTAAGTTCAAAGGTTGTGAGTAGTTTGGGCTCTGATAACAAGCGCAAAAACACATTTTAATGGCATTTTCAAAGGGAGAATCTGCAGAATGTATTTTAGCATGGTAAAATGTGTTAATCGAAGCTGAAAGCAGCATGCATGCATGCATATAACCAAAGAATTGACAATAGGGATGCATCTGAGTGGCACGACAATGTCATGTCATTTTATGTAATCTAATCTGTTATCAGAAATACAAACTCACATCAATAATAGTAAGCCGGAATAGTTCAAAAATGCATTGTTTAATAAGTATCACTCTGACATCTGAGCATGTTTGTGGCAGACTGTCTCATCTGAACTCAATCACATCGCATGAGGAGCTCTGCTGATGCATCATGGGTGTCCGGAGAGTGATTAGGGCAGAGATGGGCCGACTGGGTACGTCCCCCCGGCTGCCACCTGAGGGAACCCCAGATCTAGGCAGTGGCACGGGCACTCCGCCCCCCTTGCAGGTAACGGAGTCCGGTCCGCAGCTCTGAGATGGTCATACCCCCGCAATGGGATTATGAGTCATCCACGAAAGCCACCTCATTGTGCTTCGTGCCCAGACACGAGAGGCAGCGATCGTGACCATCACCCAGCGCCAGGTAACGACCGCACCCAGAAACATACGGATGGTATGACATCTTTAAAAAGATGTTCCACCTGTGAAGCTCTTTTAGAATGGAAATTGCTTTTTTAGTGTGCTGAAGCGCACAGGGGAAATGGTCTTCTGCAACACACACAGGGGTAGTGCAGCCTGTTATGTGCAACCCACTCGACATGGGAAAACCACCACCACTGAAGCGCCGTACCACCAACACGAATCGCCCACGAATGAGCGTGCTTGACTGTTGTACTACTTGTAAAAGGTCAGGGCGAAGAACGATAGAACTGCTCGGCTCCGAAGCGAAAAGCTGATATGCATTGCACCTGCTGCCTTTTTATACTCATGCTGTGATCAGCAGCAGATGGATGCAATAATCGCATGCCAATTTGCATTGGCTCATTTAGTTTACACTCAAATTGGATTGGTCTCTCTAATTTCTAAGCGGATCCTAAATTAATCCAATTCGTCGTCCATCCGACTGATATCTGCTCCTTGGACCGACTGAAACGGGAATAGTGGTTCCCGCATTATTACAGCAAACACCGTGATTCAGTCTAAGCCGCTGCAATGTAACAGCTCTAAACGATTAAATTAAAGATGATGTACCGAGAGAGCACACCAATGACGTGAAAGTAACAAAAACTTGTAAAAACATTTTAAATGGGCATAATTAATGTGAAATAACCGAAAGGATATTACAATTTAAACCAAAAATTATTCATATAATGAATTTTTTTACAATTTTTTTACTAGTGGGTGCAGGACACTATTGTTAATTTATGTAAGTGAGGATAGCAAATTAAAGTAAACTGTGACAAATCATACCCAAAGTTTCTTCATACAGTGGACTACCAGTAAAACTGATACAAATTTGGGTCCAAAAATTATTCAGACCGAGTCTGGGAAAAAAAATTCAGGTTAGCATGAAGTTGGATGACAGCATGCCCAGGAGACTACAGGCTGTCATTAAGGCTAAGGGCTGCACGACTAAGTATTCATAGTTGTGTAAATACTCGTTTGGTGAGTGTAATCTATTACATCCCTTTTCTATCAAAATTACTCTAACATTGATCAGCTGACTTTGTTCTGGACACAGTGTTAACTCTGAGTTCTTGTTATTTTATTACCATTTTCTAAACTATAGCGATTAAACTGTGATAATGTGAGAAATGTTGTCTGAATAAATTTTGGTTTGACTATTTATTTGGTAAATGAAGTTAACCAACTAACATACATTTTTTGGTTTCTGTACCCAATATTAAAATTTTTTACAAATGCAATAAAAAATATCGGTATCGGTACTCGGTATCGACAAGTACCAAAAATAAAAGTATTGGTATCGGGCAAGTACTGGAAAAAGTGGTATCGGTGCATCCCTATAATTAATTTTTGATTTCAAGTCATTTGTGTTGACATTTATGATGAATTAGTGGTTATGGAACAGTCTTGGGAATAATTAAATATTGCCTTCAGTTTGGTCAAGGACAGCAGTTTGTAAGGGACATTGGGGATTTTAACAATATACAGCCTAAAATGCCACAATGTCTCACTTTATCCTTACTAATCTGCTAATACAATAAATAAAGAGGATGCATTTCATTTGAACTCTCGTTTACACATCAGAAATTTGCAATCATTTGATTATGGGATTTGAAAGCACTTTAAAGCCTTTGTTTCAGTGACAAAGTAGCATTTATAATCAACCTTGTTGAAATGAAATAGGATGCAGACCACAAAGGTTTCAGCGTTAATAAAGAAGATAAACCTCAAAAGCCAGATGAGAAGGTTTTAATAGACTTTGCTTTTTCATGCTTATTTGTGATCAATTAAGATTATAAAATACCCTACAAATTGGTCTGTACATGGCAACGCTCCAACCAAAGCAAGAGGAAAAGTGTTTAGCTCGATGATAGATACTGGGACAGTGGGAATGGGATAGCTGGTCAAAACCACCCCATTCATGACACACTGCACCCCGTCATTTACTAAAGAAATATATAAAAATAAAAGATCTATTGCCTTTGTGAAAGTAGAACCAGGCAGCTCTGTCCAGCATATCATATATCAGAGCAGATAGCAGTACCTGATAGCAAAGGTGTGAGGTCATACTGCAGCCAAGACACACAATATGCACTTACTTTCAAGTCGTAATAGAGTGTCAGACGAAATCTGGGTCAATGACATGTCACATACTCATTTTTTTGGTCCGGATTTATTAATTTATTCAAAAACCTCAAAATGCACTTCATATGACTTGAAAACACCTCTTTTATGGACATAAAGTCAAAAATGTCCTGACATCTTGGTTAAGACTTTTTAAAGAAGTTTAGCATAATGTTTTCTTAGAAATAAGAAATAATACTTTATAAATGGCTTATAAATATTAGAAAAACTTAGATTAGAGTCATGCAGTATGTAAATAAAGTCATGTGGTGCAACATGAAACATTAAAAATAATAATTATTATAATATCATAGGACCAAAATGTGTGCAGCACATTTTTTTTAAATAGTGATTGTGTACACTCATACATTCAAGATGTTAAGTAAATATATTATTACTTTTTACTTGTCTTCAATTAATCTTTTAAATACATTTCAATTAATTAATTGATTTTTGCAATTAAAAATGCCAAATAAAATTTTTTGTATTTCATTGTATTCCAATATTTATTTATTTTTTTGAGTATTTCAAAAAACAATATTACACATCCTGCTCAGTGTTGTCCTCCAAACAGTGTGCAAAATGAAGGCCATAAAAACAAATGTAGTGGAATGTATGTATGTGGACCATGCAATACATTATGTGCAAAACATAAACATTACATTCTAAACCTTGCCCACAATATTAAAAAGAAAACAAAAGCACAGACTAAACATTAATTCATCTGAATTACATTCATTTACATTTAATTACATTTATACCCCATTACAATATTGTTGTTTATTATTTTGTTTATTGTTTATTACAGATTTGATTAATTAGCTGTTGCAGCCCTACATTTAAACTAGACTTTTTAAATTATTACTATTCTTTATTATGGACACTCTTATATGTCATGTACCCATTTGTGTAAGCTGGTATCCATTAATTTAGTTTGTATGAGGAATGAAACCACACTGCACTCAATGTATTTCAATCCAACAGAAATTTAACTTTTGCAAACATAAAGTGTGTATGTGCTAAGGGAAAATCAAGACTCTTGAGGCAAATTTTGAGGTAAATTCCACAAGGCAGATCATAAATCTGGCCCCTAAGGGACAAAAAGGGGCCCATGAGAGCGACTGGGTAAGCAGACACTTATAGGGTGAGAGATTAAAGACAAAAGACATCAGACATAAATATAGGTCCCCAAGACCCACCAAGAAGGCTTCCCACTGCATGAAGACCTGCACCATGCTGTCTGTATAATTTGTGAGGGAAAGGATGTACTCCCAATGGCTGCACTTATTCACTATCAACAAGAATTTATATAGCTCTCCATTGCACTGACGGACCTATTTTATTGTAACATAATCCCAGTCCATATAACATATTCACAGCTTTTCTGAGTTACTCTTCTAAAATGAATTCTGTCAACATGGTCGAGCTCAACTCAAGGCCTCCCTGGCAGTTGTCCAGAGGCATGTATTTGATTAAGTCTGACATGAAGAGTTTAAATGCATCCACGAGTGTAGCTGACACCACCTGGTTGAGGTAGCGTAAAGATGAACAGTATATTAGTGTCTTAAAAACAAGGGTCCCCTTCAAGGCTTGAGAAGGGAAATATATGACAGCTGGGGGATAGCTGCATCTGTTGGTATTTGTCATTCATCTCCTCTGCTAATATTCAGTTTCATTTCTACTGTATCAATTATCTTTTTTGATCTAGCTTTTGTTTGATGTTCATGAAGTTCATTTAGAAAGAATCGGCTTATTCGACTCCTAAAGTTCTTGCCCCACTTGTTGGACTTTTCTAATTCTGTTTCTCTCTCTATTTCTGCCTCTCTATAAACTGTTCTGTCAAAATAAATGTGAAAAGTTAAAAAAAAATACATAATCTAAATTGTTTTATTATAATCTCCTGGAATTAAATAATCATCTTCTCCATCATTTGATGAATAGCACCCATCATGAAAACAAAATGTAAACAAACTTTTTTTTTTATAACATGAGCCTAATTTCCATAGAAAGGAATGACACTGACTTTAAATATTTAAATATTCAAAGCACAACACTATTTCAGTGCATTTAGCTCTGAGTTGAACTGGATTGTGGGTGGTCAATGAATATATAGGTTTTTGCACTGAAATACTTTTAAGTTTGTAAGAGAATTCATAGCTGAATCTTCAAAAGATTCAGTTTATACACTAGTACCATTCAAAAGTTTGAGGTCAGAAAGATTTTTTTAATGAATTAATACTTTTATTCAGCATTGATTTATTCACCAGTAAAAACATTTTGTTATAAAATATTCTATTTCTATAAAACTGTTTTAATCCATTCTTTCATGACGTCCCAAAATTACACTGTTTTTTCCACAAAAAAACTTAAAAATAAGCCGCACAACTGTTTCAACACTAAAAATAAACCAAATGTTTCTTGAAGCGTGTTTTTTTTATATTGTATTTTTTACAATCAATATTGCAGCCTTGTCACAGTTGACTTCTTTTCCAAGAACTTAAGTCTAACGACCCTAAACGTTTGAACGGTAGTGTATATTCTTTATATTCATGAGGACATTTTATTGCTCAGAGGATGTAATGTGTGTTCTCAATTAAGTTTTAAGTATAAACATCAGATGTTTCCCCTAAAATTCCCCTAAAATAGATAAACGGCAAAAATCAACAGGCTTTTCAAAATCCAAAATATGGCCAAACAGGCGCTTTTGCATCTCGTTCCGAAACTAAATCATCCGCCATCGTCTTTTCTGTCTCACCTCACCTCACCTCATCTCACTCTTCTTGTCAGTCAGCTCGACTCACTCGCCTCACTGGAGAAATTAAATCTGATCTGTGATGCGACTGTCATTCGGCACGCTGCATTGAGCAGCCGCGTTCAGTTTTTAATTGTAGTGTCTGTTCTTTTACTGAACTAAATTATTTTTATTACTATAAAAAATCTAAACGACAGTGGGGGTCGCAGTGGGCAAGTGACATAACCAGTGTTGCAGCTTAACACCGGTATCACCGTCAGCACCGTCTATCGCGGCAAGCCTAGTATAGAGAAGGTGCTTGGGTTGAGGACCTGCTAACAAGAATTAAAGTTGTTTTAATAATAAAAAACAACTACTTTGGGCATGCCACACTCTCAGAATAAAAGGTACAAAAGCCGTCACTGGGGCGGTACCTTTTCAAAAGGTACACTTTTATGGATTTTAGGTACTAATATGTACACTTCAGGAACTAATATGTACCTTTAAGGTACCAAAACGGACCCTTTAGGTACAAATATGTACCTTTTGAAAAGTTACCGCCCCAGTGACAACTTTTATACCTTTTTTTCTGAGAGTGCATGGATGTAACAAAACCATTTTATTGCTAACGCCTAACAATAAAAATATTACAAAAGATTTTTTGAAAGTTGTTCTTGTTAGATAACATTTGTAAATAAACTTATCAATTAAACTGGATTACTTGTTTTAATTTCTGTTTAATATTAATTTGAGGATAATTGAGCTTAATAGTTTTGGACTAAATTAAGAATGTTAACCTGATTCAACTAAATGGCATTGAATTAATAAACTTAAAGGGGTCATATGATGCTATTAAAATTTTTCCCTTCTCTTTGGGAGGTGTCCAACTTTTGTGGTCATAAGAAAATCTGTCAAAGTGTTGCAAAGACTAAAGTCTCAAATCCAAGAGATATTCTTTATAAAAGTTAAGACTGGTCCACGCCCTCCTAAAACGCCACGTTTTAAACACGCCCCCAAATGTCTACTTCACTGTGTGGGAAGATTTGCATACCACCGCCCAAATGTTCACGCAAAGAAAGAAGGTGCAACTTTATTGTTTCTCGTGTAGTCTTGTTGCCGAAACCGCCGCCGTCATGTCGTGAAGGCGCTGTGTGTTTTTCGTTGTGAAAGTGAAACTACTTTTTTTTTGGCCTTCCAAAAGAGGACGATATCACTTTTCATCATGCTGGACTGATTCCTTGCTGGTCGCTGAGGAAATAGCAATCAACTTTGCGCTGTGCATCACGGATCGGCTTTCATTCACCGTGGACAAACCGTAATTTCAGCCCGTCTTCGTCACATTTTGTTGCAGCAAGCCCTCCTCAATCCCGTGTCGTCCGAAACTCTGAACCTGAACGATTCAAATGCGAGTTTTTTAGCAGTGGTAGAAGTACCGCTTGTTGTTTGTCATTTCTCTGATCACACATGCAGACATGGTTTTATGTTTACGGGGCACGATGCAACGCGTAAAAAGACAATACAAGTCATTATAATCCATAATTATGTCACCAATGGATGCAACAAATGCCTCGTTTGTTAATGGGTTTTAATGTGTTTGTCTCGTGGCTCCAGCCGGGACACGCCATCATAGTTTGGTAAGGGGCGTAACATTTCCGTCAAACGTTTGAGGTATTCGGCCAATCACAACATATTGGATAGCTGGCCAATCACAGCACGCCTTATTTTTCAGACCGATTAGCTTTGTAAAATTCTACGCGTTTCAGAAAGGCGGGGCATAGAGAAACATAATGTACAGTATGTGGAAAATAATGGTTTTTTACCTTAAACCGCATAAACACAATTCATTACACCAAATACACAAAATAAATGTTCTTTTTAGCAACATCATATGACCCCTTTAAGTTTACTGAAATAAATGTTCATTAAATGCAACCCAGTTACGTGGAAGCTGTTGACATAAAAAAAAGTTAAGCAAATCCAACGTATCATTTTTTTTAGAGAAAGAATTAGATGACAATTTTTTGTGTTCATATCTCAGACTTTTGAGAGATTGAGATGTTCTCTGAAACTGAGATTACTGGAGACTTTTTCTCTGGAGCAGAATCTAAATTTGCTCCTAATGTAGTCTCATTTGAGACAATAAAGAGATCTCAGTTGTGATTATTCTTTGCTACAAGCAAAGCTAAAATGTCTGAGCTGCCAGTTATGATCAGCATACATTACTTAGAATAATCTGAACAGTCTGATCTGTACATGAAAACTCAATTCTTTTCGATGGCTTTGACATAATTCTGCATGTCATGTCTGGTCTCAGCTTTTTATGCTCTCAGTGAATAAAAGGCTTGAGTAAGACGCCTCCTTTGGCTGAATCCAGCTGTTCTGACCGGTAACCGGTAAGTGTACACAACATTTAAATAAATTATAGTGAATCCATCAAGCAGAAGAGTAGAACTGTTCACATTTCTCGAACTATAACGCCACATTTGCTGTGTGAGGTTTATGTAGCTCCTAGCTTTAAAAAATTACCTCACCACAAAGATTATCAGTGTAAAATATTCCTTGTATAATATTACCTTTCAGTGGCAAATTATCGTGTCAACAAAGGGATTAAATAACAAAAGTTTCATCCAGAATCCAGGGGGAACCTTGGAAGCAAAATGGCCACTGTCAAGTATTTATTATAGCTTGCTGCAACCACCAGTTGGGCAGTTTGAGGGTGTGCTGTAATATGCCATTAATTATCCATTTGATCTTTGTTTGATTTCCTGCTAGGGTAGTTTGAAATATACTCAGACATAGCGTGTCACCGTACATTCACTCATTTACGAACATGCCAGAATTAACCACACCATGTGGTCTAGGGGTGAATGTGAATTGTGCCGAAAATGTTTTGGTACGCGTCCTTTCGGTTTTCAGTACACATGTTATCGAACAAATACATACAGCGTTTAAGCCCACTGCATGATCATCACTTCATTGGAACTTACAGTTTTACATATATGTTACTTTTTGAAGAAAACGATCAATGTGCGTGTGATGCTCCTTTGATTGATGTGGCGCAGAACGACAGCTGTATCGCAGCTTTTAAACAAAATCCACTAGAATTTAATTAACGCCTCAGCGAATGTCATCAGTGTCCACAGCTCGTTAGTTTGCTAGAGAAATGAAGTGCATCAATATTTAAAACATAAATAGTAATTAAATTTATATTTGGGCTCTGTTGTTAATTATAACCTAATGTAAAAGGGTTCCCTATAGTTTAGAGCATAAACTTTAAGAAAATTTTAATTATAACCACATTTATTTATGGAAAGAGCAATTTGATTAGTAAACCACTGTTAAATAAAAAAGCAATTTTATGTTCAGTTTTTTCTCCCTGCTACCGAAACCATACCGAACTGTAGGGGTGTGCGATAATGACAAAAAATGATATCTCAATATTTTCTGGAATTTTATCGATAACAATAATTAGACGATATTTTGCTGCCGATCACAGTACTGCATCTCAAGTGGCATTTTAGATTCTTACACAGACTGTTTAATGCAGGACATGAATGCAGTTAACCTGCAGCTACAAATGCATAATTAATGTTTTGATGTAAAAAAAAAAAAAAAAACCTTGAATACTGATATTTGAAATGATTTTGGGAAAGAAGGGAAAATACACTTTAAATATAAACCTAAAATCACCAGTAGGCAATGGCAAATCCTTGCATGAGTGAGTCACTGAGTCATTCATTCAACCGATTCATTCAAACGGCTGATTGATTCGGTAACGAATGACTGTCGTGCGTTGCTCAGAGAAGCAAAACAGTTATGCTATTCTGCTCACAAAATCCTGAATCCACTCTCCCTATCTACTGTATCACTTTGGGAATACAAACTAGCATTCCTGCTGTAAAAGACTTCAGTGTTCGACAAATGTAGGTTTTTCAGTGGCTGATGCAGTGGTCTCTTAATAAGTGGTTTGGCATTCTGAATGAGACGGTGCCCAATCTTCCTATGTCAGCCATTTTGGGCATCAGCCATTTTGAATTTTGTAGTAAAATGCTGTATTTTAAAAACGCAGTGGCATATGGTTATGAAACTATATTCTAAATATATAGAAACATTTACAAATATACTTGCAGCTTTTGTACATTTTGTCCAATGGCCATGAATCTCTCTTCCTATCCCCTGGGTCGTACAGAATTCAATGGTACATATGCTTTTTGACAGTTGTCCATTTTGTTTGTCGGCCATTTTAATTTTTTTGTCAAAAACTTATTTTTCAAACTTGTTTTAGATGATTTGTCTGATCTTCACAAAACTGAATTCAGACCATCTTGAGACCAAAAAGCTTTTTGATCCCTCAAACTGTTTTTGAGTAACTCATCGTCAACATGATGGCATGATGCCAAAATGGATCTGAGGTTGTGTTTCTGCAGTGCTTTGGCATATCAGCACCAAACTTTGTGGGTGTCATTGTCACCCCACACTGACCACACCACATCAATTTCAGAGCACCTATTGGTCTAAAAAATATGCATTTACATAACATTACAAGAAAATTTGAAAATTTTCTCCCTGCCTTGCTTGCTTAGCTCCTAATTTCGCCTTTGTTGTGATTGGCCCCTTAGTTGCTGCTGCAGCTATATTTTTAAACGTAAAAACGTTTTTTTCGTGTGTGTTTCTTTATTTTTTTATTTTTTTACAAAGAGCTGATTTTTTTATCTGTTTTCAGCATATTGTTGTGCATGTAGGCTAAACATTTGAATGAAACTACTAGTTTGCCCAACAAACAGCAGATGGAAATGCCTACACCCTTCAGCTTTAAACTTCACAATTTCAGATTTCCGAGAATAAATTTACTTAATGTCACAAAACATACAATGGCTAAAGCAATCTTTGCTATGGTCTTTACTCAATGACTTTGTTCCTGAAGAATGCCTAGAAATTACAGTGCAATGGTACCATATTACATACAGGCCTTCACTACCAGGCATATTCCCAGCTGAGAACAACTACAAAGACCTGCATTAGCACAACAGCAGGGTTTGAGTGGGGCTATGAATTGTGGGAGTACATTATTGAATATGCATGTGCATATGCACACACTCATATCTAGGTATGGGATCTGCCAGTATGAACCCACTATGCTTGATTATCAGATCTACAGGGGGTATGGGAAAGAATGAAAAGAGGGCCGCTGATGGCAGGATGTTGGCATAGTGCCCACCAATGTGGGTGTTGGGTGATATTACCCCATTCGACAGATCTCTGATCAGTTACATGTTTTCTCCTACAGTATTATGGTTAGAGTTTGAATATGACATACTGAGCATGAATCAGTCTAGTGAGAACCGCTGTAGAGCATATGGGCTTTCAATATGGCAATGTTCTGGTCAGAAAAGGGAAATCTATCCCAGCCAGAATAGCCGTGTTGATATTTATTTGACGGAAGAAACTAAAGCCTACTTTTGTGTGCCTGCACACTCCCCAAAATCCGACTCTAACAAGATGCACTTCTAGGAGAGAAAGGGCAAGTTGTTTGTGTGGTTCTGGATGACATTTCAGAAATAAAGAACATTCTGTTTACTTCTGTTTTACTGATTTGACTGAAATAAGTGAGCACTAACCTTTACCAGCATGATATTTATCAGACTGTGTACTCATCACTCATAGCTAAAAGATTATTTGCCCACACAATCTGGTGTCTGCAACAGCATATGGAAAATATATTTGATGTTTAAAAACAAAAACAACTGAAAAAATAACATCAGTGACACATTATTAGTGATGCACTGAAATAAATATTCTTGGTAAATACTGTACAATGGCCAAAAAAATAAAACTGCACATTTTAAATTAACTTTTGATTGGTTTCTGTTATTAGAAGACTAACAGAAACCTGTGCTGAAATTTTGGTGCATTGTTGCATATTAAATGGTAAAACTTGTTTTATAAAAGAGATGGAAAGAAAGAAGAAAGTAAAGATAAAATGGTAGCAGAGCATAACATGCTGGAGGACAAAGAGATGTGAAGGGTGTGGTGCTGAGGATCACAATGAATGTCTCGACAGCTCCTTTGTCAAGAAAGATACTCATACAGAGACACAGGATGACATACGTCTTTGGTCAGATTTCAAAAAGCACTGAAATTCATCTCGTGGCATTCCACCACATAATAAGACGTATGCAGGATTACATGCCACTAACACCTGAAGAGCTTATGATGATATATCTAGTATATTTAAAGGTATGTAATTTCTACCACACTAACGGCACTAAACAGAACCGATAAATAATTGTTGTTTTATAAGAAATGAATGGTGTCCACAACAAAGCAAGGGAAAAATCTTTCCTCTTTAAAACACACATACCAAGTTCTTATAAATGTACTCTTGGTATTCATTTGGTTTTATAAAAAAAAAAAGTTTACATTTAAAAATTACTCAAAAAGTGTCATGTGGCGTAACCACAGGTAAAAACTAATAATGTATTTTCCGTACACCTTGAATACATTTGAGTGTACACATCTCACTCATTATTTTCTAAAAAGGTTTTTAATATATTCATAATGCTAATTATTGACTCATTGAATAAATGTCATCCATTTTTGTGGAGTCGCACCTCATGACATATTTCTATGATATAATTTTCTTATAATTTTAGTCTTAAAATTAGTGAGATTTAGGTGCGCCGAGGGCGACTTTCGTTATTTCGCTGACTCATTCTGTCGGAAAATGGCGTCTAAGAAATCTTCAAAAACTGTTGCAACTAAGGAGGACGCCAATCCAGGTGATTCTATCTCACAGGGAAATGTGAATGCGATACTTGCCGCAATCGGTGCCCAAGAGGATGATTTGAAAAAGCTGATAGAGGACAAGATGACAGCATTAAGTGCTCGCTTGGATACACTGGATGCTATGCTGGTTAACCTGCAGTCAGAACAGGCCGGCGTTAAACAAAAAATGGTGGAGATAGAAGGTGCCCTGAACGGTACTGATTTACGCCTCGGAGAGGTTGAAAAGGTGTGTGAAGACTTGCGTGCAGAAAACAAATCTCTCTGGGCTAAATTGAATGATTTGGAAGGACGCTCTCGAAGGCTGAATCTCACATTTGTGGGAATAAGCGAAGGTGAGGAGCGGGGGCACCCTTCGGTGTTCATTTCTACGGTGGCCGAGAGAGCTCAACGCGCTGCAACTTAAGAAAACACATGCAAAAAAGCACCAGCAAATTAAGAAAACATCTTCATCAGTTTGACAACACACCCGCTGCAAATCCTCACAACACATGCAAATGAAGAAACGCTGCAAATCCTCACAACACATGCAAATGAAGAAACGCTGCAAATCCTCACAACACATGCAAATGAAGAAACGCGCTGCAAATCCTCACAACACATGCAAATGAAGAAACGCGCTGCAAATCCTCACAACACATGCAAATGAAGAAACGCGCTGCAAATCCTCACAACACATGCAAAAGAAAAAACGCTGCAAATCCTCACAACACATTCAAATGAAGAAACGCGCTGCAAATAGCACGGACCACAACGGAAATGTTTCATGGGGACCCAAAAAAGTGACGGACCCGGCTGGGATTTGTTTTGTGCAGTGGCTTTTTTTTTGAGTTTCTGCTAGTGATTCCTTTTTTTTATTTTTTTTTATTGAAGATATAACATTCACAGGGGATACAGTCATAGCAATAAATTACATACACAACCAGAATACAAAACAATAAATATAAAGAATAATAAAAATTAAATATAAACAGAACAAAAACAAATAAATAAAAAGTTAAACATCTTTTTTTTTATAAATAAATCATAAATAAATTAAAAAAAATATATAACTTAAATGGAAAATTACACATAAAATGTCAACTTCAAAGAATACACAGGAGGTAACCCTTACATCAAAGTCAATATTTTTCCATCAACACAGTAGTTTTAACAGCTTTCTTATTAAGTGATGAGCAGAGAGATTTATAAAATCATTTCAAATCAATACAAAAAATCCTAAAATTGGGCATACGATTTAATGAAAGAAAGGACAATGGAATACAAATACAACGTGCAAACTTCAGTCAACTTGTTTTTGTTTTTCAGATCAGAATGTATTGCCCTTTCTGTGGCATCCAATGGCTGATTTTGCCAAGATTGTGCAGTTCATGTGTGCGAGATGTAAGCTTAGTCGTAGAGAATGCCCCTAGAACGGCAGGTGATGACCAGGTCTCATCAAACAAAACAAAAACAAGCTGACTGAAGTTTGCACATTGTATTTGTATTCCATTGTCCTTTCTTTCATAAGCCTACTAAAGGGCCCTGATTAAATAATAATTTTTCATATATATTTCTACTGTCATCTGCATTATTTTGACTGGTTTTAAACATTCATGAACATTGCGGATTTCATTAACCTTGAAATTATATTTAGTTGAGAATATTTTATTAAGTTAGCCATTTTATATAACGTTTCACAGTTACTCGTATAATCCGTCAGATTATTTAGGCTAATAATATCTAAAAGACAAATGAATCATGCAATCAGGGTGTTAAAATAAAAAAAAAAACTCACCTTTCAGTTCACTGACAACTCTACTGACCAATAGCCACTGCACAAATTGTATGACCAATTTTAGGATTTTTTTGTATTGATTTGAAATTATTTTATGGATCTCTCTGCTCATCATTTAATAAGAAAGCTGTTAAAACTACTGTGTTTATGGAAAAATATTGACTTTGATGTAAAGGTTACCTCCTGTGTATTCTTTGAAGTTGACATTTTATTTTAATTTTCCATTTAGTTATTGTTTTTAGATTTTTTTATTTATTATTTATTTATTTAAAAAAAAGAAAAGATGTTTAACTTTGTATTTATTTGTTTTTGTTCTGTTTATATTTCATTTTTATTATTCTTTATTTATTGTTTTGTATTCTGGTTGTGTATGTAATTTATTGCTATGACTGTATCCCCTGTGAATGTTATATCTTCAATAATAATAAAAAAAAAAAAAAGGAATCACTAGCAGAAACTCAAAAAAAAAGCCACTGCACAAAACAAATCCCAGCCGGGTCCGTCACTTTTTTGGGTCCCCATGAAACATTTCCGTTGTGGTCCATGCTATTTGCAGCGCGTTTCTTCATTTGCTTGTGTTGTGAGGATTTGCAGCGTTTCTTCATTTGCATGTGTTGTGAGGATTTGCAGCGTTTCTTCATTTGCATGTGTTGTGAGGATTTGCAGCGCGTGTGTTGTCAAGTTGATGAAGATGTTTTCTTAATTTGCTGGTGTTTTTTCAATTTGCATGTGTTTTCTTAAGTTGCAGCGCGTTGAGCTCTCTCGGCCACCGTACATTTCTGACTTGATTATCGAACTTTTCGGCAGAGACAACTTCCCCAAACCTGTGAAGATTGACCGAGCTCATCGGACGCTGTTACCCAAGCCATCTGAAGGCCAGAGACCTCGCACCATTATCGGACGGATCCACAATGATCGGGATAAAGACTTAATCCTTCGCCTGAGCCGGGATAAGTTTCCTCTGGAATATAAAGGAAAGCGGATTCATATCTTCCCTGATTATACACCGGAGGTGACATCGCGGCGACGTGCGTTTAGTTCGATTACGAAAGCTCTGCGGGAGGCTGGGTTGAAATGGTCCCTGCGTTTTCCAGTGAAATTGATGGTGCATTACAACGGTCGCAAGCTTTTTTTCGAATCTCCGGTAGAGGCTAAGAAGTTTGTGGATAACTTGTCGAATGACTCAGCGTAGCCTCAACGCATTTAGCTTGGTCCGAGTATGGATCTTGACTAATAGAAGTGGACTATTCGAGCATTCTGTTAATTCTCACTGTGGTACGCGATTCAGATTACTGACTATTTGTGCAGTGGAGTACAGAAGCTTTTTTTTTTTCTCTACTCCTTGTGTGTTTTTCATTATTTCTACTCTTCTTTTTGGCTAAGGTAAGCTAAGTTAGTCTTGCACTCTTGTTGTCTCCGAGACGATGGGGAATACTTGCTGCTTCGGTTCATGGGGCAGCTGTGGGGAGTTCGTGAGTTCTTCATGTTTTTTGTTGCACCAGATAATGTTTATTCTTGCTGCGGTTGCTACTGATTTTGTGTTTATATTTTTGAAGATGTTGTATGACTGGCACTATTCCTAATAATAATAGTGATGCTGGAGTGAATATTACATTTGTTGGTTGGAATGTAAGAGGAATGGGGCACCCGATTAAGAGGGGGAAAGTGTTTGCACATTTGAAGTCATTGTCGGCTGACATGAAACCCATATTAGACCCAATGAACAGATGCGGCTTAGAGCAAATTGGATTTCGCAAGTTTATCAAGCCACTTTTTCCTCTAAAGCTAGAGGTGTAGCTATACTTTTTCGGAAATCAATTCCTTTTCGATTGCACTCTGTGGTGTCTGACCCTGCAGGAAGATATATTATTGTATCAGGATTCAAAGGCGCTGTATTGTTGGCGCTTCAATCCTCAATTATTAATGGATAAACAGTTTCAGTCCTATCTGTCTGAGTGTTTAAGTCAATTTTTGGAGACCAATGATAAGGGGGATGTTTCAGACTCTTGTCTGTGGGAAACCTGTAAAGTAGTGTTAAAAGGTCATATTATTGCATATGAATCTTCGTTGAGGAGGGGGAAGCGTAGGCGTCTGTCTGAGATAGAATCCATACTTCCGTCTTTAGAACAAATGTTTCGTTCTTCTAAAGCTCAGAGTGACCTTAACGCTATTCTTAAGTTGAAATATGAAAATAACTCTATTTTGAGCGATCAGGTTTCTAATTTGTTAATAAAACTTACACAGAAACAGTTTGAATTGGGAGACAAGGCAGATAAGCTTCTTGCCGCGCAATTAAGGGGTGTGCAGGCTAGTAGGGCCATTCATCAAATAAGATCTCAGAATGGTACTTTATTAACACATCCTAAAGAAATTAATAATCGCTTTGCTAAATTTTACAAGCATCTTTATTCTTCCAGCTGTTCTGAGCTGAGCACTACAGGGCATCAATTTCTTGATTCGGTGGACTTCCCAAAACGTAATGAATGTGCCAGAGAGAAATTAGAAGAACTGTTTACTCTCTGTGAAATTTTGGAGGCAATTAACTCCTTCTCTAATGGGAAAGCCACAGGCCCTGATGGGTTTGGTGTGGAATTCTATAAGGCTAATGCAAAAGCAATTGCTCCTTTGTTGCTTAGAATGGTAAATCATTCAATTGAAAAGAAAAAATTTCCTGATTCTTTTTATGAGGCTCATATATGCCTTTTGAAGAAAAAAGATAGAGATGTTACAGAGCCCTCTAGCTGCAGGCCAATAAGTCTTCTTAATTCATACAGATCAAACTGGCTTTGTCCCAGGAAGATTTTCTTTTTTTAATTCACGTTGCCTGCTAAATATTTTGTATAGTAATCAGAGTAAGAGTTCCAAGGCAGCTGTTCTTTCGTTAGATGCCGAAAAGGCCTTTGACCGTATTGGATGGAGTTATTTGTTTTTAGTCCTGGATCGGTTTGGCTTTGGTGATAATTTTAAACTATTGATAAAAATGCTTTATCCTACCCCCAAATCTGCAATACTTACTAATTCAGATAGGTCTGCTTTCTTTCCTCTTCAGCGTGGTACACGACAGGGCTGTTGTTTAAGCCCACTGTTATTTGATTTAGCTTTAGAACCCCTGGCGATCCATCTTCGCAATCATTCTGAGATTAGGGGTATATCATATGGTCATGCTGAGGTTAAGCTGTCCTTATATGCGGACAATCTGCTTTTATATTTGAGTGATCCTTCTTTTGCTTTGCCACTTTTAATGGAATCACTTGAGGTTTTTGGTTCTTTTTCTGGTTATTCTGTTAACTGGGAGAAGAGTGTATTCATGCCCTTGGGTCAAGGGCTGGATGGTCACTTTTTGAGGTCATTACCCTTTAGAATAACAGAGGATCACTTTACTTATTTAGGGTTAGTCATTTCCCAAAATTTTAAACATATTTTCAGTCTAAATTTCACAGAAGCCATAAATAAGTTAAACATCTCTATAGATAAATGGAGGGTTCTTCCGTTATCTTTAATTGGTCGGGTCAATGCCATTAAAATGGTCTCTCTGCCTCGCTTTATCTATCTGTTTCAGAACCTACCTATATATTTGCCACACTATTTTTTTTAACAATTAGATTCTGTCATTTTGCCATTCATTTGGGGCTTTAAAGCGCATAGAATTTCTAAGGCCCATTTGCAGAAGCCGAAAGAGTTGGGTGGTCTAGCGCTACCTGTTTTCCGTC
This sequence comes from Sinocyclocheilus anophthalmus, assembly GCA_018155175.1. NCBI lineage: Eukaryota > Metazoa > Chordata > Actinopteri > Cypriniformes > Cyprinidae > Sinocyclocheilus > Sinocyclocheilus anophthalmus. Next base: position 247,149 of record JADLZN010010713.1, on the reverse strand, counting down.
ACTATTATTTGGGCTGCTAATGCCAGGACTATGATGTTCTGGCGGATTAGCGATCAAGCTGCCGATAACTTGATAGATATGCATCCAAAGTGGCTGTATATTGAGGCTCGGTCAGTTGTTGGTAGCTCACTAGCTGCTATTCTTTTTTTCTAATCCTGTATCTTTAAGGAAGTTACAATGTAAGAATTTTGTTGTGCTCAATTCCATTAGAATTTTAAAACAATTGAAGATCGCGTTGAATATTATGTGTCTTTCTCTGCACCTACCCATTTGTAATAATCAAACATTTTTGCCCGGCCAGTCGGATAAGGTATTTTCACTGTGGAGAGGCAAAGGACTAACCATGGTCAAAGACCTTTATATAGATGGAAAATCTGCCACTATTGAACACTTGTATAAAACCTTTGATCTTTCCCAATCACATTTTTTCCGATATTTACAGGTGCACCACTACATAAAACATTCTTTTACTGAGTTTCAGGATTTGCCTCAGGGTTATGATCTGTATGATCTTTTGGGTCAACCTCCTATGGACAAACATTTGGTGACACGGTTTGTTTCTTTGTATGTTTCTCATTTTGCAGTGTCTTCAGATCACCTCAGAGTTGCATGGGAAAAGGATTAATATCTCAAATGAGATTTGGGAAGAGGGACTGAAACGAATTCATACCTGCTCTATTAATGCTAGATTACAATTTATACAGTTTAAAGTATTGCATACACTCTTAAAAATAAAGGTTCACAGCGATGCCATAGAAGAACCATTTAGTCTAACATGGTTCCATAAAGAACTTTTAACATCTGAAGAACATTTCTGTTTCACAAATGGTTCTTTGTGGGGAAAGAAGGTTCTTCCGATTATAAAAAGGTAATAAGAGATGGTTCTTAAAGAACCTTTGACTGAATGGTTCTGTGGAACCAAAAATGGTTAATCTTCTTATGGCCTTTCGTACCGCATGGAACCTTTTCATAGTACCAGAACTAATTGTGGAACTACCCACTTTTTGCCGTGTTCGCACCGCCGGAACTGGGAGCGATTTTAGTACTGGACTGCCTTTTTTTCGAGAACCAAATTAGTTCCTACTCCGGAGCAGGGTCTAACCAGCATAACTGGTACTAATCGTGACGCAAGTAGACATGAGACATATTGATTGGCCAAACGCGTACGAAAACGCCATCACCCGCCATGATTTAAAACGTCGTGCAAACGTACTGTAAACATTGTGTGAACTTATTTTGCAAGTATGGAGAACAGAGATAGATGGACGGATGCTGAAGTGCATGCACTTGTATCAAATGTAGCACTGGCAGTTGTCGTTGGAGATTTTTAGTCCTCCTTCCCGTTCTTTCAATCGCTTTATGCAGCCTATACGTCGACATGTCATGTCTATTATTGTGAAACCCGCGAGACAACAAAAACACTGCTCCAATCACAGCGTCCTCCATCCTCCTGTTATTAATGTTGTTCTTTGTTTACGTTGTTGAACGCCGCGCACAAATGACGTCACTGTGTGTCGACCGTTTCCCCTCCCCCTCCCCCCCTCCTCCCCCCCCCCCCCTTACGTTACATCTGCAGTGCGAATGCAACCCTTTAACTAGTACGTGGGAAATAGTTCGCGCAAAATAGGTCCCCAGTACTTTAGACGTACATTTAGTTCTGCACTAAAGCGGTGCAAAGGCCCTATGGCTTCGCTTGAAGAACTTTTTGAAGCACCTTTATTTTTAAGAGTGCACTATACCAAAACTAAACTCAATAAAATGTACCCTTCAATTTCACCATTATGTGATAGATGTAAGAGCTCAGATGGCATACATGCTCATTCTTTTTGGTTTTGCCCTGAGATTTCTGAGTTTTGGAAGAATATTTTTCAGTGGTACATTTTGTGAGACTTTTATTTGTTTTATGTTTATATAAAAACTGTTATAAATAAAATTATTATAAAAAAAAGAAAATTATGTTTTGTTTTTTTGTTTTTCATTATAATGTATCACCCTGACAATTTCGACATTTATGTCCAAGGAAAATTTTTAATGAATTGTAATGCTCAAACAATGCTCATCATAGAAAATGTGAATTCAGGTCATTGTATACAATGGGGCAAAAAAGTATTTAGTCAGCCACAATTGTGCAAGTTCTCCCACTTAAAATGAGAGAGGCCTGTAATTTTCATCATAGGTATACCTCAACTATGAGAGACAAAATGAGAAAAAAAAATCCAGAAAATCACATTGTAGGATTTTTAAAGAATTAATTGGTAAATTCCTCGGTAAAATAAGTATTTGGTCACCTACAAACAAGCAAGATTTCTGGCTCTCACAGACCTGTAACTTCTTCTTTAAGAGGCTCCTCTGTCCTCCACTCGTTACCTGTATTAATGGCATCTGTTTGAACTTGTTATCAGTATAAAAGACACCTGTCCACAACCTCAAACAGTCACACTCCCAACTCCACCATGGCCAAGACCAAAGAGTTGTCAAAGGACACCAGAAACAAAATTTTAGACCTGCACCAGGCTGGGAAGACTGAATCTGCAATAGGTAAGCAGCTTGGTGTGAAGAAATCAACTGTGGGAGCAATTATTAGAAAATGGAAGACCACTGATAATCTCCCTCGATCTGGGGCTCCACGCAAGATCTCACCCCGTGGGGTCAAAATGATCACAAGAACTGTGAGCAAAAATCCCAGAACCACACGGGGGGACCTATTGAATGACCTGCAGAGAGCTGGGACCAAAAAGTAACAAAGGCTACCATCAGTAACACACTGCGCCGCCAGGGACTCAAATCCTGCAGTGCCAGACGTGTCCCCCTGCTTAAGCCAGTACATGTCCAGGCCCGTCTGAAGTTTGCTAGAGAGCATTTGGATGATCCAGAAGAGGATTGGGAGAATGTCATATGGTCAGATGAAACCAAAATAGAACTTTTTGGTAAAAACTCAACTTGTCGTGTTTGGAGGAGAAAGAATGCTGAGTTGCATCCAAAGAACACCATACCTTACGGTGAAGCATGGGGTGGAAACATCATGCTTTGGGGCTGTTTATCTGCAAAGGGAACAGGACGACTGATCCATGTAAACGAAAGAATGAATGGGGCCATGTATCGTGATATTTTGAGTGAAAACCTCCTTCCATCAGCAAGGGCATTGAAGATGAAACGTGGCAGGGTCTTTCAGCATGACAATGATCCCAAACACACCGCCCGGGCAACGAAGGAGTGGCTTCGTAAGAAGCATTTCAAGGTCCTGGAGTGGCCTAGCCAGTCTCCAGATCTCAACCCCATAGAAAATCTTTGGAGGGAGTTGAAAATCCGTGTTGCCCAGCGACAGCCCCAAAACATTACTGCTCTAGATGAGATCTGCATGGAGGAATGGGCCAAAATACCCGCAACATGGTGTGAAAATCTTGTGAAGACTTACAGAAAACGTTTGACCTCTGTCATTGCCAACAAAGGGTATATAACAAAGTATTAAGATGAAATTTTGTAATTGACCAAATACTTATTTTCCACCATAATTTGCAAATAAATTCTTTAAAAATCCTACAATGTGATTTTCTGGATTTTTTTTTCTCATTTTGTCTCTCATAGTTGAGGTATACCTATGATGAAAATTACAGGCCTCTCTCATCTTTTTAAGTGGAGAACTTGCACAATTGGTGGCTGAATAAATACTTTTTTCCCCACTGTACATGAATAGCATTTTTATGTATTTTTGAATAAATTAATAGATCCGGGAAAAAAAGTAATGTCCAGTCATGTCATTGACCCTAAAACAGCAAAAATTAATAATGCATGGCCTCTGTAGGCTTCTGTAAGTTTGAAAATAGTCACAAGTGGTTCGTCTTAAAGGAACAGTCCACCCAAAACTGAAAGCCCAAGAGTTCCCATTGACTTCCACAAAAATACAATGTAAGTCAAAGGGAACTGAAACAGTTTGATTACTGACCCTCTTCAAAATATCTTCTATGTTCCACAGAAAAAAACAAATTTACAGGTTTGGAGCAACTTGATGATGAGTAAACGATGACAGAATTTTCATTTTTGATTGAACTATCCCTTTAAAGCAACCAGCCACCAACGCACTAAAAAAACACTGACAACACATTGGGAACCGCTTAGCCAAATCCTTAGCCCTGGCAAGATCCCACTCACAGTTTCTTCCAAAAATACTAAAATCAAATTAAAACTAATAACATTACTCAAAAGTAAACAGTCTTGATCCAGGTTATTTGGCAGGACTTGGCCACAGAGAATTACCTTGCAACCACCTTAAACACAAACACAGCAACTGCAGGAATGTCTACAAAAATCAATAAAGATTTTGGAGAAAGTAAAACATATGAAGGGTCTGAAGCCCCTAGCTCCCTCTGAATGGGCCAGTAGCCAAGCCTGAGTGAAGGGCATGTGAGCATGAGGGAGATGTGGGAGGAGACCATGGGGGATGGGGGCAGACAGCAAGACTGGAGGTGCTACTATTGTGGTGTATGATTTCGGAAACATGAGCAACCTACTAACTCACACGCATGCACACACATCCAGAAAAAAACATCCACATCTGCCTCCTCTAAAATGAGTTAGCCACCAGGTGTTTGCAGCTGTCTGTGGATTTTATGGTAAACAGAAAAAGACAGAGAGATGAAAAGTGATAAAGACGGACAGGTTTGAGGGGGATGAGAGGCAGTGATTTAGAGGGAGATTTTGGAGAAAACATTATCCGAGGACTTCCGAAATCCCCCTTGCATTGTGAGGACTTCTGCCAGATCCCGAATCGGTTCCTGGCCAGTGACGTGTCCCACAGATGGGGCTCTCCAAAAGTGACGGGCTGCGTTCAGCCAATTAAATTGTGCATTTTGGAGGGGTGCACTAAGCTGGTTATAAGTGTGGAGAATAATAATGAGATAAAGCCGAAGAATTACAAGGGACGTGGTCCGCAAAATTAAGCCTTTTATCAGTACATACTATGTATTTTCCATTTATTTTAATGCCATTAGAAAAATTGTCTACAGCTGTGTCCTTAACAATGCTGCATGAAGCATATAATTGCTATAGATCCAAAAGGAGATCATTTTGAGTTATGGTATAGGTGGGGAAAATGTACTTTCCATGACAAATAAAGGAACAGAGAAAGCAATAATCAGTAGTCTAATAATTGCATATTTCAATGTTAATATATTTTAACTATAAATGAATTTACTCATGTTATTTCAAACTGGTATGACTTTCCATTTTCTGTGACACACAAAAGGAGGTATTTTCAAAAAATGTCCAAACTGCTCTTTTCCATAAAACAAAAGCACAAACACTACTGTTCAAAAGTTTTTTGGGAAAAAAAACACTTATGATCACCAATGTTGCATTTTTCAAAAAATAGAGTACTAACAGTAGTATTGACAAAAGGACATTTTTTTTAACAATGTAAAAGTCTTTACTTTCACTTTTGACCAATTGAATGTGTCCTTGCAAAAAAGCAACATACATAAACAATAATCGTCCATACCCCATGCAGTATATTCTAGGTATGTACTACAATTTCAGCCACTGAAAATATTCAATCAAAAATGTGATTTATATGTATAATTATACAACTTATTTATCAATTTTATTTTTTAAAAAAAAAAAAGGCCCCCACAACTCTCAATGAACTCATATTTATAGCATAATTTCCTTTCAGACAAGATTTTAAATTTCGGTGCATGACTAATATATTTCAATACAATGGCTTTGTGTGAGGAATGGACAGATTAGTTTCAAACTTGCATAAAAATATATGCTAAATAAGACAGGTATCATAATGTCAAACTTGTTTGAATATGCATAAGCATATGAGATTTGCATATTTTCAGTGAATATGACCTGTTATATGGGGTCCATTTTGGACCAATTTTATGGGCTTTTTTCCATTTCTGGAGCGTAACATCATGCTTCCTCACTCCCCCTGTATAGAAAGGAACAGCCAAGACATTCAGCTAAATATCTCCTTTTGTGTTTCACAGAAGAAAATAAGTCATACAGATTTGAAATGACAAGAGGGATTGTAAATGATGACAGAATTTTCATTCACGATAAACTATCCTTTTAAGAGTATTTGCTCTTTTTATTATTGAATAGCCTGTAAGAAAAGAACTGGGACAATTTTAGCATGGCAAGCCTAATTTGGGATTCCTTTTACAGCTTTCTAAAAATTAAAAAAAAAAAGTCTGCAAAAAAGTGAGGGAGAGGGGCAAAAAGAGCTGGCATCCATCCACTGTAAATTCTTCACCCCCTTCGTTGCACTTGGATGATTGTTATTCATTCTCATGCTTCATTAATGTGGTCAGTATCCACATCTGACTTTGATAAACATGCCATCACTATATTCCACGGCTTTACAAATTTATTCTTTAGTTGGATCACAACTACGATGGCAGGTTGTGCCACACAGAGCTTGCCTGAAAATCTACACAGATCATTAAATGAAGTAACATAAAACACGCTGGCAGCCCCGACGGCCCTTGTCAGTTCATGGCAGCAGCAAGTTTTTGACACACTTCCCAGACCATACTAATATTAAAATATAAGCCAACAAAAAATGTGGAGCAGCCAAGCCAGACTGAGCTAGGCTGGATTCCTTCACAAAATGGCTAGACAGAGTTTTCTTCATTCTTGAAACAGTGCTTTTAAGGTATCCCCTTGTTCAAATCCCCTTGAGTCTTTTCCTATCAACAAAAACTGTCAAGTCACAAAGGCTTTGATAAGCGCAATCTCTATCAGATAGTGATCTAATCCTGTAAACTCACCTGTGGATCTTAGACACACACACACCTCCAGCTACCATCCCCCATTCTGCTTCCTACCCATAGATATGAGGGCATTTAACTGAGGAATGCCATGCCATTGTTTTGGCTGAACTCAAAGCGTGTGACTTCAAGGAGCGGCCCGCGGTGCACTTGTCTAGCTTGTGTCTCAGCTCATCACTATAGGGAAATCTTAGAGTAAGGATCAAAACCTTGACTTCAGGGATGTGATCAAAAAGAGATCAAATACTGAATTATGCTTGAAAACAAAGGGCTGTTTTTCTTTGATTGAGCACCGAGGCGTCTCAGTTGGGATAATCTTTTGTGAACAGGTGTAAAATATTTTCATTATGAGTGAAATGGTCACCAATTCCTGACCTTTCAGCAATTCAAGTGTGGTTTACCACACCATATCAGCGACTCACTGGTGTTAGTTTGGATGCATCCAAGTACTTTTTATATACTCCCTACTACTTGCATTATATTAAATGTATACACTACCATTCAAAAATTTGGGGTTGGTAAGATTTTTCAAATGTTTTTTGAAAGAAGCGTCTTTTTGCTTGCCAAGTCTGCATTTATTTTTATAAAAAATACCGTACAAACTGTAATATTGTGAAATATTATTACACTTTAAAATGTGAAAATAACTGTTTTCTATTTTAATATATTTTAAAATGTAATTTATTCCTGTGATTTCAAAGCTGAATTTTCAGCATCATTTCTCCAGTGTTCAGTGTCACATGATTCCTCAGAAATCATTATAATATACTGATTCAGTGCTCAAGAAACATTTCTTAATGGTATCAGTGTTTAAAACAGTTGTGCTGCGTAATATGTTTTGTGGAAACCATGAACAGCATACCAATTTAGCCTGATTTATGAGCTCTGTAGACCGGCCCTGCTTTCATTAATACTCCCACCCACATACACATTCAGATGGGCATCTTTGGTCTCATGTAATTTTTAACATGTCATGTCAGATTAAATTTTTTTTTTTAAGTGTATTATGTTTCATTCTGTTGCTCTCTATATAGATTTGTTGTATCAACAGAACACACAACATATGCACAACACCCCACTTAAGCAGGGTCCTCTATCTCAGCGCCATATACCCGATATTCTTTCTTATGCAGCCGCTGTGTACAATGGCAGACAGTGTGACTGTTCAGAATACCTGTATGAAAACAGTCATTATTTTTGCAATTCCATTTGGTGACACTAGTGGCACAGAAATGACCATTTTCACCTTTAAGGCTTCAATGAAATGGAAATACATGCTATTTTCTAAATGCATCCTAATGATCTTGTTGTGAATGATTCATCCTTGTATATGTTTCACTTTAAAAAATTAGATTTTTAATCAAAATGTCATATCAGGATCTTCCAGTGAAACAACTTCTCGCTGGTAACGTATGCTGGACTCCTCCAATCATGTAGTCTGTTTAAAAAATGCACACATTAATGTCTTTTTGAATAGCCTTGATGTATAAATGTGATACTCGCAAGATCATCTGCAGCTATACATTACAAAGCAGCAGAGCATGCTTCAAACTGAATTTGAATGTTGAATATGAGGTAAGCAGAGACTAAAATAGACAAGTGCACAATTCAAGACTTGCTGCACACAATCATACACAATGCATATTTGTTGTATGCGTACATGTTTACGATCAATAACAAGTGTTTCGTTTTGTTCAGGTAATTGCCTTCTTGCTGCCCCCTGCTGGTAAGGCTCAGTGTGATTGGATTAGATAGGAGATTAATTTAAACTCAAGATCATCTTTCCCATCAGTCAGATTCAATAGGCATCAGTGATGTTTTAATTGCATTGTACCCATTACACATAATTGTGCATAAACAACACTCAATACCACATAGCTGCAAATAATGAGTTTTTAAACCCAATTGTGTAAGGCTCTCGACCTTCATCTAATCCACATGTTGCTGCTCACTGAAGCTGAACACCAAAACAACAATGCAGATTATCCATAGATAGAGGTCTTCACTGATTTGCACCTTCTGCCAAGCCAAAACAATAAGCCCACAGGCTTTTACATGACATTCACTGTCAAGAGTGACAGACAGGGGCTCAGCCCAGGATTGTGGGCATAGAAACCCCCTCAAACCAGGAACAGCCACTCAATTGTATCGCCTCCACTGTGGGTCACGGGCTGCTATGGGAAGCAGGAAGTCTAACGCAAAGCATTTTTTGCCGCTGGCACACAATGCAGCTCATATGAACTTGAGGGAATGAGTACGGACATCTGGGCTAAAAATGCATATTTTGGCGGATGTCCTATATTAGGATTTTTCATTCACGCTCTGGTTTTCACTTTTGATTGAAAGGACCTTGATATGGAAATGTTTCCCATGGTCATTCCGAATATGTCAGTTAGTTTGGTGAGTAATATAATAACAGTAATATTATTTTAATATAATAAAATGAATATTAATAATTTTATATTACTATTCTGTACTGTTTTTAATATTGGTTCTTGATGGTTAATTAAAATAAATAGTTTGGCAAGTGATGAGTAAATGAGTAATGATGATAATGACTATATAATCAATACTGTATAAATTCATCTATATGTTAAATATTTGTACAGTTACTAAAATAAACAGGTTATTGGTGTGACAATGTACACAAAAAGGTAATAGTAATAATAATATGAAAGAATATAGACATATATTACATATATATAAATCACTATATATTAATATCACTATTGTCTATTTTTATTAACATTATTATTATGATTTGATACTGTTTTAATATTGCATCGCACATGGCTAATTAAAATAAATATGTTATTAGTGTCACAATTACAAAAAAAAGTGAACATTTAAAAAAGTATAATGAAAATAAAAATAAAATGAACAAAATCTCGATAGAACATTTTCAGTACATATTCCATCATCCACATCAATCACTATAATTTGTAAGGATGACACTTTCAATGTCAAGTTCTTGGATGAAAAATCACCCCCTACATTGAGAGAGCAAGGTGACCCCTCTTAATCATAGGGGCTGTTATCTAACGGGGTTCAGTCAATAATCCCAGGACAGACAGCTTTGGTTCATCTGCTGGGGAACTGGAGGGACCTTATTAACTCAATGGTGAACAGAAGGTAGGATAGGGGCTTATTAAAACCTTTTCGAGAAACCATTACAGGACAGTCCTGATCCACACCGAGCAAAATATATTATGAGAGAAAGAAAAAAAAAAGGGATAAGGGTGGAAAAACAATGCAGAAAGTTAGATAAAAAAGTAGACAACAGAGGACAGATAGAGATGGACAAGGAGAGGATTATGCAGTGGGGGTCCATCATCTGTTCCCTAATGAGAAGGGCTAGTTCAGTAGCTGTCTAGGTCATGTACTAAAGAAAACGCAACACAGAATGACACCTGCAGGGCAATTTGCACAGATCTAAGCATTATCAAGGTAGTTTTGAGCATTTAGGTCTACAAATATAATGAAAGATGATTTAAAAAACTAAATATTGTACATTGTGAACAGCTTTCTTATCACTGTGAAAATCTCATCACATTTTTGAGCGCCCTTTAAGGGTTCCTCAGATTGTAGTATCTGAACACAGACGCACAAAACTCGTATATGTGACCAGTTTCATGATCAGAACCACTTCAGACATAAAAAAACATATAACCAAAGGCAACAGCAAATTGGCTAAGTATGAACACCAAACCTTTCAGTTTTAAATATTTGCTTTGTTAAAACATATTTGCTTTACTTCACTAGATAAAATAGGTTAACTGGTAGATTCAATGTTATAATAAAAGCCATTTTCTTGTACAGTATGTCTGTTTCAATGCACTTAGTCCACCTGCTGTTTTCTATCAAGGCATATTTTGACCCTGGACCACAAAACCAGTCATAAGGGTCAATTTTTCGAAATTTATTGAGATTTATACATCATCTGAAAGCTGAATAAATAAGCTTCCATTGCGTTTTGATGTATGGTTTGTTAGGATATGACCATATTTGGCCCGAGATACAACTATTTGAATATCTGGAATCTGAGGGTGCAAATAATATATCAAAATATTGAGAAAATCGCCTTTAAAGTTGTCCAAATGAAGTTCTTAGCAATGCATATTACTAATCAAAAATTAAGTTTTAATATATTTACAGTAGGAAATGTACAAAATATCTTCATGGAACATGATCTTTACTTAATATCCTAATGATTTTTGGCATAAAAGAAAAATCTATAATTTTGACCCATTCAATGTATTTTTGGCTATTGCTACAAATATACCCCAGTGACTTAAGACTGGTTTTGTGCTCCAGGGTCACAGTTTTTACATTTTGCACACAGTTTACGTACCGTTTTCTGCAAATTGAACATATGATATTAACAAGAATTCCAAAATGGACATCTGCATATTTAAAAGTTATAGTGTATTACTTTACAAATATGGATTTGCAGTACATGCGTCTTCGTTTGAACAAGCTGAACATATTTATGGACTCACGTGCAGTGTGTTTTGATAACAAACTCCACTCTTTTCAGAAGCGAATAACAAAGCCAAAAGGTGAACACGCTTCACAAATGGGGTCTAAGTAACTTTAAACAGTCGATATCCCTCTATTACACAAAGAAAGGTTTAAAGACCTCAATTTTAAAACACAATATTATCGTACAGTACAGGCTACTGTAACTGCAGCATCCCCAAACATCCGCGTGCATCCCATTCAAACGCGCGCGGTCGAAACGCTCCAGAAAGTTTCTCACAAAATTGAACCACAGCAACAGAAAACAGAACCGCATAGAAAGGTGAAGTGAAATGATCTTACCTTGCCAAGCAAGAGCGCACATATGAAGAACAAACAGTAAAAGTGAAGTGTTTGGCAGAGCCATGCTTCTGAAGTTATCCATCTGAATGAAGCGCACTAGAGGCGCACGGCGGTTTTGGCCAGGAGGAGCGCGACAGAGGGAGGGAGGGCGATGGAGTCGAGTTGCACAAATGCTGCCTGTCTGTTCGCTATTGTAGCCTACTGTCCTGCTGCGAGTGGGAGGAAATTTGGGACATTCGGTTAATGCTCTCCGCCCTACAAAATAAGGTTAAAATCATATTTTTCGGTCGTTATGTCTTGATTTTTTTTTACCCGCGCATAAAAGAGTATAATACGATTTATTGTTCGATTATAAACAAAAAAGCTGCCATGCATGCTATGATGCTTTGGACACGTTTATGAACATGTAGGCTACCTTAATAATATCATCGCATTTTTCTTTATAATTTCGAGTTCAATGCAAATGGTGTATGGAATATATGGGATACCATGGTGCCCTTAGGTGCTTTCACACTAGCACTTTTGGTGCGCACCCGGGTTCGACTGACGTCAGAGTTCGGTTCGTTTGGATGATATGAACGCTGTCTTCCGAACTCGGGTGCGCACCCTCGAACCGTACCCGAGTCCGCTTAATTAGCGTGTGCGCTCCGCTCAGAGTCGCTCCACTCATATACCTTTCCATGCAATCGAACAGAAAAGTCCACCTCAAATTGAGCTGACTCTGCAATACCCTCTGTGTTGTAACTGGTGTGGTATATGGGCAACTCTGGTAATGCTGCCCTCTCATTCATTGATCTGCTAACCAATGTGTTATGCTCGCGTGTTCTGATAATAATAGCTTTCTAGGACTAAACATTATTTGCATAATTGGTCAAATAAAAGTTAAATATCTTAACCCTACTGTTAGACCTACCTGAAAAACTAAAAAGCAATTTATTTAATTCGAAGGCCTGTCGTTATTTTTTATTTGTGCTATCATTATTAATTTCTTTATTTGTTCTTATTTTATTACTGACTGCTTACTTGTCATTTTTTATTCAACTCAAAGTTTGAAATCAAGCTATCTCGTGCTACTGCACCAAAATTACCCCACTGTAAAATAAAAAAAAAACACTGAGTGAGCAAAAATTTGTGAGATAGCTAGTTATAATGGTAATTAAATAATGTTTACATATGTATAAAAGCCTACATTAAAATTTGTCAAATAAATTAGTCTCTTCATTAGAAATTACCCTACTGATTGCCACCATTGATGGACAAATATTTTAATAATATTAAAAATATCTGTATGACATTATATTCTGCAGTTCTTCCCTGTTGTACCAAATATCTATACCTTTCAAATTATCACATCGAAGTTAGAAATTCAAATATTGTGACAAAATTAATTTTGCAGGGTGCTGCAAGTTTGTTAAAATTTACTAAGGGTGCCGCGACTAAAAAAAGGTTGGGAAACACTGGTCTGGGGTACGGTTCAAGTGAACTCCGGTACGGTTCGCTGCTGATGTGAACGCAATCGTACCAAATCACGGAAGTGAACCGCTATTAATGACGTATTATTTGATAAAAATGTGTGTTTGTGTGCGTGACTGACGCGCTGCAAGCAGAGAGCTGTATATCTCATTTCTATTCGCCTTCAGAGTTCTTTAGAGCATTTGCAGTACATTTGTAAGGCAGACATAAGTGCCGTTATGTGCTGAAGCTTTGGAAACAAAACCAACGGTTCAAAAGCATAAATATAAAATTGAAGAGAGCAATGCTACGCATTTTGTCGTCTTCTCCTGCGCCATCATTACTAAGCAACAGGGTAAACAGCAGCTGGCTTGATGACGCAAACGAACCGCGGTTCGGACCCAAATAATATAATGTGAACACAGTCCAGTGGGGGCAGGGGGACCAAGCAATCAAACCAAGTGTGAAAGCACCCTAAACAAAGGTTCCAAAAGGGTGGGTTTGCAGTGATGACATGGAACCATTTTTGATTCCTCAAAAAATCTTGACAAAGTTTCCAATCATGGATGCCAATCGAGAACCTTAATTTTTAACAGTGTATATGGTATATATATCAAAGTGCCTTGATATGAATGACCATCTGATACCATCAAATACCATGGTACCAGTCTTTTGTAGGTCATTATATAATTGATTATGTGATATCTGTGTTTGTCCTATTTGATAGGCCTAATGCATTAATAATACTGATTTTGAATATTGAATTCGGAAAGTCAGTGCATTCTGATGGATTGTAGCATTTAATATTTATCAGATGTTAAAGCCACAATTGCACAAATTAATTTTATATTTTAAATGATCATTTTCTGGCAAGTAAGTGGTCGAGAGTTTTTCTTGGAGCCAGATTTGGAAAAACGAGTCCTCTCTCCCTGTGAGACAGAAAAAGGTTTCACATTGTTCTGGGAGGAGGTGTTGTTGGTGGTTGTGTGTGTTGTTAGGACAAGGAACTTCTTCAATGTGTCAGCATGCAGGTTGTTAACAACCTCTACTGTTATCACCACTCCTCTATCACCTCAGCTAACAGCTGCTGGAGGGAGGTGTGGTGTGTGTGTGTGTGTGTGTGTGTGTGTGTGTGTGTGTAGAGAGAGAGAGAGGGGGCAGTGGAGGGCTGTCAGTCCAGCTGTCCTCTTGTCATCATCATTCCATGTGCCTTTTACTGAAAACTGGGCCATATAACAACAACATTCATTTATGACTGTGCTCATACTGTAGTTCTTGAAGGTGATTAATGTAAACAGATTTGTCTTTTTCCCTAAAATATAGGGGCTTGAAATTGAGAATACAGCATAAAAGGTGCAAAAATAAAGCAGATTTTTAATAAGATCTCTGATAACTTTTAAAAGGATAGTTCATTTAAAAATGAAAATGAAAATTCTGTCATTATTTACTCACCCTGATGCTGTTCAAACCCTCCATTACTTCCTTTCTTTAGTAAATCACAAAGGAGACATTTTACATAATGTTCAGGCTGCTTTTTCCATACAATGAAATCGTATTGTGACAAGGGCATTTAAAAAAAAATAAATACACCATTAATGTGGCCTATATTTCATATCTTATACGCATAACTTTGTGTAAGGAACCGACTGAAATTTAAAGGAATTTACTCACCTTCTTGTTGTTCCAAACCTGACTTTTTTTTCTTTGAAAGACAAAAGATGAATTATTTAACTGTTTTTGTCCATATTATGGCAATGATGCCCAAAACTTTCAAGCTCGAAAAATGACATAAAACTAACATGAAATTAATATATACAGCTTGACCTATATATTCTTCTGAAGCGACACAATCACTCTGTATGATGAAAAGATCAAATAAATATACACCTTTCAAATCAAGCCAAAAATGTTTATCAAAACACACACATACACATAATACATTAAATAATGCAGTATGAACATCAAAAGCATGACATTTGGTCATTGGGAGAACCAGTGAGGATTGAGTTTGATTGACATGCTTAAAAGTTTTTGGGTCGCATTGACATTCATAATACTGGAGAGAGAAAAAAGAAGAATCCTTTGGAATATCGTCTAGAATGTGTTCTACAGAATAACTATAATAAATGTTTAGAATGACACGAGGGTGAGTAAATGATGACAAAATATTTTTATTTTTGAGTAACCTAGCCACTGAAAATCTTCCCCTATTCACAAAATATTATTTATCATATTATATATTATCAGTGAATCAGATACCAACTTTAGAACACTTGGAATTCAGCGCATAAATCATATAAGGATATTTTTATGGTGGTTTGATGGTCCTTTTTGTAGCTTGACACCTCCACATGAGGCTGAGTAAATGATGGCAAAATGTTCACTGTTGGGTCAACTGTCCCTTTAATAAAATCTGAAAATGATACTTAAACTCATTTTGAGCATAACATTTCATGTAATTGAAAATTGGAAAGTCTCTCTATTTTTGTATATTTTAAAACTCAGAGAGTGAACTTGAGCTGTAATTAGAACAAAAGTTGGCAGTGAAAGAAATCCAGGTCAGTATTATTACGGGGCTCCACACACTGAGCCTTAAGACTTATAAGTGCGCTTTGAGGCCACTGAAGGAAATCATATATGACCAAAGAGGGAAAAAAGAGAATCGTACAGCTTTGATGTTGACTCAGCCAGAATCCAGATCTCTCTCTGCCCCCACTTTCTTCCCTGCTCCACCCTCTTGTCCACAATCTCTCTCCTTCTCTCTGAAGAAAGAAATAACATTCCACTTCCACATTTATTTATACATCATTCTACCTTATTCATTCTCAAAACAACGTATTCAAAACAAAACCATATATTCTTTCACTATCTCTATCCCCTGCTCCCCTAAATTGTCCCATATTTCCATTGTACATCCAACTATCGTTTCCGGGTTACTTCCATTGAATATGCCTCATTGTAACCCAAATGTTTGCTTGTTTGTGACATTTTGTAGTTGTCAAACATTAGCGGACATTATTCATAGTTAATATGAGTTAATATTCATATGTGAACATGAGGAGAACTGACTTCATACATCTATTAAAACTATGTTCAGAACAGTTCATTAAAAGTCAATGAGCAAAACTGATAAAGAAAACTGAATTTAGTTCTGAGAACTAAAGCTCCAGCAGCATTTGCTTGCAGATGCCATTTAGTTTGATATTCTGTATCTGTATGCAACGAGATTCAGATATTTTAACTGTGTCTTCTTTTCTGAGACCACTGTATGTAACTTAACTTTTGTAACACTATAGTGTCTGCAGTTAATGGGGGTTATTTGGATCTGTGCTGTCACTGATGGAGTGATATCTGGGGTTAAGAGAGGTTTGCCTGATCCACAGGTGCGCACATTCTATCTATTCAACATCAGTTTACTTTGCCAAGGACAGTATAAAAAATGACTGTGAATTTAACGGTAAAAGGCTGTAAAAATGCTACAGTAAAAACCTGTTAAATGGTTAACGGTAAATTCCCCTACTATATATGGTGAAAAACTGTATTGGACATTATACTGTATGTATTGGACATAAATTTTACGGTAGTATACCGTTTTTGGAAGTGAAAAAGACCGTATAATTTACAGTGAATAACCGTAAATTGACATTCCCAGAATTCCCTGCGTTACATTTCAAATTTTATGTTTTTTTGTTGAAATAACTATGTTTCTTCTTATCAGTTTTGTATATTAGGGTTGTATGTTACACCTAGTGTTGTTAAATGAATGTTTATTGCATTATTTCAGTTTCATGTGTGTTACCATGATGGTGTTTAGCATTTGTGTGAATGACACTGTGCACCTTCTATTTATGTTATTATTTAAAAGCTGCTTGTGATGGGCTTTGGTTCATCATGTGACTTTCTCATCACCACCTGCATTTGGTGGTTATCAGTGTATTACAAAGCTACAAAACAGAAAAAGGTTTCAGTACTCAATAGGTTGGTATATTAACATTATATCAGTTAAAGAAATTACGGTATTTAACTGTAAATTTAAGTTAAAACGGTAAAACCTAAAACTTGCTACCCAAAAAAAAAAAAAAAGAAAAGTATTTTTTACGGTAAAAATTCCGGCAACCACAGCTGCCGTATTTTTACCGTAAATTTTATGGATTTTTTTTTACAGTGTAGGTTCCACATTCTTGTTAGTAGTTATGCTCACGTCACGTCTTCTATTCCACAAACAGAAGACTTAGAATAAAGTGCCCAAGTTTTATGATCCCATTTATGGTGGTATATGTTTTGTCCTTTTTGGAGCTTGACAGCAGGTCACTATCAGCTTTCATTGTGTGGAAAAACAGCTCGCAAAACATCTCCTTTTGTTTTCTATAGAAGAATAGAAAGTCCTACAGGTTTGGAACAACATGTGGGGGAGTAAATGATAACAGAATTTACATTTTTGGGGGAAGTGGCCCTTTAAATGTATTCCCAGTTCCCACTAAAGAAAACAAAGACAGCTGTGAAGAAAAAAAATCATCCATGTCCATAATGATTATCTGTTATGATTATCTAACCAGGTTTATGTGGATGGATGAGACCACCCACTGCATGGGTTCAGTTATGGTAATGATGCAGTGAGTGTGTGTGCTTGAGGAATCCAAGTATTTGACCTCACAAAGACTAGATTCCATGCCCACAAGCACCTGCAGTCCCAACCTGGGTATACGGTCACCCAACACCACCCCTTTGGGCAAATATCACATCTACTGGTGTCATCTCTCAATGACACCAAGTCAAAAATATTTCATTTTATTCTCACTGTGTCTTCCATGCCTGTAGCTGCTTCTTCTTATGTCAGAACACCAATCTGATTGTTAAAAGACCTTATTTACAGCTCATAGACATTTAATTGGCCATTGCCATGGCACCAGGGCAGGTCATGGGTGTAACACCATTACACCAGAAAATATCCAGCCATATTACTTCCTGACACCAAGCGTAGCTGATAAAAGCTGTGATTGTGGGTAATGTGATTAGATTGGCTATTCTCCACCTCACGAGCAAGGCAGAGACTGTCATGCTCACCAGCTCCAGTTTCACAGACTGAAGAGCAGTACGTGTCACAACAGGGGTGTCAGACTCACCCCAGGCAAATGTAAAGATGAAATATGAGAGTTTGACCAAGAGAGAACAATACTACCCCAAAACCCCCTCCTCAATGACCCTTTGGGTGTGAAAGGTTATTTTTGTATTCATGGCTGGGATCCTTTGGACCTGTAAGGATTGTATATACAATTCTGTAACTTGTTGAGGTAAAATGTGAGAGGAAAATCCATGATATTGTTTGGCTAACAGTGGGGGATTGGATAATTGGATAATTATTAGGCTAAGGGTGGATACTGATCTATAGCTTCCAATTCATAAATCCAATCTCATGAGAAAATATGAACTATTTTACAAATTGCCATTTTATATGAATTTGCACAACTGATTCATACTCAAATATATGAACATTTACAAAAAGTCCACCCCCTAAACCCACCTTTAAACCTATCCCTCACTAAGGTGTAAGCAGATTGTGCAAATAATATTTGTATAAATTCATTTAAATTTGCCACCAATTCACCAAAACAGTTACAAATTGTTGCAATTGCTGAATACTATTTATATTAAAGTGGGAAGAATGACCTTGCGCTTCCCTAAAATCCAACTAACAAAAATGATGTCAAATTGTCAACGCAAATATCTTGTCAGTAAATGATTGACCCCAAAATGGGAAAAACGACAATAAATTAAACAAAAAAAATGTATTACCTATTTTTTGTAATATTTTAGTATTAATGTTAGTATGAGTATTACTGGTATGTTAGTACTAATGGTAGTATGCTATTCCAAATAACGTTCGGAATATTACAGAACACTTACTATTTCTGCAGAAGCAAAATATGCAAATTTTCTGAATAAAATACAGAGATGACCTACTACATTTGGCAAAAGGTTTAACTACACATTGGGGAATACTGTATTCCGCAATGCAATGAACTTGACTTGACCTTCAATTTCCAATGTGACGAATGAACCAGACATAACTTCAACCGCGATTTTAACATCTTCTTCACTAAATAGCTACAATCGGAATAGCATACTAGTATACTACTCCAATGAAATAGTATTATCTAGGACATTTTTGACAACAATTGTGGTTACAAATGCAAATATTTTTATTGATAACTAGATGCCTCTTGCATAATGGGGACATCATGTGACAACAATGCAGCAAAGGTGTATCATTGTATGCTCTTTCACATACTATTTTTTTTTAAATACTAGTAGTATGCAGTAAGCAATATGCACGCAATCTCTATAATTTTGTTTATAATCAAATAGACTGATTTAAAATTTCCTCTCACTCAGTCTCTCTTGTGACCATATAAGTGCATCTCAGTAGAAATATGAGTGTGACTGTTTGCTGTAGGGGTGAAAGGCAGTCTCTGGGGGTATTGCTGTGAGTAAGTGTGAGTATTTCCGTGTGGTGTGTGTGTGTGTGTGTGTTAGGAGGAGAGGAAGGTTTTAGTTGACCTCTTGTAGCAGTCGTTACCATAGCAGCCTTCAAAGTGGCAATATTTGGCTAATAAATCACTATGGTAAACCACCACTGACATGCTACTATCTGATTGGTTGAATGTGGGAGAAGGCAGAAAACTACAAAGGGAAGTGGGTGGGGCCTTAGCAATGGTACAACACCCTAGAGTGCCTGATGGTTTCTTGAGACTGATGGCGGGATGTTGTAGGGACCCAGGTGGCTACTTAGAGGACAATGTGAAGTATTAAACAGGAGTATTGGCACCTTTTAATCTTCATTAGGCTGATGGACAGTTTACATTCACCTCACTATGACTGTAGTGTCCCTTAACCTCGAACTCACACTTGATATCTCACAATGGTGAATTGTAAGAGGTGGAAACGCTACTCTATGATCTTTGAGACTCATTTAAATCACGTATCCATGCTACGCTGGGGTACAAAAGAAGGGACATGCTTCATTACTCAAAATTTGTCATAGAGGTGTAGCTGTGTGTTCTCCTTCCTTCACTTATATAACCACAACACTGGCAAAAAGAAAAACCACAACAACCTTCTCAACTATAGATAACTAGATTTTCCTGAAGAAATTTTGAGTGCTGCATGTAGTGTAGGGAAAGTTCACCCAAAAATAATTAAATTCTGTCATCACTTACTCACCCTCATGTCATTCCAAACCTGACTTAATTTCTTGTGTGGAACATCAAAGAAAATCCATTGAGAAATTAGTTATTTTGTCCATACAATGGAAGTCAAAGGCTGAAGCTGTTTGGTTACCAACTTTCTTCAAAATATCTTCTTTTGTGTTCTGCAGAAGACAGATACCCAGGTATACCTAAGAAGAAGCCATGCAGGTTTGGATCATATTAGGGTGAGTAAATGATGACAGAATTTTTATTTTGAGGTGAACTATCCCTTCAATCAAAATTCGCAATTACAATATTGTCAGTGGTTTCCAGGCCCTTGCTATGTGGTTGTTAGCAAATTGCTATGGTTGCTAGAGTGTTCTATGCATAGATAGGTATATGCACTATAGTGGCTGTTTCTATGGGCCGCTATACGTAAGCCCTCCATCCATATTGGAATGGTCAAAACTGACCCATGAACACTCGAGGGCAAGTTGCCTGTGTGTCTGCAACCATATTTACACAAATGAATATCTATATCTGCAATAGACTTCAACAGATGATTTTGCTCAACCAACACAATACAAGACGAAGGCGTTAGCTAACACAACATTTAAAAGATACTATAGTTTAAAAGCCTGTAATATTGATTTAATACCCATTAAAAACACAAACCAAAACATTCTTACCTGTGAAAGTTTATCCAATTTAAAAACCTGTAATATTGAGTTAATATATATTAAAAACACAAACCAACACATTCTTACCTGTGAAAGTTTATCCAATTTCTACGGGAATTTAAATTTCAGCGTTTTTTACAACCAGAGGCTGTGCAATGTTGTGGCATCTTGGAAAACTCATTGATTTTTATTGTGAGTGATAACACATTGACCATTCCAAGATGGCGGACACATCGACATGTCTGGAGTGGTCAAATGTTGCATCTGCCTATACATATTTATGGTTCTAGGTGGTTGCTGAGGTGTTTTTAATGGTTGCTAGGACATTACTCTGTGGTTTCTCTGTTGTTCTGGGTGGTTGCTTGGCCATTGTTTGGCGGTTGCTAAAGTACATTGCTATGTACTTGCTAGCGCATTACTAGGTGGTTGATTATTGTCTCCTAGGTTCTGTAAGGGTAGGGACACACCAAACCTGAGGAAAGCCAACTGTGGTGTCATCTCACATTGTCTCGCATCACCTGCATCAGGGGGGAAAAAAGTTGCACTAGAATACACCAGACAGACTACAGTAGACGGCCAACTAGTGTGTATGCTAGTCTGAGCTTGGTGTGTCCCAGGCTTAAGACCAGGGGCCCAAGGTGCTTATTTTTTTGTGAGATCTGGCAACACTAGACTTCATGATTTTAAGTTGTATTCATGTCTATAGCACAAACAGTGCAGAATGAGTTACGCTCCCAAGCTTAATAGGCTTAGGGATTTGTTCGAACCAAATGTATGAGCAATAGTGACACCTTGCCTTAGCCATAATAAATAAATAAATAAAAATATAGAACATTGCTAATAAAACAATGAATTATTAGCAATTAACAATTGATAATAAATTAACAAACAAACAGCTAAAACATTTAAAAAGACAGTGTGAGGTACGGTATATGCATGCTGACTGGTATGCTGTACCGCTCTTTAACCCATTAGAGAAGAAAAGGAAAAAGCTGCAGGCACAGGTCAACCCGTGGGCTCCTCTGAGATGTTTGAGACAAGGTCCCCAATTTCCCCAATTGACAAGGGTGACAAAATCAGCAGAACCCTGCCTTCGGGATGGGCTATGAGCATCAAGCGAGAAAAGCAATTAGAGCTCAGCTGTTCAAGGGACATGGTCTGCCACAAAGCCCAGGAGATAACAAATTCAGCAAACAAATATGGCTAATATTACAATCCGTGGAGCAGTGACAGCCGTGATTGCTGTAAGTGCTGCAGAGCAGCCTGCAGGCAGTGACGGTCATTAGCGTGTTGTGCTTTGGGCTTTGTGAACTGTGGCTCTACACAGTTTTTCCCAACCTTTTTTTAGTCGCGGCACCCTTTGGAAATTTTAACAAACTTGTGGCACCCTACAAAATTAATTTTGTCACAATATTTGAATTTCTAACTTCAATGTGATAATTTGAAAGGTGATATTCGGTACAAAAGGGAAGAACTGCAGAAAATAATGTCATACAGATATTTTTAATATTATTAAAAAACTTGGTCCATCAATGGTGGCAATCAGTAGGCTAATTTCTAATGAAGAGACCAATTTATATGACAGATTTTAATGTAGGTTTTTATACATATGTAAACATTTTAATTACCATTATAACTAGCTATCTCACAAATTTTTGCTCACTCAGTGTTTTTTTATTTTACAGTGGGGTAATTTTGTTGCAGTAGCACGAGATAGCTTGATTTCAAACTTTGAATTGAATAAAAAATGACAAGTAAAAGCAGTCAATAATAAAATAAGAACAAAAAGAAATTAATAATGATAGCACAAATAAAAAAATAACAACAGGCCTTCGAATTAAATTAATTGCTTTTTAGTTTTTCAGGTAGGTCTAACACATAGTAGGGCTATTAAGAGTTTTTTTTTTTTTTGCCAATTATCCAAATAATGTTTAGGCCTAGAAAGCTATTATTATCAGAACACGGGAGCATAACATAACGGTTAGCAGATCAATGAATGAGAGGGCAGCGTTACCAGAGTTGCCCATATACCACACCATGTTACAACACAGTAGGGCTATTGCAGACAGAAACAATTCTGTACTACATCGATGTTTCCTGTCGGCTCAATGTTTGCTTTTCCGATGAGCATGAACGGTATATGAGTGGAGCGACTAAGCGGAGCGCACAAGCATAGAGCGGGATAATACCAGAGCGTCACACCACGTGAAAGTAAAACCTGAGCTGTGAACTAATTTTCGGCATTTCAGTGCATCTCTAATTATTGGCAACATCAAAAATTGATATTATATAGTAGATGCTTTTTTGAACATTTTAGCAATTTTTTACATGGCACCCCTGCTCTCAACAGACGGCACCCCGGTTGGGAAACACTGCCCTACTACTTAATCTCATTCAGACTACTACCTGAGCTCAAAGGATTAGACTGGCTCAAACAGGGCCTGGATTTTACCCTCTCAAACATATCACACCCCCCCCCCCCCCCCAATTATACATAGCCTAATATACCACCCACAACAAAAATTTTCTTAATCAGTGGAACGTTACAGTGTTTTCTATCCATAAGCTCTGATTCAGTCATAAATTTGTAAAATACATTTGTTTGAGAACTGAGAAAGACCGTTCCATATAGGCGCGGCGTCATGGCCACTTCGGGAGTTATTTCTCAAATAATTTTAACGGCCAGGAGTCACAACCACACATCAAGACATTGTTCAGATGATTTGTTTCAAGACATTTGACATGTTTCTGTCCTGAAATGTGTTGAACTATTTTTTACGCACCTCATCCCAAACCTTCCTTTGCAAATTCCAAAACGTCATTTTAGAGCTGATAACAGAGGCTTGAGCCATTGATATGCAGGCTAATTCAGTTATTAATGCAGTCTAACGCAGTTATTAGAGTGAGAGAGCGAAAGAGAGAGAGGGAGATTAAGTGCGTGTGAATACCTGCATCTGTGTGTCTCTCAGCAGCGTTCAACAGCAGCGTCTACTCATAGCGAATCTTTAAGTTAAACTGCTTCAAGAACCTCCTCACTGAGAAATGTAATGTAGCTTTTCAGCTGCGAAACTATTTTACTGATAAATTCACGGGGCGGCGTTGACAAGAAGTTTCTGTCCGCGTGTGTGCGTCTGGGAGAAAGAACCGGAGAAAGCGTGATTTCCGTACATAAAAAAAGGTGGAAAACATGGAAATAATTTGTCATTTTTATCCTATTGTTTGCTATATTTATTTGCTCAATGTCTTCTGAGGTTTTGGTTCTTTTACTGTTGTAGATACCCCATAGTATAACAAAAATATTATATATCTCTTGATTGTGTTTGGGCCCCCCCTGGACAAGCAAGCATAGGCACGTGCCTAGAATGCCTATGCGTAAATCCGGCCCTGTGCTCAAAGAAACTACAGATGGCTGCATATCAAACAGTTAGCAGGTTCTTCATATAGCCCCGCTCACGGCTAACATACCCTGAGTTCACATAATAAAATAAAGATTTTTTCATTTGCTCTCTGAGGCTGAATTCAGCCCTACATGACAGGATGCAATAAAGGAACACAAACATTATTCTATTTATTTAGTATTTTCTATAATATAAAGAGTAACTAAAAAGGCAAGACAAAGGTTATAATAATGTAGCACACTCTCTTATAGGCTTGTCACACCACCTTCGACCCTGGGTTAAGCAATGATTGTCACATTTGTTATTTTGATGAAGTCCTACTCCAGAGCAGAGTTAGCACCTGCTCTATGCTAACACTTCTAACAGTGCGATGCTAATCCTGAATTTCAGCAAGGTATACAATGTGAAACAAGGTTTTAGAACAACATATAACCAATGTTTCTGCAGCTTTGTACAGAAACTTTAATGCACTGTGTTTAGTATCTGAGAGAAGCATGGTGAAAAATGGTGAACTGTGACGCAAATGCATTAACTCGATTAGGAGACACTCAATTTTATTGCACACTGCTTGTCTTTCATGGAAAAGCATACATTATTAACGCATTTGCTGCCTGTCGCTATTACAGAATATTAAGAACACTTGGCTGCATCGTCCATTGATTCAGGTTTCAACATATTCTGTAGCTTACAGCAACAAATTAATTTAAAACATAAGCACTGGACACAAGGCTGAACTGCACCATATCTCTACATTCAATATTCTGTTCTCTGTAGTCCTTCAAAGAAACGTGCCACACCTGAGTCACAGATTACCTCACAGACACACTAATTCTGGCAAAAGTTATTAAGAAATCGTTCTCACGAATTAAAAGTTTGTTCCTTTGTTTTAATAAATAAATCCTGCACTTTAGTTACATTGTGGCATGAATTTGAAGAATTTGTTCCCTCAAAACCAAATTAAATCAAAACAAGGGAACAAATTAGTACAACATGACAATGATTTATATTAAATAAGGGAATGTTATTAGCATTATAGATATTCTTGCATGGTGCAAAAAATCCACCAAGTACTGTGAAATTAACTAAAAGATGACAACATTTGGCTCAAAAATCTGAAGGGGTACTTGATGCTTCTGACCCAAGGTAAAGTATGAACAGCGTAAAACTTGGAACAAGATAACCTAAAATGACATTTACCCAGATTTAAGTCCTGTTCACACAAAGACAAATGTTGAGTGCAAACATCATTGATGATAAACATTTTAATTTGAAAACGTAGCTCAAATGCATCTGTTCAGATCAACACAAACATTTCCATGCTGTCAATGCAACATATATTTTTCCAGATATATATTTTTGTGCAGGTATATTTTTTTTCCTATCACACTGCGAATAAAGCTAGCCAGCCTATGAGTTTTTGTGCTTTTGGTCACATGCCCAGATCTGCTGCTGTTACATAAAACTACGACAGTAATTACTACTTCGTTTCCTTCTAAGTAACAGAAAGTTGCACAACGCTTTTTTTTATAGAGGTATTTTTGCTTCTTTTATAAGTCAAATGGTGAAACTGAATATTTATTCAGATCTGCTGTTTTTTATGCATTAGCCTGAACTAAAAATGACTGAATTTGTCTGCAGAACATATGTGTTGGTGTGAACAGGCCTTTACCCATCTGCATAAGTCATAAATATTTCGATCTGTTTCCCCAGACTTTCAATTTTAAATGCATCTCTGTTAAAAGAACAAAATTGTCAGGTTTTAGGATTACATTTGCATATAGATGACCTTAAAGATTTTGATGTTGATTTCATGGTGTCGGTGAAGCATCCAGTTTTATGTTGTATATTCTATAAGGGATTGTGTCGAGATAAAGGCTATATCATGTTAAGTGCAGAGGAGTCATTCAGAGATATGGGGGTGGATTGGCAAAGAATGGTGGAGTGATTTCATGGATAGTTTATGCCATTTTCACATGGTAGTCCATAAGAAGGGAGCAGCTGCTATGGGTGGAGACAAGAGAAAGAGCGGGGGAGTGGAGGAGAGACCGAGGCAGACAACAGCTGGCAGAAAAGAGATGAGGCTTTAAGGAGGGAAAGAAGGATTTCCAAAAATGCATCATGTCATTCTTTTTTGGGAACCATGCAAACAGTTATATGTATATACAGTTATGTGTTTTAATGTATATGTATATATATATATACACACACTTTTTCTTTTTTAGGGTGTTGCCAGGGCGTTGCTAGGATTGCTAGGGTGCTAAGAGGTTGGTAGGGGGTTCTGGGAATTTGCTAAGTGGTTACTTACTAAATTGAACAAAGCCCAAAAAATTTATAATATTTTGGTTTATGACTAAAGGTGAGGTAAATGTTACTATATAGGGATTTTAATAAACTTGGCCGTCCATGCAGTAGAAATGGGAAAATTTTTATGAAAATTGATTATTGACTAGAAAAAACAGAAACAGGGCTGTGGCGTTCCCTTTTTGCCGAAAAAGCACTGTATAATGCACTGTTTTTGGTATTGGTGTCGGAATAGGTGGGAATACAAAAATGCAGATATTCAGTCCATAGATTTAAAGGTGCAGTATGTAATATTGACAGCTAGCGGTTAAAATGGGTACTGTAGTCCAAATTCTAAATATTGGAGAATGTTGGATGGCGACGAGCCTTATATTGTAAGTTGATGAGCTGATTTATCTGTGTTTTAATATGCCTATCATAGAGCATTTTAGATAGATGCCGAGGCTTTTTAAGCCAGGGAGAATCTGAGGTCTTTGACCCAGTTCGTTTGCTTGGCTCCATGGCTGCAATACGCTGTGTTTTCCACCATCTGGCAACCCGGGGTGTCAAAATACTATTGAGTTAACTGGCAGTGGGAGGAATCCCACAGACCAAAACAAAAATAGACATACCGACACAGGTAACATGGAGAAAGAGTCCATATTCTTTGTAACAATACAAAGCTTGTTGAACACATGACAGAAATCCCAAGTAGAACTGTAAGTAATTTTATGTTCATATCTTTTATGTTCATAGCACAAACTGCGGTGGGCAAGTCGCATGCCAAAATTGTACTTGGGGGCTTTAAAAAGTCCTTAAAGGGTTAGTTCACCCAAACTGAATATTCCTCATTATTACTCCGCATCTTGTTTGTTCGGAAACCCGTAAGCCCCTTCGTCAGCTTCGGAACACAATTTAGTAGTGAACCATGGAGGCATATACCAGACAAGATATTTTTGATGAAATCT
The DNA here is from genome assembly GCA_018155175.1 of Sinocyclocheilus anophthalmus. Lineage (NCBI taxonomy): Eukaryota > Metazoa > Chordata > Actinopteri > Cypriniformes > Cyprinidae > Sinocyclocheilus > Sinocyclocheilus anophthalmus. The sequence goes on along the minus strand of JADLZN010010713.1, from coordinate 219,590 downwards.
GAGGGCTCTCTGACCCTCCCATAGACAGCAAGGTAACTACCACGTTCAAGGTCCAGAAAAGTACCAAGATGATCGACAAAGTAGTCCGTGTGACATCAGTGGTTCAACTGTAAAGTTACAAAGCTACGAGAATAATTTTTTGCGCAAAGAAAACAAGTTTTTGCACGTCCACAAGTGACGCAGTCAGAGACAAAAATGTGGAATAACGTCTTATTTTTGTTTTCTTTGCGCAAAAAAAGTATTCTCGTAGCTTCGTTACTTTACAGTTATACAACCCTTCAAGATTATGCAATAGTTAAAGCGATGTTTGCCTTAGCATATGTATTTGTCCCTTTTAAATATATTATGCAGATTTAAAAATTAAAAATAAAGGCTGTGTCAGCAACAAGCTGTGTGGCTTTGAGTGGAAAAGAAGCACATAAGATGTATTTTTTAATCTGCAGGCCAAATGCAAGCTTGATCTTGTTTGGATCCAGAATTAAAGAGCTCTAGCTGAATGGCTGATATGTTAACAATAGATCTTAGTAGGTGGGGACCATTTTACATGCAGAAAAGTCCCTGAACACAATCTTTTCTTTGTGGAAAGCCATGTTCTTTTGCAAGGAGGGGCAGAATTGCCTGTACTTTCTGTAGACAGGCATAATCACATGACCGCCGCAGTCGAAAGGCACAGCTAGCAGCCACAGACTTGTGCTTGTGCATTTATTTGATAAGAGCTTTTCCAAAATGAGTCGGCTTTCAGAAATGGCATTTTGAGAGGGGGGTGAGAGGCATATGCTGTCAAAGGGAGGCCTCAGACTCTTCTATTACAGACTTCCTCAGGGCAATCACACAGGCAAGATAAATCATAAATTACTAGCGTGAGGCCTGATGGCTTTTCAGACTCATAATGTGATAAAGACTTCCATTAGTAAAGGGAACTCATCATTTTAATGTTAACAAAGGGTGCACAATGAATTTCTCTCAAACGGTGTTTAATCTTAGATGTGATTGTTGATCGGCTACACATATAAAGTGAACCTCTTTCCTACATATGTAGGTCAACGTTGGACAAAATTCATAATTTAAGAACTGGCTGCCTTACAACTCATGAGTGTGAATTTTAAATGAACACCACACCCACTAGTTGAATATGCATGACAGCCAGAGGGTTTACTGAATTTCAGAGAACTCAGAAATCACCCAATTCGAATTACAAGCACAATAATAACAATTCCATAATTGTCGAGGACGTTGTTATTATTATTTTTTCCTATCAAACAGATATATTTCACTGAATTTAATTCATATTCAAGTCAAGTCACCTTTATTTATATAGCGCTTTATACAATACAGATTGTGTCAAAGCAGCTCCACAGTGTCAAACAGTAAAACAGTGTGTCGATAATGCAAGAGGACAATAGAAAACAGTCAATATTTCAGTTAAAGTCAGTTCAATCATTGATTCAGCTGATGTCATCACCATCAATTCCATTCTCTTCATATAGTGTATCAATGCAATTAATTCGAATATTGCCAGAATTGTTGCTAGTATTTTGTACGGGGAGAGTATTGTTTGATGAATAGAAAGTTCAAAGGAGCAGCTTTTATTTGAAATATAAATATTTTATAACATTATAAATGTCTTAACTGCCACTGCTAAATTTAATATGTACCTGCTTTTTTTTTTTTAACTGACCCCAAACTTTTGAACGGTGGTGTATACAATAGAATACTGTATATCATCTACGCAAGTACAAAAGTAATATTCAATCTACCATAAAGCTGTTGCGTTCAGACAATATACAAAAAGACAGCAGAAAGAGGCTTTGGGAACTTTATTACCCTAGACTTCCATTGTTTTGTGATCACAAACTAAGAGACAGTTTCTATGGTATTTGGAGACAGCACCTGAAAGAAAGAAAAAGCTTTATTTGTATCTCTATTATAATATTCCATTTCTGAATTGTTCTTCTGAGCAGTAAAATGATTTGACATCCTGACTATTCAAAAAAGACGTTTTACTTGACATGTTTAGACCAAAGAGATGGGTAGAACCTGACCTGTGTTACAGCCTGGAATTAAACCACACTATGGTGGTTTTGTCTGGCCAGAGGAGAACTGGCCCCCGACTGAGCCTGATTTCTCCCAAGTTTTTTTTCTCCATTTCTGTCACCGCTGGAGTTTTGGTTCCTTGCAACTGTCGCCTTTGTCTTGCTTAGTTGGGAACGCTTGACTGATTGCACAGACACTCATCAACGAATCATCAATGAACTGACTTTAGCTGGAAAAATTATTCTTTGTTATTGTCCTCTTGCATTATTGACAAACTATTTTCCTGTTTGACACTGTAAAGCTGCTTTGACACAACCAGTATTGTATTAAGCACTATATAAATAAAGGTGCCTCTCTTCTTGCGCACTTGACTAGAACTGTTACCTAGTCTTAATTATACAGGCTGGTCAAAAAATGAAGTGGACTACCATGTTTTACATTTATGTAGCCTGAAGCACCCAAGAAGAAGAATGACATGAATCAAACTACTGACTCATATTGACAGTCATAATATTAATATTTCAAATATTAACTATTAAATATAGATGTTTAAGCATACACTTTTTATTTGTTTGTGTGTTTATTTATTTTATTCCTTTTTCGTATTTTTTAATGTATTACAGTTTTCAAGACATTTTTCGCAATGTAGCCAGGTTGCATGATTTAACATGTAGTGTTTATTATATCATTACATTGCTGTACAGCAGAGTAACACCTGGTCAATTTTCTTCCTGGCCTTAAACCAAACCGCATAGTTCAACTGCTATGAGCTGTTAACAGAGATCCCATTCTTAGGTAGGGCATCAAATGGCTGCCATTAGATGCCAGTACAATAATGCTACAGATGGTATCAGCCTGAAGGCTCTCCAGCACTGACATGTATGTAGCTTTTTTACATAGTCTCAAATGTATGTTTTTTTTTTTACAAAGTCTCAAAATCACAGATCTTTGAAATGCGACCTTGAATTGCATGCATGCAGAATGTAGGGGTATGCATGACTGAAAAATATGAGTAGAAAAAAGATGTTTTTAAAGATGTTTGTTGGATGTTTACTTTATATTATAAAAAAATATGAAACATGAACAATAAAAACAACACCGTATTTGATCCAAAAGAACAACTATTATGCTAAAGTAGGCATTTTGATCTTAATTATATTTATATGAAATTAATTTAATGATATTTTAGTGTGTGTAGATAACATTTAAATTTGACAGACAGAATTAAAACATTTCTTTAGTTCTACCATTGTACCTTAATTATCAACTTCCAAACAGCATATCTACAAAACAGAGCATGACACACACCAAATTAAATAAATGCACATTCCTTAAACAGGGATCACTGAGTTGCAAAGAACCATTTTGCCAGTACAATTTTAAATAATGCAAATTGAACCCCTCGTTCCAACTATGTGCTAGGAACTCTGTTCAGTTTTTGAATGCATGCATTTCACATATTTCAATTACAGTAGCTAAGAGCTCAAGGGATAGTTTTACCTTTGAAGTTCTTCATTAACACTCTCTGAAGGAGCTGAAGGAGGGAGCAGATAAACCATCTTAAAGCCCTTTATAAAAGCATCTTCTAGAAGCATCATACCTTTACAAACTCATGGGTTAAAATATACTTTACACACACACACACACACACACACACCCACACACACAAGAACTAAAAAAAATTTTAATTGATAACAAAGATACTACTATGCTTACCAAGGGCTTGCTTATTTGATAAAAAGAAGTAAAAACGCTGAAATATTATTACAATTTAAAAAATTGTTTTCTATTTTTATATATTTTTAAAACATAATTTATTGCCAATGGCCAACGTTCAGCCTTGAGTATTGCTGCTTTATATTGTTGTGAAACCGTACTCCACTAAATTTGTGGTAAGATTTGAAGAGAAGAAGAAAGAACCAATTTTTCAGCAAGACTACAATACTAATTATCAAAAAAATGACAGTTGAGCAATTTATTGTGATACATAAATTTCTATTTCAAATACATTTTTGAACGTTGAATATCTACATTTTCTAAATATTATGCATGCATTTACATGCATATGATTATTGAGTGGTCCAATGCATGGATAAAGCCCACATTTTCACAAATGTTTAGACAGACATTTGTGAAAGCCCCCGTCATCCACCTTGTCCTGTTTTGTATTTGGAGGGGTGCCAGTGGGGTTGTCATTAAGGGTTCTTTGTTAACTCTGAGGGGGGATAATTGTGCAGCGGGATATTGCTCTACACCCTCTCAATGAGTGACAGAATATAGAGCCCCACACCTCCTTAGAGCTGCTAATTACTGCTGTTCTACAGCCTGGGCCAGTCCCTCTATTGTGCTGATGGCTAGAGGTGTACCTATTCACATCCACAGTCCACACCCACCTTCCTCAAAAAACAAACTTCGATTTTTTTTTCCAACTCAATTTCCATGCTGGCACAGTCTGGTTCACGCTGGTTAGTGTTGCCGAGGTGTTGGTCGAACTGATTAATTAAGGGTTATTCTTATGATAGTCCAAGAAATACCACAAATATTGGGGGAATCATCAAATCATCACTCATTCCAAAAATGGTCAAAATGATTAGTGATCAAAAATATGCAAATAATATGCTTTTCTTAAACTATGACCTCAAAATTTGAATTTACATCTTTGAATTATACAAATATTATATTTTTAAGTATCATAAATGCTATTGTTTTAACCCTGTCATGGTAAGTCATGTAGGCCTAATTATAATTTAAAATGTTAAAATGTGCCACTCAGTTTTGGTGCATATTTTAATAAATCACATATTATAATATAACAAAAATATAAATAGCCCATGTAATTCATCTTTGAAAACATGTACATCCTACACCTTTCCAAAAGTTTGGGTCAGTAAGAATAAAAAAAAAAACAAAAGAAATTATACTTTATAATTACTTTAATAATTTTTATAGGTAGCATTAGAATGTATCAATGTGACCGTAAAACATTATATGTTTCTACAACCGATTTCAATTTCAAATAAATGCTTTTCTTTTGAACTTTCTGTTCATCAAAGAATCATGAAAAAATGTATCACGCTTTCCACAAAAAATATTAAGCAGTACAACTGTTTTCAACACTGATAATGAGAAATGTTTCTTGAGCAGCAAACCAGTAAATTAGAATCATTTATGAAGGACGATGTGACACTGAAGACTGGAGTAATAGCTTCGGAGAATTCAGCTTTGTGATCACAAGAATAATTTTTCGTTTTAAAGAATAATATATATATTTTTTTCAAATCAATGCAAAAAAAAAAAACGTGACAAAATTCAGTATCCTGTTTTTAAAATCAGTAGTAAGTCATGGTTTAACATAAGTCCAGTGGTTTAACACCAGAATCCCATGCTGGGGAGTCCAACATACAAAACATATCCTGTTGACCAGCTATGCTGCTCTTTTCAGCAGATCTCAACAATGAGGAGATAAAAATGTAATGTAATCATCATGATCGCTGTCGTTCGCTCAGACAAAATATTTCTGCCTGCCAGTCTTAATCCGCTTATATCTCTGGATGAGACATCAGTTCATCCAGTGTTTGTGGAAACAGCTAAAGATCAAGGCATCTCAACACGTATCATACCTGGTGCCAATTTGGTGGCTGAAAAACGTACAAGGACAATGGATAGAAAGATGAATATGAATCTCAGGCTTCTCAAAGCTCAGTAAGGCATGGAGAAGGTGACCTCTCCCCGACTGTGCAGGGCTGTCGTCCTAAACAAGAACAAACAGTCTGTCACCAGCTGTCCCCCAGAATATGCCAAGACTGCTCTCCCACCCACAATGCACTCCTGTTGCTTACAGCCAGAAGGCCAAGGGATGGGCACACTGTGGAAATGCTCCTCACCCAGATTTTTTGGGATTAATAAAGCTGCTTTGGAGGCCCCAAATATTTCTCAGTTTTATCTACTAGCACTGTTACATGTTGTAAGTGCTGAAGTGCAGAAAATAGAAAAAATATATATTTCTACACATGAAAAATGGGGATATTTTATCCTGACAGAACAGTTTTGGTGACCATTGACTTGCATTGTATTAAAACAAACACACACACACACACACATTTAGAAATTCTTCCAAATATTTTCTAATAATATAGTGTATATTAATATAATATAGTCATTTTTTTCCAGATTAAAGAGTCTCAAAGCATTCAAGCAGCAACGTCATTTTGCTGAAATTTCGCCAGAGGCACATTTTACAACAAGTTTGGGTTGAAATTATAAGTCTGACCAGACTTATAACAGCACGCTTCTTCTCAATACGTCACATGATCTGCGGTCATGTCAGTTATGTCTGTAGCTCAAACAGTACTGAGGTTTAATAAATGGATAGTTCACCCAATGAAAATTCTGGCATCATTTACATTCCCTCATGTTTTTCCAACTCTGTATAATGTTCGTTCTTCTGTGGAGCATAAAAGAACATATTCTGAGGATTTGCTGAGTGTTTGTTGTCCATACAAAGCAAGTCAAAGGTCACTAAAACGGTTTAGCTATCAACATTCTTCAAAAATGTTTGAAGAATATTGTTGGAATGAAAGTCAGGTGAAGTGCATGCTGATAAAAATATCATTTTTGGTGCACCCTTGAAGTATGAGCAAAAGTCATGATTGCGAACACCGCTAATAACCAGTGTTCACTCTCCACAGTTAACACTTCTCAGGACCCTGTGGAGCTTCCCCTTCGTAAAATCACAGTTTATTAGAAGTATTGAACAAAGACCACGTTTATGAACATTAAAAACCCACCTTCAGTAAGCAGCCTTGATGTTTGGCCAGAGATAAACAATTTTTCGCTCTGAAATGATACACTTTACCTTCTTTGTGGAAATCGATAGTGCCATAAGGTTTTGTTTCACGTAACTTTGAGGCCCTGCCTCAAAAGATTCAAACATCCCCAAAGCAACAAAATATCTTGAACCGTTGGTGTGATGCAATGCAGTAGGGACAGCAGTGGGCCGTGCTCTGCTTGTTTCAAAGATCTGAACAAAAACACTTGAGCTGATTGCAAAAAGAGCATTTCCACAACAACAATATTGTGTATTTTCCTCTTATATATTTGTTTGGGAATATGATCTGCATGCCCTTTACTGAATGAAATATAAATACGTAACTTTGAGGCCCTGCCTCAAAAGATTCAAACATCCCCAAAGCAACAAAATATCTTGAACCGTTGGTGTGATGCAATGCAGTAGGGACAGCAGTGGGCCGTGCTCTGCTTGTTTCAAAGATCTGAACAAAAACACTTGAGCTGATTGCAAAAAGAGCATTTCCACAACAACAATATTGTGTATTTTCCTCTTATATATTTGTTTGGGAATATGATCTGCATGCCCTTTACTGAATGAAATATAAATGGTATAAAATAAATATCTGTCTTTGTGCAGACGACTGCATCAGAATGTATAGATTCATTTAATAGCCTTTTTTTTTAAATCCTGAGTTGGCTTAACAATGGATAATCTGTATGCAGAACTGATCCATTCTGGCTGTACAAGGAGTAGATTTGCTGTTGCAAGCAGGACTTTCAAGAGTCTATTGATTGCCCACATGAGCTGCTTGGCTGTATTGACGTCTCTCACAGTCTGGTTTTACCTAAAAAAAACTATACATTTTATGCAACTAATTTAAGATAGAATATTTCTCACTCGTCCTTGCACAAATGATCTGGTAGGCCCATGCATAAATCAAAAGGGAAGATAAGTTTTGGTGTTAACCAAGTTGAGTGATATGAAATGGTTTCAGTCTTTTCTCATTTTCCCCATTTGTATCACAGGAGGATAAAAAAAATAGCTTTGAACTTCATATGCTCAAGTATGTTTGCCTCTGGTGGAGACGGTCTCTGAAAGATGTGGTGGGGGTAATGGGAGTTTTCAAGACAGTAGTGCATATTTTATTTATTGCTCACTGCAGTACTTTCTGATGTTGTTAGGAGTTAAGTCTAAAAATAAGACCTCTAACATTTTATTTTTTGTTTTAGAAGCTAACTTGTATTTCATGCTAATCACTGCTGGATGTCAAATTATAGTACACAGATTTGAGTACACATTACTGATGTAATTAGAGTTATTCATTGGTTTTAGAGGGCTACAGTTAAATGAACGAATATTATCTTGCCATGCAATTTTAGTTGCAAATATTGGCTATTAAAGGGCAGTTTTGATCAGTATGCTAAATAAAAGCGATGCTGCATTATTTAATGCTTTATACAATACAGATTGTTTCAAAGCAAAAAATAAAAAGTAACAGCATTACACGTTGTACAATTCATCCATTATGAAGCACAGTGTAGCTTTTGCGATGGTGTTGTGTGACCAAACCTTGCATGGCTGTTTTTAATGTCAGAAAAACAAACACACTCACCTAAATTGACCTCTCTCACACACATTTGTGTCAGTATTCACTCTATTGAATCGGTTCATCCTAAATGGCTCTCTCACATATATCCGACCTACACGATCCACTCTCACATTTGTATGGATTCTCAACAGCGGAAGTTGTCATAGTTGGGTTAACTTGAATAGCAGTGAATGGGAGAGTTCACAAATATATTTTTTGCATTCCCATTTGCTCAAATAGCAAAAGAAAAACTCCACGATAGTGTTTTCATGACTTTCAATAAAAGGAAAAAAATTGAGAGACTGATAACGGCTGTCAGAAGAGAGAACGATGTCAAATTTACCGTCCCTCCCATAGACGCTGCATTAGAAACACCCTCGCATTAGCGTTAACTGTTTTGTAATTTGATGCAAAGGTGATATAATACAAAGAATAGTGTTATAAATGTACATACATTTTTTACAAATATGAAAAACTTTTGACGATTTACAATGCTGAAATTCATTCATGATTCAAATTCTCTCGAGTGCTGATGTAAGTAAGAGATAGATTTCTTCAGTGATTATAACAGGGCTCGTGCCTCTGCCCCTTTAAGTGCCCTTTCGGTCCGATCTAAGTGCCCTCGTTAACGCCACTTCTCCCCTGCCCCTCCAGAGGTCTTTGTTTGTTTTAATGAGATAATTCACGAGTGTTAGAACACATACACCCACACAAAAGTTTTGAGCGGTGAGTTAATTTTGACTATTTTAACGCAATAGTCAAGAAATCAACTGTTTGTGATTGGTTGCATTGCTCAACTCTACAAAAACACATAAATAGAAACTTTTGACGTTCCCCAGAGCGCAACACAAATATGCACTGGACATGTTACAATATCTGTGTCACCAATATCCCATTATTACAGTTTCAAATGAGGGTGCTTTTCAATTGCGTGAGTGTCACGCTGAATGTGAGAGTTGGCAGCCCAAAACATTTGTTGGCTTCGTTGCGTGTAAATGTAGTCTCTTAATCAGCAGATCTCGGATGTAACCTTATTAAATTTAGCTCGGTTCCACTCTGCTGTTCTCTCATAACTCATCACCTCAGTATCTTCAGGCTCAAGCAGGGCTTTCTGACTCCAGCTTGTTATTGCATGGGTGTGTGGAGATAAGGGGTCTTTATTGGTAGACCCTGCTAATCTGACTTGGCAGGGGGGATTGAGACCAGGCTGTCCAGATTGTGACGCTTCCAATCAGCATGACTTTTTGTGGATGGCCCCAGCTGCTCTGGATATGTCTTTAATGAGTGATGAAAGAGGCAGACGTAGAGTCAGGCAGGTTGCGGGGCCTCCCTCCTCTAATCGACCTGATCCTTCACTGTGTCTGTCTCTCAGCCCTTGTTTAGGTGCATACCCTCCAGCAAATCCAGTGTTATGATTCATTTTTACATGAGAATAGCATTGCCCTTTGGGGTTTCCAGCTTGCATTGGGTGTAAAGATGTTAAAGTGGTTCACCTCATAAGGTGAACACTGCAAAAATATTATTCTAATCAGCATCTTTATCTTGATTTCTAATAATCTTAAATATGAAAGACGGATTTACCTGCGATGATATTAATAGATGTGTACTTCAGTATGTGTCATCCACTGTTAAATTAATTTTCACTTTGTAAATTTAATAGAAATAAAAGAGAAACAAATAAATAGAATACAAATGTAATACATTATCTGAGAAAACGTCTCAGGTTACGTATGTAAAACTGGTTCCCCTGAGAGGTGTGAACAAGACACTGTGTCCTCTAGGGGTTGCTATGGGGAACACCTTCGACGTGACCGGCGGTGTCTGAAGCCACTAAAATCGAAACACCAGACAAGATATTGCCGGTGACAAGACCTATGACCGGTCACTACCGGCGCGCCCACAGTCAAAAAAGTGGCTTAGGGGTAGAACAGTCATCGCCACTCTTCGAATCGGAATGCTACAAATCCGAAGCATGGCGAAGAAACTAGAGGACGCAGTGTCTCGTTCCCTTCTCAGGGAACCATGGTTACAAACGTAACCTGAGACGTTCCCTTCCGAGGGAACTTCGAACTGTGTCCTTTAGGGGTCGCTATGGGGAACGGTATAACCATGCTGCCATGCTGAGGGGAGTGCATGCCAATACCAAGGCGAGCACTAAGTACCAAGAAGACCACCGATACTCCTTGAGAAAACTCAACATAGTCAAAGGAGCTGTCCCCCTAGGACGCGTTGGCGCGCTGTCATTAACATAAACGCCCCTACGGTTAAAGGCTTGACGCTGTGCCACCAAACGTACCTCGTTAATGGCTGGCTGTCTCTGTATAAAGCCTGAGTCCCCAGACAGGCAAAGTCAAGCTGGAAAAAAATAACCAAGGATCTTTCTTTTAAGCTGGGCTAGGGCCCGATAATCAAGGGTCCTGCTCCACCAACCCATATCCTGGCCTGTCAACCGAGACTAGCATTCCTTCCCGTGCTACCTACGTAACGAGCCTACAGAGGAATTCCAAGATCCCAGGTGAAACGTTAGTGTCACACTCACTGTACATAAAGTGGAATATGCCGCGAGAGTGGGGCCCCACGGTACCGGGCCATGAGCCAACTCAGAGAATGTGAACAAGGCACACATGTCGTCATTCTTACAATAAGGCTTTTAATTAAGGTTGCAACAAAGGTGGATGTTCGCCCTGCCATGTCTGGACTTAGAAAGTGCACATAGACCTAGCGCGACAAGCACTTGTGTACCATAAGATTAAATTTGGAAATACCGTAATGACCCCACAGGGATACATAGGCGGAGTGGACCCCAAGGTGAAAACCGGGGCCTAACCAACTCATATAAAGGGACCGAGGCTGCAGCGTATAAGCCCTTACCGATACAGGTGGATTTAGAAATCCTAGAGCAAAATTCCTAGCGTGTCACCTTACCACAATGTGTACTTTAGAAGGTGCCACCGAAACCTGAGCGTATTGCACTACCATAGCATTGATTTTAAACACTGGGGTACTAAGGTAACCAAGAACCTGTCCCCTAGACAGGCCTAGACTCTACGTAACTGTGGCCCGTTCAAGGAGTGACAGACATAACTTCCAGCGGGGGCCTGCCCATGCCATTAGGACGTGTCAATGTAAGACAAAAAAGTCACACCTCAAACTGGGAGCAGCGTGCTCATAGGTGACCCTCTAAAGTTGATTGGACACCGCTACGCTCTACCAACAAAAAAGAGCAGCCTACATGGAGGCCAATGATGCCTAACCACCTGAGCTGCGTTGCTAAAGGAGCTCCAAGAGTGAATCTCCCCCGATGAGGAGACCTTAGATGCTCAATTGGGAGTGGTGTGCTCAAAGGTAAACCTCTAAGGTGAGGGGAGCACTGCTAAACTCACCAACAAAGAGAGCAGCCTAACAGGGAGGCCTAACAACCTGAGGCTGCTGCTCAATGGAGCTCCAAGGAGCGGAGGACCCGATGAGAGGAGACCTCAGACGCTCAATTGGGAGTGGCGTGCTCAAAGGTAACCCTCTAAGGTGAGGGGAGCTCTGCTTAACTCCCCACAAAAAGAGACCAGCCTAACAAGGAGGCCGAAAGGGGCCTAACAACTTGAGGCTGCTGCTCAATGCTCCAAAAAAGGTACAACCATACCAGTATCATCAGAGATACATAGGAGAGTGAGCCCCAAGAAGGATCCGGGGCCTGAGACAACTCAGAGAAAGGGGACGAGGCAGCATCGCGTCACCCTCACCAAAAAGTTTTAGAAAGGTGCGCAAAGGCCCAGCGTGAGCATCTACCATGATTATGGAATTAAAGGAAGTGCACAGAGAACTAGTGTGTGCACCTGACATGACAAGACTAGGCTCTAAGCAGAGAAACAACCAACTCCAGGAGCGGAAGAGACCATAGAAGCTCAACTGGGAGCTATATGCTCAAAAGAACCTCGAAGAAGGGAGCACTGCTAGGCTCACTGCCAGGCTTTCGCCAGGACAGGGAGGCGAAAAAGAGTGTACTCTTCTTTTCCACAAGAGTAGAATAACAGGCAGGCAGAAAGCCTAATGACCTGCAACCCCTGAAAGACATAGGCCTCAACCACAGCTGCTCCACTCCAGAAAGTGAAGAACTTACTCAACAGAAAAGAGGAGAACTCAGAACTACATAGGGAGCGGTATTCGAGGGGAGCATACAGGCTCAATCAAAGAAGGTAGCTCAGCAGGGAGGCCAAGAGGCCTGACAACCTGAAGGCTCTGCCTAGAGCATCTAGAGGGGCAGCTCTCAGCTCTCCAAGATTCTCTACTCTCCGCAGAGAGGAGAAACAAACGTCCATTCTGGTTTAAATTACCCTCCCACCGTGAGGTGAACACCATAATCTGAATGTGCCACAAAAGACCAAAGAGGCCACAAAAAAGGCCTAAGCAAAATAGAAACAAACATGTTAGATAAAGGAACCTCAGCAGAGACTGAGATGTTCCAATAAAACAAAACAGGATGGCGCTGCATAAAAAGGCTAGTCAGATAATAATACAACTAGCAAATTTTTCTTTTTTTTTAAAGACATGGATCATACTCACCCACCATGACTCCCACGGCTGTCTCTCCTGGACCTTCAGTAGGTAGCTCTATGTTTTTAAAAACACAGAAACTAAACGGAACATCATAGGTCCAGCCGGAGACTGTAATACCGGTGCATGGAGGTAAACCTTGATCAGGGAAGGAAAGGGTTAACAGGGGAATTGGGAGAGGAAGACGAGGGTAGATTGCGAACACCCTAAGCAGCGGAGGGTTAACGTCCATTGAGGTACTTAGGTACTCCGCGCCCTTATTCCACGACGAGAGCATTGGGAACGCCTCGTCTGGATTACTTACCTCAAGTCTTGCCTCTGAGCCTTCGACCTGCCCCGTTCTCTAGACCTGCTAGTCAAGCCTTGCGTGGCGCGTCCATAACCTCAAGCAGTCCCGTCAACCAGGGCAGAGTTTATTTGTCCAGAGGCACTCAGTCTCAACTTCCTCTGCCTCATCCTCATCTAAACGAGAGCCAGCAGAGCACTAGCTGCTGGATCAGATGACCTCACGAGAATAGCCGTCATCCCAACAGCCTCGCACTCTGGGTTCGTAACCGAAAAATGAGTAAGGGAAAGTCCCTCTCCTTCCATGCAGTCGGCCATGTCCACCTTAGAACCCCATGAACCTTCATTCTCTTCTGTGCCTCAGCAGTGGCGGGTCCTGAACTGCGGGGAACCGATGGCTGCCCCTCTTTCCTCAAAAAGAGGGCCAAACGAGAGTGGAGCTTTCTCATGGAGAAAAGCTCGCAATGAACGTATGCCACCCCCTCTAGGACGTCACGCGCATGGTCCTCGCCCAAACACGCGATGCAAAGATCGTGTGTGTCATCAGGTGTCGACACGCTGACAACTGATCCACACACCTTTCTTAACGCCCTTGCTTGTGCTGGGGCTCAGCTCGCCATGAATAACCACAATTAAAAAATTCCCCGTGTTTCTTCCTCAGTATTGCAACGCCAAAAACAGTCGTACATGACGATAGAAGAGGAGCCGTGTTCTTGCCCTTTTAATACTGTTGTCACGCCGTAGTGACGTCATAGGATCGTCGCCGGCCAATATCATTGTCTCGTGTTTAGATTTACGCTTCAGACATCGGTACGGTCAAAGGCGTTCCCCATAGCGACCCCTAGAGGACACAGTTTGAAGTTCCCTCGAAGTAACTAGAAGGAATGACTCTTTCAAACTGGCTGATGACTGTTCCACACATTATTAACATTGTAATTCTTTTTTATATTTAATATAGAATATATACATAGTTTATATATGACCTTGTCATTAAACCATTTCCAAAACTAGGTTACGCTGCTGTGGGTTGTTTCTAACTAATTTGACACCTTTCTTTCATCGGACCATCATAATCTCTATTTATTTTCTCTTGTAGAATTTTTTTTTTTTTGAGAGAGGATTTTTCTTATTTCTTCAATATATTTAATTTTATCTTGCTTTTGGGTGAAAATAAACTTGCAAAAAAGTCCCTTTTTCAGGATACTGTATTATAGATATAATTTTATAAAATCCAAATAAGCTTTACAGATCTTTATTAGAAAGTGTTTAAACAATGTTTTTCATGTTTGTTCAGTGAACCATAAACAATTATTGCGCATACACCTATGCAACAGACCTTACGAAACTAACAGCTTACAGGCGGCAGGCAATGAAGGTCACCCTTGTAATAGCTTAGGGCATTGAAAAGACCTTTCTACTGACTCTGAAAAACATCAGAAGAAAGATGTCCCCGATCATGGTGTGAACATGCCATTGTCCTACTGCTGTTTATGTCTCATTCGTTGGATCTTTTTACATTCATACAAATATTTCTACATTTAATTGAAAGTGAGAGGATTTTTTTCTTTTCTTTTTTTCTTCTGCTGAGGTTATACAAATATTCTAAAAACAATAAAAATACAGATTAGGAATATATTAGGAGGACTTTTGCAGCACAATTAAATTTATACTGAATAATTGCATTTGCATTATTATTACAGATTTGCATTGCATTATTACTGAATTGTTGCATTACTGAAAAGGTTACATTTATTTGTTCTTCCCCATACAAATATCTTTCAGTATATACTTCTTTTGAGAAAAAGAATGCATCAAAATACAAACAAAAAATCGTTTTATTGCTATTTACAGTTATGGACAAAACTAGCATATCAGTCTATTACATTTATTTCTAACATTTGCTTTCCAAATTGACATCTACACTTAGCAACTCAATCCAAGTACTGTAATTTAGATCCAGACTATGTACAAATAGAGGTGTTCCTCTGCTGGTGATGAGCTCCTGTAGAAGTCAATGTGAACTTAAAATCCTTCTCCTCTGAACATCAAGGGCAAGACCTTAAAACATCTCCTCAAACAACATAAAACTTTCTGTAAAGTGTAAAGCCAACCAGGCTGTTGGACACATCAGTTTGGGCCTGTGGGAAATTTGGGCTAATCTAATGCAGATCTCACTGTACTGAACATCAAAGGCACTGAAATCTTAAATGAGAAAACCCAATGACTTTGAGGAAGGAGAGATGGACTGCATTTCAAATGTCTGAGGAAAATCGCCTGATTACAAAGGTATTGCTTTGAAGCTGGACTGATCGTGGTACTTGTATGTTACTATAATTGTACCGAATATATTGTGCACTGTCTCCCCCTGGTGGATGGACCACGCAATTACACCACAGGGCTTGTAGTTTGGAGGTCTCAAATGTTACAAATAAAACATCAAACTTCATCCAGTCCTTTATTTCGCTTGTTAATCTTTCCTACAACATCCTGCAGTTGGCCCACAGTCTCCATCATGTGTCGGATGCTGTCTTGGACATTTCCCATTCCCTCTCGCCTCCATGCACGTCGCAGTTCCTCGATCCATCGCAGCACTTCATCCAGCTGTTTCTGCGTTTCTTTCTGCTCCTCAAGCTCAGCGAGAAGTGCTTGCTTGGCGCAAACCTCGGCTTCATAAGCCTGCAGAAGCTCTGCAATGGAGTCCTGCAGCTTCACAAGGTCTTCTTTGCCTTCTGGGTACTTCTGATGCAGCTGGTCATCGGGCAGCAGGACGTTGTGAGGGATGGAGAGGACGCGGTCCATCAGCATCCACTTCATGCGCTGAAACATGATTTCAAAGCGCTCCTGTAAGAACTGCCGCAGTTTTTGGGTGCTCTCTCGGGCTGTCAGACGGAGCTGTGCTGGCGGATCCTGGCCTGGACACAATCTTTTCACGAACACAGATTCAACAGCGACCAATATGTGATTGAGGGAGTCCCGAAAGGCATCACGAACTCGTAAAGTGCAGGTCTCTGGGGTGAAGCCGAAGAATTGTGCTTCATACTGCTGCAGGGATTCAGATCCCACCGAAACTATAGTCATGAGAGACAAGTTAATCCACAAATGTATACACTGGTGGTCAACAATTTGGAATAATTAATTAAAAAAAAATTTTTTTTTAAAGAAGTTTCTTATTGTAATAGTTATTTAATGTCAAAATACAATAAACTGAACATATTGTGAAATATTTAAATGTAAAATAACTTTTCTATTGTAATATATTTTAATATGTAATTTATTCCTGTGATGCAAAAAGCTGTTTTTCAGTATCATTACTCCAGTCTTCAGTCACATGCTCTTCCGAATATGCTACTATGCGGCTCTGCTGATTAAGAAAACATTTCATATGTGTGTGTATATGTGTGTGTGTATATGTATATGTGTGTGTGGGTGTGTATATGTGTGTGTTGTGTGTGTGTATGTGTGGCATGTTTATGTGGTTTATGAGGACACAACTTTGTATAATAACATGGGTATGACATAAGTGTGGCGGTAACGCATTACAAGTAACGTGAGTTACGTAATCAGATTACTTTTTTTCAAGTAACTAGTAAAGTAACGCATTACTTTTTAAATTACAAGAGAATATCCGAGTTACTTTTTCAAAAAAGTAACGCCAGTTACTTAGTTTTCCCATTTATTGACTGACAACTCTCCTGTCCCCATATTGGGAGAAACTGGAAGTGCAGAGGAGTTGTGTGCGCTGTGTGAACATATTACTGTAGTTCTAGACTAAATGTGAATGTGCATTAATTCAATCTAACTCACAAAAAACTGATTTAGTATTCATCAAAATGAATTAAAACAGTGAAATGCAAACTCAGAATATGACGCAAACCTGCAATAATTAAATATTTTAAATAACACAAATGTATCTAATTCCATTTTATTAACCAATGTCTTTGCTGCTGACCTTTGATGATCCGGTTCAACCATACTAACAAGCAAAAATGACTTTAGATAAACTAACAATTGTGATTCATTGTTTTTTTTTATTGCTGAAGAGTGATTCTTCTCCTGCATTCTACTGTACTGACGTGAATTTAATTTTCCTTCAGCCTGAGGTTTATTCATTACACTTTTTGGTGTGAAAGGGCTTTTACATTTGCTATAGATAGAACTTCTTATATTAAAAACAACCAACCCCTGCTCATATTGAAAAAGTAACGCGAAAGTAGCGCAAAAGTAATGTAACGCATTACTTTCCATAAAAAGTAACTAAGTAACGTAATTAGTTACTTTTTTAGGGAGTAACGCAATATTGTAATACATTACTTTTAAAAGTAACTTTCCCCAACACTGATTATGACATAGGTATTACAACGAGAAGGTGAGTTATGAGGACATTTTCAGTGTCCCCGTAGTTCAAAAGGCTTATCAATTTTGAAAATCTAAAAATGCAGAAGTTTCCTGTGAGGTGTAGGTTTAGGGGTAGGGTTGGTGTAGGGCAATAGAATATACGGTCTGTACAGTATAAAAACCATTACGCCTATGGAGAGTCCCCATAAACCATAAAAACAAACCTCTGTGTGTGTGTATAATATATATATATGTATGTGTGTGTGTATGTGTGTGTGTGTGTGTGTGTGTGTGTGTGTGTGTAAAATACACAGTTGTTGTTCACACACGGTATATACTATAATTGTAGCGTGTCGTTACTGCTGTTTCTCACAACATTAAAGAGCTAACGTTAACGTTACCCATATGAAACTATGACAATAACATTGACCTACATGTCAAATAAAGTATTTTCTAACATTCCAGAGTTACAGATTAAATGACATAACACATTCCCCCCTCCTCTTTATTGTATTGCTGATGTTTAAAGTTATTTGCGCATTTAAAAAGGCTTGAAAACCCGAATCAAACGTTACCTCCGCTCTCTGCCATCTCCGCTGCTGCCCGCGCGCGCAGTTCAACCTTCTTCGTCTCTCTCTCAGTACAAGTGTGTTTGAAAGCGCAGCATCGCCTCCTGCGGGTTGGGAGCGTAACGGCGTGAACGCGTAGTAGACTACTGTAGATACGCATACAATCTATCGAATTTGGACTTTTTACCAAATAAACCCATCCTTTATAGAGTGCAACACTGCCTGGCTATTTTATCAGCCATAGATATGTATCTATACAGCTACTTTGGTTCTGGAATGTTTTCTTCATTCATTTTTCCCCATAGAGTTTTTTTTGTTTTGTTTTAAATCTTCGTTAAAGGGCTACAAGCCATAAACCAAACCAAGAAGCTACGAGGTAAACCACTACATTACAAACTTTGATTTGAATCAAAAACGTATTTGAAAGTTGGACAAAAAGACAATGGTACAACAGGCCTGTGTACTTACACAACGAGGGAAAGAACTACAATCCCTTTATGCACTGCGAACCATGTGATAGAATTACATACAATGGATTAAAAAATATATTGATTTAAAGATGTTGGTTATGTATTTGAAAACAGCAATATATTTACGTTTATTGCGAAATATCCATATATATATAGTTTGAGGGCGCAGCGGGAGATCGTTGCAGTGACTATACTTTGCAGAATCATGGGTATTGTAGTTTCTACCAGGAATCCGCGCCACGATGATGTAAAAAAAAAAAAAAAAAAAAAATTAATATATATATATCTGTGTTCAGTTGCTTATAAGTTATTGTTAGGAATCAGTTCCTCTATGGATAAAATGAACGGGATTTTTTTTACTTCTGACTGGAACCCGACTGTTGCACTATTGTTTTATGGACATTTCTATCCCAATGTGAAACTTCAACATAAATTACAACATTTCCATCCAAATCTTTACCAACCAATAGAAAAATGCCATACATCCGCTGACCGGGATAAAACAGTAATCGACACGTCAGACGACCAATCAGAGCAGTGAGATCTCAAAGCGGTAACCAATTAGAGTCATCACAAACTGAAAGCACCGCCTCTATTCGCGTTCCCAGGTGATGACGTGTCAAGAAGGTGCCGGAAGCAGCGTTGTCGCTCCAAAAAATGGCGTACCAGACAATCCGACAGGAATATTTAGAGATTCCAGTGGTCACTAGAGCGTACACCACCGCCTGCGTACTCACTACAGCCGCCGTGGTAAGTAAGTGGGTGAAGATTAGGGTCTCAAGCGCTGTTTTCTGCCGTGTCCTCGTCCCTATGCAGTTCAAGCACAGCTGATATCCTGTTGGATGTTATCAGGACGTATTTACTTGAAACCCTCTGGTAAAGTGTGTTTGTATGCTCAGTCATGGTAAGAGTAATGTATCTAAGTTTACATGTCAGAAGCTTTGGTTTCCAGTTGCTCTGTTTGCACCTTCACATCTTACTTCCTGTGTTTGCGTCCATTCAGCTGACTTACCTTGACAGTAACTTTGCTTTTGATTTCGGTTGTTATTTGAGTGTGACATTAAGTTACCATTAAACACCGTTTGTGTGCCTGCAACATGTCGTTCGTATCTGATCATGGTGTTTCATTTGTTTTCACAGCAATTAGAACTCATCACACCCTTCCAGCTTTACTTCAACCCAGATTTAATATTGAGGAATTATCAGGTAAGGGTCCAAATAAGGGCTGCTTTGTTTTATTTTTAGCCTGAAAAACCTGACATATTAAATAACAGTCAGACAAATTAAATGAATTGGAACAGTTTAGGGATCACGATTATAGTGACCAAAGTCATCACGGTTATCAATATCAAAACGGTTTTGTTCAAATTTGATTAAAATGTTCAAAAAGAACTAATACACACACACTGAAAATATTTCAATAAGTTTTATATTTGAAAATCAACAAACACAATTAGCAGCTGTATGCACTTTTTTTTTAGCATAAATATTAAATTAACATTAACATGAAGCCCTAATAATAATAATAATAATAAATCACTTATATATACACGCACACACAAAGACACACATTTTAAATGAACAAAATAAGTTGATGGGTCAGGTGACTAAACTACTGGAATACTTGATTCTGTTCTGCTGCATTTCCTTCCTTATAATGACTGTTGTCAATAGCAATGCATTATAACACAGCACACATCCATGTCTCTTGCATCACCACAGAGGCGCGGACGCGCTCTCTCGTTTCATTCAAATGCAGCTTGCCGTCTTGCGACTCAGTTTTTGATTGTATGGAATTTAGTATTAATACTACTAGGGATGCACCGATATGAAAATTTTGCCCGATACCGATAACCGATTATTCTTTATTTTTGAAAGCCTGATTACAAAAAAGGTCTCTTCATTAAAAGCCACATCCCAAACACTTTAACATAAGCAGCCTAGTTTGAACGGTGTACGTTTTAAAAATATTTTTACTCTCCCATTACCAAATTTAGTCGTCAAAAAAGTCTTACAAATAAATAAAATAAAGCATAAATAATGCAAACAAGTCACTGAACATCATTACACGTGTAAAGAATCAAAATAAATGCGACATAGATCAATAAAACGTATTAGCCTCTGCTCGGACAATAATTAAATGATTTTAATTAATAAACCATATTGTTGATGAAAATAATAATAGAAAAATACAAGTGGCTGTTATTATTAATAATGTATCAATGATTTTGAAAAAGTAACAAATTAATACCACTGTTTTAAATAGCAGCCGTTGAGCTGCGCGTGCTGAAGCTGAAGAACTGAATGAACACGGTAAACTGAAGCGCTTTGCTGGCAGCTTATTTAACTCAAGGAAATGCATCCTGAGATTAAGATTAATACAACATAAACATAATATTAAAACTTATATATGTACAAAATGACGCAGTTATTGCATGCTATAGTCAGAATGTGTGATCCTGTGTGGATGCGCTCTTCCCATAAACAACGCGCTGAAACACAGCAACGAAACCCAAAGAAGACACTTTTATTATAATAAGTTCTATTAGAAGTTATATACACGACCTTCCCAATCATAGTTTATTAATGTTGTGCACTGCTTGTTTGAGCTTGCGTGCGTGAGCTAAAGACGATCACCGGAAACTGAAGCGCTCTTAAACTAACCAAACCGCAATTCTATATGAGATAAATCAGAATATACATCAAATAAAACACAAATATTACAACGTACAGTTGCAAAAAAGGCCTGCAATGAACAGCGCGCATTGAAGTTGGTCTTTGAAGGAAAATAATGATTATTATCGGCTGTAAGATATTGGCCAATTTCTATCGCCGATACCGATAATAACAGAAACAATGAGCATTTATCGGCCGATACCGATAGGGTGGCCGATATATCGTGCATCCCTAACTACTACATAATTTTGCTGTAGTGATCATTGTCCTGACTATTGTTTTGTACACTGTTCATAATGAATTTATAAACGGGTAAGATTTTAAAACATTAATCTCAATTCAATATTTCATGTCCCCGTATTTATATATTATTATTATTATAGGTAAACAAAAAAAATATCTGTGTAATAAGTTAACTATGAATAATAAATACATTATCCCTTAAATGTCAACCATAGTTTGCACGTTCGTTCATCTTGGCTCAAAGCCACTTACTGCAAACTTTTCTTCGCGGAAGCTTTGCATTAAACAAGCCAGAACGAAATATTTCATCTCTAATCAATATTTTTTATCCAATTATTTGCCCAGTTAGTTTTGATACTGAGGTAAAAGTTACCTTGCATTCGCTATATAACAGTGGGTGGTGGTCACGAAGATGACGGAGCAAATTTAATGCGTTTCCCCCTTTTGCAGCGACTTTCTTCTTGCAAGATCAGCAGACAGAGTGACCGTCCTCGATTAAATTGCCTTCAGGACTCTTGTAAAAGCCAAAATACGACAAGACCACCAATTTGGTCCTCTTAGATGGCTGAAAAATATCCCGAGTGCTGTCACTGCCTTCCGCCATTTCCTCTCGTGCAAAAAAAAACAAAAAGACATTGCATGCTGCTTCTGCGTCAGATTGATGCTGGCTGGACAGGATTTACCGTGAGTTTTCAAAATTGCGATAATCAAACACGGGTTTGATGATAATTAAATTTTAAACGATAATACTAACCGTCAGGGCATTTTATCGTGATTTATCGTAAAACCGGTAATCGTTACATCCCTAGAACAGTTTATTGAACCTTTAGACCAGTGTTTCCCAACTTTTTTTTTAGTCGCGGCACCCTTTGGAAATTGTAACAAATTTGTGGCACCATACAAAATTTATTTTGTCACAATATTTAAATTTCTAACTTCGATATGATAATTTAAAAAGTATAGATATTCAGTACAACAGAGAAGAACTGCAGAATATAACGTCATACAGATATTTTTAATATTATAAAAAAAAATGTGTCTGTCAATGGTGGCAATCAGTAGGCTAATTTCTAATGAAGAGACCAATTTATATGACAGATTTAATGTAGGCTTTTATACATATGTAAACATTGTGAGATAGCTAGTTAAAATGGTAATTAAACAAAGTTTTGCTCACTCAGTGCATTTTTGATTTTACAGTTGGGTAACTTTGTTGCAGTAGCACGAGATAGCTTGATTTAAAATTTTGAATTGAATAAAAAATGACAAGCGAGTAGTCAGTAATAAAATAAGAACAAATGAATAAATTAATAATGATAGCACAAATAAACAAATAACGATAGGCCTACAAATGAAATAAATGGCTTTTTAGTTTTTCAGGTAGGTCTAAAAGTAGGGTTAAGATATTTAACTTTTTTTTACCAATTATCCAAATAATGTTTAGTCCTAGAAAGCTTATTATCAGAACACGTGAGCATAACATGCGGTTAGCAGGTCAATGAATGAGAGGGCAGTGTTACCGGAGTTGCCCGTTTACCACACCTTGTTACAACACAGTAGGGCTATTGCAAACAGAAACAATACTGTACTACATCGATGTTTACTGTCAGCTGATTTTTGAGTGGGACTTTGCTGTCTGATGAGCTGTCTTTGACGGTATATGAGTGGAGCACTCTCATGGGCCGTGAGCGACTGAGCGGAGCACACATGCATAGAGCGGGATAATACGCAGAGAGTCACACCACGTGAAAGTAAATCCTGAGCAGTGAACTAATTTTCGCCAGCCGGAATTTCAGTGCATCTCTAATTATTGGCAACATCAGAAATGGATATTATATAATAGCTGATTTTTTTAACATTTTAGCAATTTAAAAATATAAAAAAAAAATTTTTTACACGGCACCCCTGCTCTCAACCGACGGCACCCCGGTTGGGAAACACTGCTTTCGACTATATACAATATAATAAAGAAAAAAAAAAACGTGTTTTGTATACATTATTGCTCATATAGTATGATATCGGAGAATATGGAGCTCATACTTGAGAAGAAAAAAAACCCCCCCAACTTTTATTGAGGGCCCAAAAACTCAGCAAATATCCATTTTAATATGATTGGAACGTGATTGGAAAAAAGTCATTTGAAAGATAGCAAGCAATATAAAAGTATTCTTTATACTTTATAAATATCATTTCAAGATCTCACAGCCAAAAACACTGTGTACGACCCCGGTGGGCATTTTTAGAAGGCCTTTGACTTATTAAAAAAAAAGAAGTATAAATTATATTTAAATACAGAAAGGCATCAGTAGATCGTGTACAGCAGGTTTTCAGCAAAGTTTTGATTTGGAGGCCTTACAAATGTGTGTATTAAATATGATACGATAGGGTTAATATTGCAGCATGTGATTCTAAATTTCCTTTTGTGTGTGTGTTTTTCCATAGGTATGGCGGCTAATAACCAAATTTTTGTTTTTTGGTCCGGTTGGGTTCAACTTCTTATTCAACATGATATTTTTGTATCCTTTATTATATCATATTCATAGTGAACCGCTAAATTGGGTAGTTAGCCGTCTAAGGGATAGTGTCTGAAGTTTGCAGTTTGTTCAGTCCTTGACTCGAGTCTCACAGGTACCGGTACTGTCGGATGCTGGAGGAGGGGTCCTTCAGAGGGAGAACCGCTGACTTTGTCTTTATGTTCCTCTTCGGTGGCCTTCTCATGACTGTATCCTTCACATCTTCTCAAAAGAGAAAAACTAATTTCATTTACCTCTATAGCATATATAATAACTTCTGTCTTTTCTGTATATAACATATACACTGACCTCTCAGGTGATTAACCCAAACCTTGCTTACTTGAGGTATGCTGGTTCCAAAAACGCATACGTGTAGTCTACTCAGAGTATGTTCACGGTTAACTTACAAGGCATTCTCAACAGAGCAAGGCACCATGGAAACGGACACTAAGAAAAAGTGTGCCGTACTATTCTTTTTTTGTTCAATGGCAATTTACATAATTAGTCCAAATTGGCACCTAATTAGTGGTTGTGCAATAATTTTTTTAAATCTTTAATCACTGAGAATAAGAATTATATTGTTTGTTTGATGTTTAAGTTCCCCTATTATGCCATTTTGAATATTGCCATTCATGTGAATGTAAACAATCTGCAAATTTGTAAAGCTGAAAGTGCATGATAAATAATGTTATTGTCTCCCAAAAGAACGAATCAACTCTGAACAGCTGAAATGAGTCCTCAGTAATTCGAATCCCACTTCTGTGACGGCTACATGTCACGTTTACATAATGCCTGCCTCTGTTCTACGTTAGCCGGCTCTGAACAACTTGACCCCGCCCTCAAACACTGTAGCTTGTTCATGTCGAGAAGATGCTGTGTCCTACGCTGTGAAAGTAAATTCATTTTATTTTCACTTCCGAAGGATTAGGCTACAAAGAACCAGTGGTTATAATATTTTTTTTCCACGGTAACTGCAGTACAACCCCAATTAAATATATATATTTTTTTGTGTTCCCGTCATTTTACTTACTACTGCTACTCTAATCTCGGGGAGAGTTCTTGTACTATTTAATACTATTACAGTTTGTATATTGTATATTTCAAAATCATTTTTTTTTTAAATCTTGGGTGTATAAAAGATAAAAAAAGAATTGAAAAAAGCTCATTTAAAAATGGATTATAGGAAAATGGGAAAGAAAAATCTATAAAATGAAAAGGATACATTTAAAGTAATATAATCAGTATTTGATGGTTGATACAATTGCATTGGAGGCAATGTTCCAACTTGAGCATGCTTTTATGCACATATAATTGCCTAAGATTCTTTAGGTCATCATCCTGTCTTAGTGTTTTTTTGAGAAGTTCACAGAATGAAATACAAGTTTTTTTGGTACTGTGTGAAGAAAAGAACAGCAAAATGAGTCTTACTCTAACCCAGGGGTATCCAAACTCGGTCCTGGAGGGCCGGTGTCCTGAAGAGTTTAGCTCCAACCCCAATTAAACACACCTGAACCAGCTAATCAAGCTCTTACTAGGCATACTAGAAACTTAAAGGCAGGTGTGTTGAGGCATGTTGGAGCTAAACTCTGCAGGAGTTTGGGCACCCCTGCTCTAACCTTTAGATGTCGACAAATATAGCAGCTGACCTCATTCTATGGTCAATTCAGTATACCATATATAGGCATTTTAAGATTAATAACAAACATTGCCTGTTACATTTGCACAAATACCAGTTGTAATGTTCTTAATGGCTGTGCAGATATTTGGCACATTTGTAAATCTTGTGTTCTTAGGTCAGGCTTTCACCATCATGCTGGTGTACATATGGAGCAGGAGGAACCCAAGCGTGCGCATGAATTTCTTTGGCCTTTTGAATTTCCAGGCGCCTTTCCTCCCGTGGGTGCTCATGGGATTCTCTCTACTGTTGGGAAACTCCATCATTGTGGACCTTTTAGGTAGAGATTTGTCAGATTTATTAAGTTTTCTTGTAGTGACACTTGCATTGACAACAAATTGGTCAAATTTGATTTATTTTAATACTTTTGATTTTTTTATATATAGTAATGAATTAATCTGTTGTTGGTATGAATTAGACTTTCACACAAATTTATATGTTCTGTCTTTTCAATGTAAGGCATCGCAGTCGGACACGTGTACTACTTTCTGGAGGATGTGTTTCCCAACCAGCCCGGTGGTGGCAGATGGCTGAGGACTCCCTCCTTCCTGTGAGTGCTAAAGACTTCACAAAGGGGCTAGTATTATGCTGTAAATGATTAAAGATGACACATTATGCCCCTTTTACAATATGTAATATAAGTCTCTGGTGTCCCCAGAATGTGTATATGACGTTTCAGCTCAAAATACTTCACAGATCATTTATTATATCATTTTGAAAATGCCTATTTTGAGTGGAAGCAGAAACACGCTGTTTTTCGGGCCTGTCTCTTTAAATGCAAATGAGCTGCTGCTCCCCGCCCCCTTATCCAGAATAGAGCTGCACAATAAAGCTCATACCTGCTAAAAACATCTGTTTTGGTTCTGATTATCATGTTTATCGCGCTGAAATCATGCGTTTTAAACCATATGAGTTTAAACTTCTGATATACGTTTTTTTGAGAGCACACATCCGAAGCACACGGACAGAAAGCGGCTGTCACAGCATGCGAGTACTAAACTAAGTTCTCATTCACACAAGTTTACGTTAAAAACACACATGAGTTACAAAAAAAAGTCGGTTATGTCTGTGAAGGTAAGCTGGGACAACTGGGAAATAAATCGCATTTTATTTTAGATCTGTGTGGCAGCAGCAATATACTTAAATAAATCAATAAATCCACTGCTCTGTTGTCTCCTCTGAGCTGGGGACTTGAAACAGGGTTCTGTGCTAGTCTGTGCAGCCAAAGGCAGAACAGTTAGCATGTTTTGCTCAAACTTTCGCCATGGCATTAGAGTTGGTACACCGTTGTCGCTTGCGAAATTAAAATGATGGCGCCGTGGGTGGAAACTACAGATTAAGGGGCGGTAATATTATAATGAGATCCCTTTGCCACGTCACCAAGGGAGCGAAATCAGACGCGCTCGTTTTCTCAGACGCTTGCAGAAAAAGGCTTCCCAAAACAAAGTTACTGGGTTAATCTTTTTCACGTTTCCTTGGTTGGTAGATGCACCGGGGACCTGATTATAGCACTTAAAACCTGGAAAAGTCCGATTTTCGATGATATATCACCTTTAATGAAAGTAGAATAAAAACATTAAAGGGGGCATATGATGCGATTTAAATTTTTCCTTTCTATTTGGAGTGTTAAAAGCTGATTGTGCATAGATAAGATCCCTGAAGTGGCAAAGACTAAAGTCACAAACCCAAAGAGATACTCTTTATCAAAGTTAAGACTCTGCCACGCCCCATAAAACGGCTCGTTCTAACACGCCCACACATATCTACATCACTATGTGGGAAGATTAGCATAATGCGCCCAAATGTTCACGCAAAAGAAAGAAGGCGTGGTTTCAGTAACCGCCGTTAGTGTTGAAGAAGCCATGTCAGGGAGACACTGTGTGTATCAGTGTGAAAGCAAAAGCACTTTATCTGGCCTTCCAAAAGTAGATGCATTTAAGAATCTTTAAAATGACTCACAACAGAACAGCAATGCATTTCATGGACGACCGTTTCATGAACCTAGGAGAGGAGGTAATTCTGACTTTGCTATGACAATCTGCGCTTCTGAATCAGCTACTGCTTTGATATTAGTTTAAGTATTTGCTACTGACTGTTCAAACGCGGAGTTTTGTGCACGTGTGTGTGTGTGTGTGTGTGTGGTGAGAGAGTGTTGAGATGAGAGAGCCTTTAATTGTGTGCCATACACAATCGAGAACCATCAAAAAATATATATATATAATACATATATACATACATACAGTGGGGCAAATAAGTATTTGATAGACTGCCGATTTTATCAAATACTTATTTGCCCCACTGTATGATATAACCACACATACGTGTATAGATACAGTGGTGTAAAAAATTGTTGGCCCCCTTCCTGATTTCTTATGTTTTTTGCATGTTTGTCACACTTCAATATTTCAGATCATCAAACAAATTTAAATAAAAGATAACACAAGTGAACACAACATGCAGTTTTTTAAATGAAGGTTTTTATTATTAAGTGAAAACAAAATCCAAAACTACATGGCCATGTGTGAAAAAGTGTTTGCCCCCTAAACCTAATAACTGGTTGAGCCACCCAACAACTGCAATCAAGCGTTTGCGAAAACTTGCAATGAGTCTGTTACAGCGCGGTGGAGGAATTGCCACACTTTGCAGAATTGTTTTAATTCAGCCACATTGGAGGGTTTTCGAGCAAGAACCGCTTTTTTTAAGGTCATGCCACAGCATCTCAATAGTATTCAGGTCAGGACTTTGACTAGGCCTCTCCAAAGTCTTCATTTTGTTTTTCTGCAGCCATTCAGAGGTGGACTTGCTGGATCATTGTCCTGCTGCATAACCCAAGTTCGCTTCAGCTTGAGGTCACGAACAGATGGCCGGACATTCTCCTTCAGGATTTCTTGGTAAAAAGCAGAATTTATGGTTTCATTTATCACAGCAAGTCTTCCAGGTCCTGAAGCAGCAAAACAGCCCCAGACCATCACACTACCACCACCATATTTTACTGTGGCTATGATGTTCTTTTTCTGAAATGCAGTGTTACTTTTACGCCAGACGTAATGGGACACACACCTTCCAAAAAGTTCAACTTTTGTCTCGTCAGTCCACAGAGTATTTTACCAAAAGTCTTGGGGATAATCAAGATGTTTTCTGGCAAAACTGAGAAGAGCCTTTGTTCTTTTTGCTCAGCAGCGGTTTTGTCTTGGAACTCTGCCATGCAGACCAATTTTTTCCCAGTCTCTTTCTTATGGTGAAGTCATGAACACTGACCTTAACTGAGACAAGTAAGGCCTGCAGTTCTTTGGATGTTGTTGTGGGGTCTTTTGTGACCTCTTGGATGAGTCGTCGCTGTGCTCTTGGGGTAATTTTGGTCGGCCGGCCACTCCTGGGAAGGTTCTCCACTGTCCCATGCTTTTGCCATTTGTGAATAATGGCTCTCACTGTGGTTCGCTGGAGTCCCAAAGCTTTAGAAATGGCTTTATAACCTTTTCCAGACTGATAGATCTCAATTACTTTCTTTCTCATTTATTTTTGAATTTCTTTGGATCTCTGCATGATTTTTTAGCTTTTGAGGATCTTTTGGTCTACTGCACTTTGTCAGGCAGGTCCTATTTAAGAGATTTCTTGATTGCGATCAGGTGTGGCAGTAATCAGGCCTGGGTGTGGCTAGAGAAATTGAACTCAGGTGTGATAAACCACAGTTTTAACAGGGGGGCAAACACTTCTTCACACAGGGCCATGTAAGTTTGGATTTTGTTTTCCCTTAATAATAAAAAACTTCATTTAAAAAACTGCATGTTGTGTTCACTTGTAATCTTTTACTAATATTTAAATTTGTTTGATGATCATTTAAAACATTAAGGTGACAAACGTTGCAAAAAATAAGAAACAGAAAGGGGGCCAACACCTTTTCACCCATGTATGTGTTTTATATATATATATATATATCTTTGCTTTGCTTTGAAGTAAACATCCCTTTTTTGAACTTTCCAGTAAGATGCTGTTTGATACACCTGAGGAAGACGCCAACTACGACCCTCTCCCTGAGGACCGTCCAGGAGGTTTTGCCTGGGGTGAGGGTCAGCGATTAGGAGGTTAGTCTCAGCCCCCATGTGCCTGCTGCTTAATGGACATCTCTGAGAGCAAGAGAAGTAAAATCGACTTGTTTCTCTTGTGTACAAAAGAACAGGAGCTCCACTCACTGAGCAAGAGACAGACTTGTAGATTGTGTGCACGAAAATCATACGCCTCGAAATATCTGCAAGGCCCATAATGCTCTTCTGACTGTGGACATGGGTTTAAAAAAAGAACTGACTTTTGATATGTTGCTGCCCTGAACAACAGCGATTACAAATCGAGCAGCTGTGAAAGACAAATATCTATTGATAGTCACCATTTTACTTTTTTTTTTTTTTTTTTTTTTTTAAAGAATAAATGTATGAAAAAAGTTTCAGAGTACTGCTTGTTTGTGTGTTGTTTTTCTTTTCCAAAAAGCTTTTTGTTATAGATTCTCAGGAATAAAAAATAAGGTATACTGTAGTATCAGACATGAAATTTGCAAGTGCAAATGTCATTTATAGGTATACGATGTAATATATATATTTAGATATTTCTCATTTCTCAACATCCTTTGAACTTGCATAATCACTTCCACACAAAAGTCTTGTGGTGCTTCAACAGAAAATGACAAATCAAATGACATTTTTGGAAGATGTATTGCATTTCTAACAATGGGAAGTGAAAGATTGGTTTATATGAAAGTAAACACACTTGTAATCGTTTACATGCTATTAGAACTTGTTTCTGCTCAAATAATGTACAATAGTAGTTTGTAGGAAACATATAGTTGATTTCTGGGTCTGCTCATGTGAAGGGAAAGTAATGGTTTTCCTGTGTTTTATCCTATGTCATCATAATCCTCGCAGTCATCGTTAGCAGGGATTTCAACATCATCATAATCCTCAGAGACAGCGTCTTGGTCTTGACTTTTAGTCTCGACGGTGGCGTAGTGTGGCGTGAAGGTGGGTTGTTGGGGCGCAGGGGGATTTGACTCATCCTCAACCTCCACATAGTCTGACGCGGGCTCCAAATCCTCATAACTCCGATCCACTGGAAATTCAGATATGATATTGAACTTTTTACATTTCTGTTTGCTTGTGGTAATATGCAGAGAGAGAGGTCTGAAAAGCATTTATCCTAGCCACATTGTTTTGAAATGTGGAAGTAAGCTATTTTCTGTGAATTTGCAAGACTTCAGATTGATTAGTCGGTAAATAAGTAGAATAATAATAAAGTGCAGTAAATTGTAAAACTTTAGTGTTTTTATGAATAAGACAATAAATACCAGTTTGTAGTTTCAAGCAGCATAATGGGTTGTTTTGTACAGCTAAAATAACTGGAAGTGAATGACACCGGAAGCCAGTTACAAAATGACTGCATTGCTTAAAATAAGGTTGATAAACTTTAGAGATCTGTCCTGTGTTGACATGTATCATGTGAAATATTGAAGAGTTTGTCATGCGTCATGGCCATGACCTGTATTTTACTACTTGCGATTCAGAGGCAGGTTGTCAGGTTAGAAGGCGTAGAAGCAAGTTTTGAAATGAAAATTCTATCATCCTTTACTCACTCTTGTTCCAAACT
This sequence comes from Sinocyclocheilus anophthalmus, assembly GCA_018155175.1. NCBI lineage: Eukaryota > Metazoa > Chordata > Actinopteri > Cypriniformes > Cyprinidae > Sinocyclocheilus > Sinocyclocheilus anophthalmus. Next base: position 188,234 of record JADLZN010010713.1, on the reverse strand, counting down.
TATACAAGCTCTTTTGACGGTAGCTATTGCCTTCCATAGTATTGGGGAAAATACTGTGGAAGTCAATGGCTATCATCAACTCATACAGGTTTGGAATAATATGAGGGCGAGTTAATGATGACAAAACTTTCGTTTTTTGGGCGATCCCTTTTACGCGGATAAAAACGAGGCTGTGAGGGATAGACTTCGAGTCTTTACAATGGCACACACTCTATAAAGGTCCTAAAAAAGGTCACGTAATTTTCGCCAACTCACTATTTTATGGAGTTTTGGTCTATTGAAAGTTTTTCAGAAAGACATTTTGTCAGTTGAACAATCAGTGGTTAAACAACAGTACAATCCAATGAACGTACTGTACTTCTGCTGCTCACGGTCACGGCCTCAATTTTATTCCTGTCAAAAATGAAATATGGTGCTGCCCTGACTAAGGTCTGTTGAGGGAAGGCATTCTCATTAGAGAGAATGAGATTTGATTAGACAAACAATTGGACACGGCCCTGAAAGTGCCATGAGGCATCAATATTTTGATCCGTTTTCCTGGAGAAACTGTCCATTTTAAATGTGTACATCTGCTAAAAGATAATTTTGCCAATGTTTAGGAGTATGCTATTGACCTGACACACATGGACAGAAAGCCACAAAACTGGAGTTTTGATTTCATATTTTAAAGGTAAATGACTCTCGAGTTCAAGAAAGGCCTTTTATTTATCTTCATGAATGTTTTTGCTCATGAAAGAAAATGGGTATGTATGTCATAGAGTTAAGTCAATTAAAGCATCTATGATAATATACAGTATAAAAACGAAACTGACCAGAATGCATGGATTTGAACTGATCCCTGGGAGGTAAGGGTGGTTTCTCAGTCTCAAGGTCTTTGTGATTAACTTGGTTGTTCCTGCAATGAAAAGAAGTCATTTATTTTAGAGTGAAGCACATTTTTGTGTAATAAACATCCAGTCTTAAGTGAGCCTGACAGACTTACTGCTTTTTAAAATGTGTGTCATTATAATGGTTTGGGCTTGCTTGTGTACTGTACCAAGCAGCTAGAAAAAGAGGAAACAAAGATTGAAATGACAAATGTTAAATAAAATTAATCAAACAAAAGTGGTATACAACATTCAAACTGCTTTATAATGACTAGACCAATGGCCACAAAAATTATTTTTCAGTATGGTTTTGAGTCCAGTTATGCGAAATGACACAGAAGGTTGTTTTCTGCAGCTGAATGTCAGTTTCAAACATTTAGTTCAAAACCCAAAAATCATATTTGGGAATTCCTTGATATTAAATTTTTTTTTACAATAGCTGTAAACATGGAGTTAATGGGCGTTAAATGTTTACACTAATGTTAAATGTGTAAATTTATTAAGTTAAATTATTATGTAAATTATACAATGACTTTTTCTTTTTTCACTTCCAAAAACCGTCATTTTAACAGTATTTTACTGTAAAATTACATTAAATGTAATTACAGCTATTCACCGTATATAGTATGGAAAGTTACTGATAACCAATTAACAGGTTTTTACTGTAGCATTTTTACAGTCTTTTACTGTTAAAATCCCAATCATTTTTTACAGTGTATTGTTGCTCTGTTGTTAGTTTTGACTGCTTGTGTATTGTCCTCATTTGTAAGTCGCTTTGGATAAAAGCGTCGGCTAAATGTAAATGAACTACAACTTTTTCCTGGGCAATAGTATTGGAAGTATTAATTAAATTGACCACAGTAAAAAGTGTGATAATTAACCACGTTGAACATAATTTCTGTATAGTTTTTTCCAGATGAATTTTACCTCTTTTACTGATGCAAACATTGATGATTATGAAAATCATTACTATCACCAGAGACACCAGAATGATGGCCAGAACTAATGCTAGCCAGAAGTACTGACGTAAAAACTCCATCTGGGAAATGAAACATAGAAAATGTTCAGATTCTATGATATATCACTATTAGATAAGGATATTTGGTTAATAACATACTTGAAACTCCTGCTACTTCTTCTTTTCAGCACTGTTCAGGCACATGCTTGAAGTTTCTTATTTTCCAGTCAGCTGTGTTTCCTGGGTGGAGAATGTTTGTTTAATATGCTTCTAAAAGCTACTTGTAATGCTAGAAAACGAATCCATATGCGTGAATGAATACAGTCATTTTTCATTTGTAATATTTCAGATTGATCTCTGTAGCAATGTCTCTATCATGCTCATAGCACTCATCCTGCTAGAGACCAAGCTTTACATGATTAACTGTCTTCCTGCGTCATTCTTTTATCAGCACTGGCTTATACAATGCGACCTAATGCATCTCATTCCGTCGACCTTTTAAGTTTTGAAATTCATTTATTTGAATCATTTTAATAATTTTCACAAACAGAATTAGAGAGTAGACCGTTATTCATAAATTGTATCGCTCAGTGCAGACTCACACAATCCAAAATCCAAAAGAAAATAAAGTAAAGCAATATTGTGTACTGTAAAGGAAATATAGTAGATCACATACTCAAAGGATTTCAGATCTTAGACCGGTTTTGACAATATTAAGGAGTCTTTTAGATTGACAAACTTAACCAATACATTACTGTAATGAGGTGTTTCTGTATTCTAAATCACACTGGAATTGCTATTAATTTATAATCTTGTTTAGTTTTATAATGGCTGTTCACATGTGTTAGTGAAAATAAATAAAAAATGGGATGAAACATAATTACCTTGGTCTTCAGTCTAGATCACATCAGCCTTGCACATGATCTGGGAAATGGCAATTATAGGAGTGTCACAAACATCTGGGAATTTTAAAGAAATGATTAAATTCTTCAGAACTTGCAGCCTCTCTCCGCCCAGCCGTCTTTCCACATAAGCTGTAGGTCTCTGTGTGACTCAGACGTGTGTTGTCAGTCAGTTATACATGTGTGTGTTTTCTTTAGTAGTGGAGAGTTGAACTCGAAAGAGAGACTGAAGGATGGTGTAAAACTTCTGCTATTTTGCAGAGAACTGAATCCGGACATGCAATTCGCTGTCATCACAAAAAGAGGCTTCTACATGTCTACAGTGGGTGTGGCCTCGGGGATTCATTTGTTTATTTATTCATTGTGGTATAGTGGGTGTGGCCACTAAAAGTTTTAGTGAATTATTCATGAGTTTATTTATTTATTATGGTCAAAGTAAGCCTTAGGACTCAGAAGTATATTGTTGTGAATTAGTGTGCTGTGGGGAGTTGAACTCAAGAGAGAGACAGAGAGATGGTGCTATTCTGCAAATAACTGAATCAGTCTCATGTTTGGTAGCAGTCATGGTCTCTTCTTTATTAAAACAAAGTCCTAACACGTAGGAATACACGTGAACACAAAGCAAGTTTTAGTAGTTTGTTCCTTGCGATTGATCGATTTATTGATTATTTATTTATTTATTGTGGTGTAGTGGGTATTCTGGCTGTGCATTCAGCATTTTTATTTTTATTTTTTCATTTGTTGGTTGGTTGATTGGTTTATTATGGTATAGTGGATGCTGTACATTCAGTGAATTATTAATTAATTAATTTGTTTATTTATTTACTGTGGTATGTTTGATTGTTTTTGTTGCTTGCTTGGTTGTGCATAATTGTAGTATAGTGCCATGGACAAATTGCTGATCTTTTTATTTATGTATTTATCTTGCGGTGTAGTGGGTTTCATCTGAATATTCAGTGACTTATTCATTAATTTATTTATTAAAACTGATATATTAATAAATGAATAATAAACAAGACACATATACCGTACAAACAGTACAAATAAAATTGCATTTATAAAATAAATAAATATAGATAACGCAGACATAATGTCTTTCTGCGTTGTTTATTAATCATGAATTTATCAGTTACTGCAGGCAGCTCCGCCCATTCGGTGCGCGCATGCGCAGTGCGTGTTATTTCTGCAATGACGTTGCTCAGTCTCCGGTAGCCTGTGCTGTTGGGCGCTCCTCTCTTTCCTTCAGCGAGCCGCTTTTCTAAACTCAGCTCCGCGAAACCATGGCCGAGCAGGCCTCAGGATCCACCCGGCCGCCTCAACATGACGGTAAGCGTCTTTCACCACAAGGAGAAGTTTATCGTGCAGATTTAGCTGTGCTCGTAGTAGGCCTGCGGCCTGTTCCTGCACGGATTAGCAAGCAACAGCCAACCGGCTGACAACCAGCTTTGCCTATTTATGAAAACACTCATATGATGCTTTCATGTTTGACATGTGTCGATGCTTCTGAGAGAACGCTTCTTGCACCAAGCACAGGCTCTGCTGGTCTACAGGTAACGCTACACACAAGCGTGTTTATATGGTCAACATGATGATGTTGCACCAGCTGGACTGACAGTGTTTAAGAGTATCAGGACAGGCAGGGGTTTGCTTTTATATATTTCAAGTCATTGATTATCATGTCTGCTTGTTCTTGTTTGTAATGTTGTTCAGATGATGGCGTCGTTCGCATGCATCTATATTTATACAGTGTTTTGATGTACATATTGATTTTAGCCATGCATTGAAGTATATGCCACATAAGTACTACCATGGCATGCACTAACAAAAACCGCTTTTTTTAATTTTAATAACATAATATTTAATATTAACCATATCATAATTGACCAAGAATGGTAGTGTATCTTCAGAAAATAAAAATATATCAATTAATTAATAAAAAAAACAATTCATTTGCAAAAAATGTAAAGAAAAAAAAGATTGAGAGACACTTTCAGTGCACTGGCACAACACTTCTATTATTTAGCCAAGCAAGCATGATTATCTCAGTCTCCCAACAACCTTTTATTTTTAATTTTTTTATTTTATTTCAATCATCTTTTTGTGTCCCATCAAGGCTCATGCATTATTTACACACATTTTACTCCTGAGTGTAAAGAGCCAAAGTGCCTTTCTGATAGGGCTGCATGATTAATCGAATGTGATTGTCATGCACATCTTGTCAGTAAAGCCGGTTCTGTGATTAGTAGTAAATCTCCAGCGCGTGCTTTCAGATGGAGCAGCATTTAATAAACAGAGCTGTAGTTCACTGACAAGCTAAGCAAACAGCTTTCATAATCACAGAACGATTTAATTGCGCGATTATGAAAATCGAGAGACGTTCACGATTATGAACGTGGCTTTGTGTAACTTGTCAGTGAACTATGGGTCTGTGTAGTAAATGCTGCTCCATTTGAAAGCAAGTGAAAATACCACATTTAATAAAACATTTTTACTCCAAACTCACTTCATAAAGTCAGTCGAGTGTTTGAAATAAATCCTTTGGTGAGATGATGTGGCTTCTTACACAGAATAAGGGTGGCGATATATCTCAATGATATCACGAATTTCAAGAAATTTGCGATATATGATATATATATATATATATATCTATATATAATATATATATATTATAAAAAAAAAAAAAAAAAAACATGGAACAAATTTTTATTGGTGATTGCAAGATAAAAGAGTAGGGGTACTGTGATATGTGTCAAGCTCGTTCCGTCTGTGCGCTAGACGGAATGGACGCAGAACGTGAAGTATAGCCTTCGGCTCTGACGCGGCCACTAGAGTCAATGCTTGTGTTACACCAGTGAGTGGAGCCGCGGCAGTTCAGAAGCGTCCCAGAAGTGGCTCTCCGCGCCACTTCGCTAAAGATAGGCGCCTAGTCTATTTTTGTAGTAAGGTGTTTGTGCACTCGAATATGCTCTTGAACCACTCTCGCAATACTTTAATGTCATACACCGATCAGTCTGCGCAGCGCTGCTTCAAGACGAACAACTATTTGGTTTGTGGTGATGTTGTTGTGCGCGCTAGGGAACATAAATGCGCCATACTTCATCGCATCGCTATATCATTGATATCGCAATATGACACTTTTGTTATCATGTAAAAAATTATACTGGTATTATCAAACCGGTGGACGGTATGATATGGCACACCCCTAGGACGCAACATATTTCATAGTATTATAAGCTGTGATAAAGGCTATGTCGATTAGCAATGGATAATAAATATACTTATTTAATAAAATTATAATAAACGAACTCAGATACACCATTTATGGTTCGTAGTGTGTGTTTATTAGCTCACGTGAATAATGAGAAGCAGTTAAATATTCTGTTTATTCAACAACCACTATAGGCATTTCCTTGTGTGCGTATTCTGGGGTTCGTGGAGAGCGCCCTCTGGCTTCGGGATGGAGATTTACTACTGATCACAGAAGAAACCGGTTCATGAAGAAGATACGCATGACCATCGCAGCTTTTGCCTAATCTCGATTTATCGCCTTTGCGATTTAATTTCGATTAATCGTGCATCCCTACTTTCTGAGGCTGGAGGTGTAGATTTTTGTGAATGTGTGGCACTGATGGATGTTTGATTGCTCCAGCAGGGGTTCTGCAGCAGCACGCGGCCGAGCAGGAGCAGGATCGAACCGACTTCCTGAAGCTCAAACAACAGCTGGAGATGGAGTTCAACCAGAAGCGGGCCAAATTTAAGGAACTCTATCTGTCTAAAGAAGGTAATATATTGTTTAAAATATCTACCGATGGACCAGTAAGATACAGAAAAAGTTTTATTTAAAATATTTGTTTTTAGATTTGCTTGCTTGTTTTTAGTTTGGGTTTTTATAGCTTTTTTTATGTTTTTGTTTTTTATTTGTTTATGTATTTTTTTGTTGGATGTATGAAGTTCACAAAGGTGTCCTAGCAGAGGTGTAGTTCATCATCACATGCAGTTTTATAGGGAAAACAAATTCTTTCAGTTCTCATCCTTTCAGTAGACGTGTAACACATCCATTACACATTGTGCCTGGATGCACACATAGATACAGTAGACTGAACAACAAACAAACAGTTCAGCCGTCATCATAGATCTTTATTTCATAGTGAGTCTGTCCTGGGGCAGGATGAAACTACTAAGCCAGATACATTTCAAGACTTTTCTAACAATGTTAGCAGGGATCTGAACACAAGGCTCCGTTTACACTTAATGCAAATGTCTCGGCTGATCTGATCACAAGTGGAACAGTAATTAATATGGGTGCAAACAGATTCCAATTATGTTTGTACCCATGTTTCACTATCACAGCATGTCCTCATTATGACGTTTGATCAACTTGACTAAAGTTGATGAAACGTCATAATGAGGACATGCTGTGATAGAGAAACAGATGCTAGTGGCCTTACAGAACTGAAGCTGTCGGTTCCTCTACATAAACCTTTTGTTCTTGTCCTGTAAATATCTCAGAGGAGCTGAAGAGGCAGGCTGCTATACTGGACAAGGCCCAGGCAGAGCTGAGCAGTGTGCAGACACAGCTGACCGAGGCTAAAACAGAGATGGAGACCATCAAAGCGGTGGCCACCGTCTCTGAGAGCACAAAGCAGGAAGCCATCGACCAGGTCAAGCAGCAGTGGCAGGAGGAGGTGGCGTCACTGCAGGCTATTATGAAAGGTAATAAGATACTGATTATTTTCATGCTAAAGTGTCTGATAACCGATACGCTGAACCGCTTTTTATTTATTGTTCCATTTCTGCTGTTTGGAACGGTAACTAAATCATTCATCACTATCCTGAAGGTGACTGAACTGCTGTGCGACGAGACTAATACTGCTTTGAGTGATAATACAAAGTGAAATACATTTTGCAAGCAGCAAATTAAAGAGAGCACCCTTCAATGCCATCACGCCACTGCGTTTAAGAAGAAACCATGGGTATAAAATAACTTAAAATTTGATCAATTATCAAGTCAATGCTGACTTTCTAGATGGCACTATTTTTTGCTGTTTTTCATATGATCTAGACTAGTTCTACATAAGTTTGGCGGTGGGTGATGTATTTAATTGTTTTAAAGAGACAGAAATACTTATAGCAATACTTTTTATTTTTTTTTTTTATTTTTCATTTTATACAAGATTTATATTTCAAATAGATGCTGTTCTTAGTTTTTTTTTGCTATCTCAGTTTTATGTATAAATTTTAGGTAATTTGTTATTGGAATTTTGTATTTTATTATTAGCTTTCTTAATGTTACTATTAAGCTTTAGTTCAGTTTTAGTTTTAATTTATTTCCATTTAATACATTTACTTATGTTAATTAGCTGCCAGGACAACATTTACATTTTTTTTCATCTAATATTTATATTTTCATTTATTTCAGCTTTATTTCAATTAACAAAAAAAAAACACGTTGCCATTACATGGATACACTATTTTTTAAAATATAAAAGTTATTTTAAATTGTAATAAAATTCACAATATTACTTTTTTTCTTTAACTGTATTTTTGATCAGCTAGATACAGTCTTGGTGATCATACGAGTATGTTTTTAGTTATGTGCCTGTATACAGTTTTGAGAGGTGTTACCTAATATTTAAGCACTGCTGAATATACCGATAATTAGTCTGTCTCCAGTCAAATGTGTTAAATGCACTTCACTCATGTTGGTCGCTGAATGTATTTTTACAGTATATTAGCCAATATATTTAATAAATGAACATTTGAGGAACACATGATGTGTAGAGACAGAAGTCTGCAGTGCGTGTGTGAGTTCAGATTCAGTGTAAGCCTTGTTAAATCGTTAACGGCATTAATGAACCCTATCCAGGCAAGGAAGGATTAGCAAGATTTCTACTTTTGATCTCTGCCCGTGAATATAAATTGTGTTCCTGAGGCTTTCCGTTTGATGCATAAGTCCTTATCTTGACGTGCATGTTCAGATGCAGATCGGGAAGTTAAGTTGCAGTTCCAGCAGAAGTTGGAGCAGGAGCGTGCTCAGTGGGCACAGTACCGCGACGGGGTGGAGCGAGAGATAGCTGAGCTCCGCCGCCGTCTCTCTGAGGGACAGGAGGAGGAGAATTTAGAGAACGAGATGAAGAAGGTCAGAATTGCTTTTTGATGTGGCTACTTTTTAGCCTTTTACTTCCCAGAACTGTGAAAGAGATATAATGCACAGCCGTTTTCTCTGAATCGTGACTCAAAGCCAGAGTGTTTGCATCATGTTGGTACTGGGTGTGTTTAGCAAGCTTGGGTTTGTATTAATCTAGGCTCAGGAGGATGCAGAGAAGCTACGCTCGGTGGTGATGCCAATGGAGAGTGAGATTGCAGCACTGAAGGCCAAACTGTCAAGCTCAGAAGATCGAGTTAAGGAACTCGAGGCAGCGAAGGTTAGACGTGCATCAAAAAAGTGGAACTTTTCATATCCTACGTTTTCTTGTAACCTGATAAAATCCATGACAGTGAACGTCATCGGAGATGTTAAATCCACAAGCATTCTAAGCATTATGTCTTGCATCCTTTAATGTTAGTGAACATTGCAAATAAATTGGAGTATCCACTGGAGTATCCAAAACGGTATCCACTCACGTTTAACTTTTAACTTTTTATCTGATTGTTGCAAAAAAAATGAATACAGTCACATTACTGTATGTTATAGCCTATGAAACAGCCTTTATCACTAGATTTTATACAGGTGTTACTAATGATTTAGTAAATTGTGATCAGGAACCAAATATTGTATATAAACAATAGGCCTTTTTGCCAAATTGGCGTGACTTCTCACTTTTTCCCGACAATGCAAAGGCAGAGTACAGTAACTTCAAAACAGGAGTAAAAATCAAGTTTGAGCTCAAATTTACTCATTACTAAAACATCTAACTGCCAGATTTCCAGTGTCCTATCTATAATTAATTTGTCTGGACAAATACAAATCTTTAAAGTAATTTTTCTCAGTTTCACACTCTAGCGTGTTAAGGTCTTTTGCCTTTGTAGGGCAGTATATGTATGACATTACAGCCTTTAGTTATGATTATGACTGTGATATTGTTTTGACTCTAGGAATGAGTAATACATCAGTTGAGTCTTGTAAAAGCTGGTAGAAGTCAATGATCCAGCAGCCATCATCTCAGTCTGTAGTAAATTTGAAAGGTTTATTTTCAGACATAAAATGTTCATTTTGAGTCAGCTGTTTGACACTGAAGTGTAAAGGTTGTGTGAAGAAGGCCTCTGTTTATGGATGCTTTTAATCATGAAAAACAAAGTTAGAAACATGTGCTTGGTTAATTCCCAGGTGAAGGAGCTCAATCACGTCCTGGAGGCTGAGAAATCATGCCGAACAGACTTGGAGATGTATGTTGCTGTCCTCAACACCCAGAAATCTGTCCTTCAAGAGGATGCAGAAAAACTTCGGAAAGAACTACATGAAGGTATGTGACCAAAATACTGTTATGCAAACATTTTATTTTCATAGAACACTGTATGTTTTTTTTTTTCTTTTCTAACACTATGTAATTTTACATGTTCTTCTTATTTTGGTTTATTGATTGGTAATTTTAGTTTGCCGCATGTTATGTATAGTTTCATTTATTTATTTTATTTACTCACTTTTAACGGCAAATTAGAGCATTTGTCCTAGCAGGCACTCATATAAGATAGTTGATGTATGATAAATGTTAAAAAACTTTTTTTTTTAAATTATTTCTCCTTTTTTTTTTTCCTTCTATCGTTTAGGGTTATTTTGGGCTTTATATATGTATATTTGTTTTATAAAGAAGTTACTACTTGTATTCAGCAAGGCTGCATTAAGATGATACGAAGTGACTGTAAAGACATTTAAAATGTTACAAAATTTCTATTTCAAACAAGTGATGGTCTTTTGAACTTCCTTCGTTAAAGAATTCATTAAAGATTCATTAAAAAATCCTATTAAGAAGCATAACCTTTATCAACATTCATAATAATAAGAAACGTTTCTTAAGCACCAAATCAGCATATTAGAATTATTTTTGAAGGGTCATGTGACGCTTAAGCCTGGAGTTATGGCAGCTGTAAATTCAGCTTTCAGGAATACATTACATGTTAAATTATATATTAAAATAGAAAACATTTATTTTAAATGTCATTCTTACTATATTTTAAATTACAATGTAATTTAAAATAATTAAATGTTTCACAATATTAACATTTTTCTTTTTTCTTTTTTTACATTTATCTTACCGATCCAAAACTTTTGAACGGATAATATGTAGTCATAACACTTAACAATAGCTTTGTATTAGTTATTGACAAGCATTGCAGTTTGCACTATACTATACCTTAGTGTCATATCAGGAAGTGCATACAGGATGTGTCTTTGCATTCAGAAAGAGAACGCAAGGTCTCAAGACATGTTTTTAAAAGTTAAACTATTTTTAACTTGACACTCTTTAAACTCCGCATTTAACTCCGCATGGTGTCAGTCGCACAAAAAAGAGAACAAATGCATCCTGTGTGAACACTCCTCTACACAGCAGCATGCTTTTTTCATTAACTTATATAGTAATAAACTCAATTCAAATGTAAAATGTAGTTTATTCGGTATAAGGTTAGATGCATTAGTTTGTGTTGAAGGTGTTTTACATCATACATTTTGATCAGGTGTCACTTGCACATATGCACCAAAAAATTTTTTTCCCGCATTCACACAGAAATTTTCACTTGCGAATGTGAGTGAAATGCTAGTACTGTAGAGCTGTGATAGGCTAGAGGCCTTTATATCGCATTCCGAGGACATAGTCAGTTGATTTCTGTTGAGTGACGCCCAGTTTGGCTTATCTTCCAGTTGTTCACCTGTTGGAGTTGGAGCGACAGCAGCACAATCAGCTGAAACACACTTGGCAACGTGCCAACGATCAGTTCCTGGAGTCACAGCGGCTGCTGATGCGAGACATGCAGCGCATTGAGAGCGTTCTGTCCTCCGAGCAGCTGCGGCAGGTGGAGGAGATGAAGAAGAGGGACCAGGTACTTCTGTTGTTTAATGAACTGGAAGCATTAATGGAATCCGTTCTAAAGCTCAGACTAAAAGCAATTCTCAATTGAGGTTGTTTGCACTGTGTCCTAACCAGACATGAAGCAACAAGCTTCCAGCATTAAGTTTATTTTTTTTTCTTCTGGTCTAACTAAAAGCTAAAATGCTTCATGAAGCTCCAAAAAAAACCCTTTGCCAGTCAGAACATTTTTGTTTAACACACAACAATATGGAGCAGGAGTTCAGACTAAAGAAACTTTACTGTGGGTGGAGCCTGACTTGACAAAAACAGAAACCAATTTTTTTAATGTGTTTCATTTTTCAGTATGTATTACCCATAAACATTGTACATATATTACAACATATAGAGTATGTCTAGAAGCACTAGATCAATGTTTGAATCGTTATCTATAGATCAGTAGGGCTGTTGATTAATAAAAAAATTAATCAGAGATTTTTGTAACTAATTGTGATTAATCGCATAATTAATCAGATGAATATTTCACATTCTCCAAATTACTATGGAAAGACAGTAACAAAGTGTCACAGTAACACATTATTTTAAATATTTAATATTATTGGTTTCTTGAAATCTTTTTACTAAGTAGTATGAATGTAGACCACTATCACTGGTACTGATGCCTCTATCAAATGTTTGTGTTTTTTTTATTTTATTTTTATTTTCTCCAATTAAGTAAGTCTAGCCATTCAATATTACAGGCCTTTATTTTATTTTTTTGTGCTTTTCACAATACACATTGTTTCAAAACCGCTTTTCAGAAAATGCATGTTTACATTACAATTTACAGTGATCTGTTATCAGATATAAATTAATATTTGTCGTTTATATTATTATATGTTTATAACAGTTACAGAACATTAAAAATAGTATAACAATTAGTAATAATAGTATAATGGTTTAAGTTATTATAGTATGAGTTTTAATTTAATTGAATAATATTCACATAAACCTATTATAATAAATGTCATATTTAGCTGTGCCTTTTTATGTAGTGTTTGGTGATGTTTCAATGAGACCATAATTATTTTATCCCCTCTTTAAAGTTTTTTTTTTCTTCTTTTTCCGCATTGAAATAGTTAAAACAGTTGGTAGCAGTATTTTTATGTGAGGGTCGATCTATGTGAGGCTCACTGGTATTAATAGTTATTTTTTTTAAACAAATTTTATAAATCATGGCTGAAGACCTTTTCCCCAAACTGCACTAATTTATCTCTAAATTTTTAAAATTGTTTTGATATTTAACTTGGTTCAGAGAAGTATGTCAAATCAGTTAATATAGTCTACATATTAGGGATAATTAGACGTGCAATTATCTCATTTGTTTGCAAAACTTATGTTAGATAAAAATTAATGTCAGTCAAAAAAGGAATTTCATTTTTGTTGGCATTTCAGTAAATTCTGATTCAAATTCCAATTCAACATCCTGTGGGGTGTCAGTTCACTTCAAATTGAATTTTATGAATTGAAAGGGAGCCAATTCTTAAATTCTGAATATAGGCCAACATTGCAAGTAAGAGTATTTATCACTTGTTGCATTATCGTCTTGCACCTTGTTAGGACACCTGGTTAGTCTTGCGATTACTGTACATTTATGCAAATATTTGCATATTTTTCCAGGAAGAGGATGAGATGGAAAGACTGAGCCAGGCTAAAGAGGCCAGTGAGGATGATGGGACAGAGCATGGAGAAACAGTGGAGGACTCTCTGCTCGGATTCTCCATAGAAGAGGTTTTTTTTTCAGAAATTCTGTGTTTTCTGGATTTATGATTTAATACAAATTACTATCTGTATTAGTAATTATACTATATAAATTACTGGTTGTAATCAAATGCAACCAAACAATAAGTAAATAATCTTTCAAATGTAATCAAGTGAAAATGTAACAATTCCTTTTATTTTTTGGCAAACAAAGTGCTGCTCAACAGAGGTTTATTGTTAAATTTAAAACATGAAAAAAAAATCCTCATGTTTCGATTTGATGAAGTGTACAGTCCAACTTTTGATTTATTCATCCATAATTTGCCAAATGTCACAACATTCTGCGTTATACCATACATTTTTATGATTGGACTTTCTGCAGTGCAGAAATGATAGCTGAATGCTGTGCTGAAATATTGTTTGTATAGTGTTACAAAAGAATGACTGATCATCATTACTTGGGTTTTAAATAGAATTTCAGTTAATTATTATTAACTTAAAATCTACAATGTTGACTGTAACGTTACCTTAAATGTTAAGCATCTTGTTTTCTTTTTCTCATTTTGATCTCAGTCCCACCTCAGCCAGAGCATCCACAGCTCTTTACACTCTCTGGACGCAGACACCCCGAGCCGTCCGGACGGCTCTGACCCTTATAAGGATGGGCTTCGGAGGGTGCAGTCCACTGATAGCCTGGGTTCTTCAGGAGGGGCCCTACAGCGTCACGGGCTGGGTGGACAAAACAACAAGGCCAAGTCAGCTAGCCAGCTGGACGAGTCAGACTTTGGCCCTCTAGTGGGGGCAGACTGTGGGGGCTTTGACAGCAGGGACACCTCCTCCATGTCATCCCTCCAGCCGGGACACTTTCTCCTCACCAAAGACCAGGAGAAGGCCATTAAGGCCATGACCCCAGAGCAGGAGGAAACTGCATCACTCCTGTCCAGCATCTCTCATACTGCCGATACAGCTTACCTTCCTCCGTCTGGCTACCGATTGGTCAGCGAGAGCGAGTGGAATCTGCTGCAGCAAGAGGTCAGATAGTAGATGCTTGGGGGGGTAGTGTTAGGTAGTTTAGGTGGGTATTCTGTGCGGTTGGTAAAGGGGTCAGGGCTGTAGATCGTTATTTGGGTTTTCTGCCAGTGTCAGGTGCATCGCTCACGTTTAATGTTTTAAAGAGTACACAATAGGTAATGGGGCGTGCGGGGGGGGTAAGGGAAAAAGAAAATCGAAAAAGGTGGAAAAAAAAAGGGAAAGGGAAAAGGATGGGAGGAAGGAAACAGAGGGGAGGGGGGGGGGGGGGAAGGCAGGGGAGGGGAAAAAGGGAAAAAAAAAGAAGACAGAAAATATAAAAAAAAAAGCATAGACTAGCCACGTTAAAAAGTATATTAGGGGGGTACCCCCTTCTAATTGGGTTGATACCCTCCATTTTTGCCTTCAGAAAACCTAATTCTTGGGTAGTGGCATAGATTTCAAGAAAAGGCTGGAAACATTTCCATATGATTGACATTGTGTGGGAGGCTTTGCGCTGGTCCATGACTTGTGAATCATACCTAAAAGTTGCCCACCACAAGGGGGAAGTACCAAGGTGCTCTATTTGAATTGTGATCTGGTGACCGTCTGGAGTCATTCTTGGAAAGTCGTGGCCTAATGGTTAGAGAGTCGGACTCTGTACCCAAAGGTTGCGGGTTCGAGTCTCGTACCGGCGGGGATTGTAGGTGGAGGGAGTGAATGACCAGCACTCTCTTCAACCCTCAATACCACGACTAAGGTGCCCTTGAGCAAAGCACCGAACCACCAACTGGGGGGGGGGCTCCACGGGCGCCGCAGCAAAATAGGGCTGCCCACGTGCTCCGGTGTGGTTCACTGGTGTGTGTTTCACTGCTGTGTGTTTGCACTTTTGTGATGGTAATGCCGAGCAATAACTTCCGATTATGGGTCACCATCTTGGCCCATGTCATATTCACTTTTTTGTGTAAAGTGAACTCATTGTCATGTTCAAGAACCCAGTTTGAGATGATTTGAGCTTTGTAACAATGGTGCGTTTAATCCTGGCTTATAGTAGCTATCATGAGATGGTTAAATCGTGGCATAAAAGGGGTGGACATGGTTGCAACAATACGCCAAGTAGGCTTTGTGGCGTTTAAAAAACATGCTTAAATGGATTATTGGGTCCCACCGTGTGCCAAGAAAATATCCCACCCCCACACCATTACCACCAAAAGGGGGGGCAGGATGTGATCCAATTCTTTGTGTTGTTGAACTTTATGCCAAATCTGACCCTACCATCCAAATGAGGAAGCAGAAGTCGAGACTTTTCAAGAGCTAGGCACCCCTCTCCATCTACATTGTTCTCTTTTTCAGACCATGTCTGTAGCGGCTGGGGAGGGCGGTAGAGCTGGTTTTGTGTGACAATCCCAGTCAGAATCAGCACGTTGTTTTCTTGCTAAGAGCTACTCAGACCAGAGCCCCGTCTTCACCACAACCATGCCATGTTCAAAGTCACTTAAATCGCCTTTCTTCCCCATTGTTGAATGGCTTGCTTTGACTTCAATATGGTATCTAGGGGGGGTATTGACCATATCTACGTGGCAACATCCTCACATTACGCAAAATTGCTGGCGCGACTGATGATTGGCGGATTAGATATTTGCATTAAGCATAGGGCAGGTTGCGCGTCGGTGTATAAGAAAAAGAAAAAAAAAAAAAAAAATAAAGGGGAAAAAAAAACAAGGAATGATGTATGTGTGTGATCGGTAAAACTTTATGCCGTATGTTTACTGAGGTGACACTATAATTTTGCTTGTAATATTTTTGTACTACATAGTATTAAGTGTACTACATACTGTTTAGAGTGGGGGGGGGGGTACATGGATCTTTTGAATCCACAAAATTCATGAATGATCTACCACATTTGCTTTTATATGGCCAATTCCATGAACAAATGACTCTACTGAGCCTTTCTTTTTAGGGAAACAGAAACATCCAGTGCAACCAGTGTATTGGTATTGTGTTTCCAAACAAATTAATCTTTTGAGCTGGTTCTTTTTAGTAAATCAGATAAAGTGTAACCATAGCCAGTTCTTTTAAGCTCTGAAGTTTGAATCAGTGTAACAAATTCCTCACTGAATCAGTCAGAGGTTGCTGAATCAACATCTGACTCACTGAACTGTAAGTTTCCATTGCTTCCACTAATGTCCCTTTCAAAATGAAGTTTTGTGAACTTGGTTTTGTGAATCATTGTCATTACTGACTCGCTGCAAAAACGGATTTCTGTAGGAAATACAAGTTACTGTATCCCACAATGCAATGCACTTTCAATTTGCATTTTGGTGAATGATCTGGATCAAAAATGCGTGAATTTTAATCGTTTTAACTCTGTTTGATAACTGGACACTTCTTGTTTAAACGTGTCATGTGACAACAGTGTAGCATACAGTTGTTTGAAATGGATCAGCAATGAGCGGAGATCTTAAATATGCTTTAATAATACTTTGTGTTTGTTTTTGGTGTGGTTTCCCCCCAGTTGAAGAACGCTGGAAGGAAGTTGGGGCGGAGATGTGATATGTGCTCTAATTATGAGAAACAGCTGCAGGTCATTCAGGGACAAGAGGCCGAGACACGAGATCAGGTTTGTTTTTTATGCCGCTAAAGTCACGTACAAGACCCATAATGAAATGATTCAAAATGACATTCTGTAGTATTGTTATACAGTGAACTTCCTTTGGTGGTGCCTTCAGGTTAAAAAGCTTCAGGCCATGTTGCGGCAGGCGAACGATCAGCTGGAGCGGACAATGAATGAGAGGCAGGAGTTAGAGGACTCTGTCAAGCAGGCCAATGAGGAAACTACTGCCAAGGTAAATCTCATCTCTCTGATGGATTTAGTGAAGCACAAATCTGTTGACAGGTTAAACTTAGATGGGATCACACACGTGCAAATTGGAGCATCATATACAGTGAGGAAAGTGCAGTAATTGTTCATCTTTATAATTTTTCCTCACAATAGCAAGATAACGGTTATGTTTCAACCTCTAAGGAAGCATACTAACCAAAATGGGAACTTTTGAACAGTAGTGTACCTTGATGCCTGGTTAGGCAGCTCACCAGGAATTAGAACACAGCCACAGTGTCTTCACAGTATTTTTCACAAAAGTGAAGAATGTGCAGACTGCTCTGAATGTTACTCTTCTTCCCAGTCAAATGACGTCATTCCTTTTCATTTGTCTGGTGCACAGATCTCAGAGTTGAAGCAGAAAGTTCAGGAGTCTGAGTCTCTCGTAAGCACTCTCCAACAGGCCTTCAGCCAGGCCAAGAGGAACACCCAGGAACAGATGGTATGACCAAATACACACACTATTACACAACAACATTCACTTGCTATCCTCGATGACTTTCAGTGAGAGCATATGTTTTTTGTCCCATTAAAAACATTTAATGAAGAGCCTCTTGGTTTAGATCTAGTCCTATTTTGAATTTCTTCATGCCTGTATGATTTGTACTACTGTGCAGAAGTGTCTTTTGGCATTTAGTATTCATGCTTTCTGGAATTTCTTGAGGCACATCTGTTTCAAATCTGAAGTTGCACTATTAAGGTGATAAACTTGATGGTGATAAACATGATACCCTAAATAAATCACCTTTGCAAGGTTTCTGTCGGTTAGTTATTACCTGAGGAATGCTTGGTGAATCTCTCAGGGTCACTGATATTTTCATTGGCAGATTTCTTTAAAAATCCTCTTTTATAATGGTTCGTGTTCCTCTTTACTTGGAAATATGCTTTTGTGGCTTCCAGAGGGTTTAGTAGGCTAAGTGGTGTGTGTGTGTGTGTGTGTGTTCAGGCTGTGCTACTACAGTCCAGAGAGCAGGTGACTGAAGAGCTGAACAGACTGCAGAGAGATAATGAGAGTCTTCAGGGTAAACACAGACTTCACATGACGCTGCAGCAGCAAGAGGACTTTCACATGCCTGCCACTGTACAGGTACTACAGCACATATGTGAGATGCACCTTCTGTTCGATTCCACTGCATTTCATCTAGCGGTTTTAACACTTGAACGCACCTTGTTTGATTGGTCCCCCTTCTTTAGCAGCATAGTAAGAAAATATGCCAAAAATAACAGTAATTCTGCAGAAGAGGCTGTTATTTAACCATGGTTAAGAGCTGTTGTTGAGACACTCTGAGGAAGGCATTGTTGGTTGAAATGCATCAGTGTGCAGTTATTTATTTATATATACAGTATATACATATATATGTGTGTACATGTGTATGTGTATATATACAGGGTTTGAAATTAACACCCCGCCAATCCTCTGCCCATAGCTGCCGGTAAAAATCACACATCTGTGGCGGGTAACGCTGTCAATCACTAAGCCAGTTTGGCGGGTTACCTTGTTTCGTAGTTATGTTCCCACTCATTAATTTCTTTCGGGAAGTTCACTGCACCAAATTGTGGCCAGGTTTTATCGCAATACTGAATCCGTGAGACACTCATGACATATCGAGTCTATTGCAAAACAAACAAAACCACACCTAAGTTAAAAGTGCCACGCATTACGCGACGTGAATGTAGTCCTGGTTCATCTATACCTATTGTGCTGTGCGCACATTTAGAGTGCATCTTGTTGCATGATTCAGTCTGTTAATATGCTTAGAATTGATCACATAATTCAAAGTTAAGGGTGTTGGAAAATGTATATTTTAATCAATTCATATCGTTATATATCCACCCGAGAGTGCCGTTTAAAAAAAAATACATCACGGGTTACAATGTTGCTAATTCGATTCTTAACAAACGATTCAATAAAACAAGTAATATCAGAGACTTCGTTTTTACGACACCAATTGGCTTTTTTTTTGCGTTATTTTCACACACCAAAGAACTTTCCAAACAAACAGCACTGTTTTGAGTCTCTGAGTCAAAATCAACAACATTTAAATATTCGGATTCGCTATTCGGGGGGGCGAATGACCTCACTTCACAGTGACTTTGCTGCCACTTACCTGGCGCAATTTAATTCACCTTTAAAGTACTTTCTAATTTTTTTAAATTAAATGTTAAATTCAGCTATTCAACATTTATGTTTAAAATATTAAAACATTATTTATGCATCTGTAACTGAAGTTTAAATGCATCCATGTCCTCTCTGAGATACATTAAATTGTGTAAATACATCTAAATGCCATTTCGTATTCAACTTCTGCAAAGATGAATTTGATTGATACTGATTTCATTTTAGTAACAGCCACTGTAGTATATGGTAATCTTGCCCTAATATTACATCGTAAGATAATTTGACTCGAAAGATGATGCAACATTTTAGTAAAAAGTTTATTTATAAGGTAAAATGCCATAAAAGGGTAAAAAAAATCATCTTTAACTTTGGAAAAGATTAATTCTCTATCACTACTAATGCACTTACCACACGAATAGTAAGAATATCAAAACCTTTTAGGATCAGCTGTCACGGTATCCTTAATATAACCACTTCAGCAAAATAGTGTCTAATGATCTTATCATAAAATCCGAGAAATGGAATTATTTTTTTTGTCAATATTCGCACCAACCCTTAGTACCGACAGACAACAATGATTTGCAACAGTATTGCTTTGGTCCTGTAACATCCTCAAGCTGTTGGTTTATTTTGAGGGGTTTTTTTGGCTGGTAGAATGTTATGAATGCCAGTAACTTAAAAAATTTAGGAGCCAAATTGGTGGTGAGGTAAAAAGTTAAGTTTCAATCCCTTAGTGTTTTGTGTGGTGTGTGTGTGTGTTTGTGTGTGTGTGTGTATCGTATATGAATATACACACACACACACACACCTGTAGTGAAAAAGTGTGTGCGCCCCTCCCTGGTTTTTTTTTTTTGTCATTTTTTGCAGGTGCCACTTAAAAGACTTTTCAGATCATCAAACATTTTTTTATATTACACAAAGATAATGCAAGTAATACAAAATTGCAGTTTTTAAAATGATTATTTATTTTATTAAGGAAAAAAAGCTGTCCAAACCTGCCTGTCCCTACGTGAAAAAGGGAATTGCCCCCCCTAAATCTATCTCAAACGGATTTAAGTCCGGACTTTGATTTGGCCACTCCAAAACTTAATTTAGTTTTTCTTGAGCCATTCTGAGGTGGACTTGCTGGTGTGTTTTGGGATCATTGTCCTGCTGCATAAACCAAATGCGCTTGAGCTTGAGGTCACAAACCGACGGCCGGACATTCTCCTTCAGGATATTCTGATAGAGTGCAGAATTCATGGTTCCGTCAATTATGGCATGTTGTCCAGGTCCTGAAGCTGCAAAGCAGCCCTAGATCATCACACTACCTCCACCATGTTTGACTGTTGGTATGATTTTTTATGAAATGCTGTGTTGGTTTTACGCCAGATGTAACGGGACACCCACCTTCCAAAAAGTTCAACTTTTGTCAAAGTATTTTCCCAAAAGTGTCTTGGGGTAATCAAGATATTTTTTGGCAAATGAGAGATGAGCCTTTGTTCTTTTTGGTCAGCAGTGGCTTTTGCCTTTGAACTCTCCCATGGATGCCGTTTTTTTGCCCAGTCTCTTTCTTATTGTTGTATCATGAACACTGACCTTAATTGAGGAAAGTGAGGCATGCAGTTCTTTAGGTGTTGTTCTGGGTTATTTTATGACCTGGATGAGTCGTTGTTGTGCTCTTGGTGTAATTTTGGTTGGCCGGCAACTCCTTGGAAGGTTCACCATTGTTCCAATTTTCTCAATTTGTGGATAATGGCTCTGACCATGTTTCGCTGGAGTCCCAAAGCTTTAGAAATTGCTTTATAACCTTTTCCAGACTGATACATGTCAACTGTTTTGAATCTCATCTGTTCTTGAATTTCTTTAGAAATGATGTGTTGCTCTTTAAACATGCTTAACTTTGTCAGACAGGTTCTATTTAAGCGATTTCTTGATTCAACAGGTCTGGGAGTAATCAGGCCTGCGTGTGGCTAGTGAAATTTAACTCAGCTTTCTAAACATAAAGGTGGTTTAATGCATTTCTTGTCATATTTAACAGGAGGGGGCATTTACTTTTTCATGTAGGGCCAGGCAGTTTTGGACAGCTTTTTTTCCCTTAATAAATGAAATCATATTTTCAAAACTGCAGTTTGTATTTACTTGTATTATCTTTGTGTAATATTTAAATTTGTTTGATCTGAAACATTAAAGTTTGACAAACATGCAAAAAAATAAGAAATCAGGAAGGGGGCCAACCCTTTTTCACACCACTATGTATGTCACGACTCTGTTACTTCGGCTGGGATACCCGTTGAAAGTCCCTTCAACGGGACCCGTAACGTTTTTTCACTCTTGGCCCTTTGTTTTTATATTGCAGCCAGTTTGCTAACCATCATTTTAAGTTATTTTTATTTTCCTCTTAATGTACCCACAGCCCACCCCCATATTGACACAAACACAGAATTGTTGAACTTTTTGCAGATTTATTAAAAAAGAAAAACTGAAATATCTTATGGTCCTAAGTATTCAGACCCTTTGTTCAGTATTTAGTATAAGCACCCTTTTGATCTAATACAGCCTGAGTCTTTTTTGGTAAAGATGCAACAAGTTTTTCACACCTGGATTTGGGATCCTCTGCCATTCCTCCTTGCAAATCCTCTCCAGTTCTCTCAGGTTGGATGGTAAACGTTGGTGGACAACCTTTTTTAGTTCTCGGCCAAAGATGGTCAATTGGGTTTAAGTCAGGGCTCTGGTTTGGCCATTCAAGAACAGTCACAGAGTGGTTGTGAAGCCACTCCTTCGTTATTTTAGCTGTGTGCTTAGGGTCATTGTCTTGTTGGAAGGTAAACCTTCGGCCCAGTCTGAGGTCCTGAGCACTCTGGAGAAGGTTTTCGTCCATGGATATCCCTCTACTTGGCCGCATTCATCTTTCCCTCGATTCGATTGCAACCAGTCGTCCTGTCCCTGCAGCTGAAAAACACCCCCCAGCATGATGCTGCCACCACCATGCTTCACTGTTGGACTGTATTGGACAGGTGATGAGCAGTGCTTGGTTTTCTCCACACATACTGCTTAGAGTTAAGGCCAAAAAGTTCTGTCTTGGTTTCATCAGACCAGAGAATCTTATTTCTTACCATTTTGGAGTCCTTCAGGTGTTTTTTTAGCAAACTCCATGCTGGCTTTCATGTGTCTTGCACTGAAGAGAGGATTGCTTTCGGCACTCTGCCATAAAGCCCCGACTTGTTGAGGGCTGCAGTGATGGTTGACTTTCTACAACTGTTTCCCATCTCCCGACTGCATCTCTGGAGCACAGCCGCAGTGATCTTTGTGTTCTTCTTTACCTCTCTCACCAAGGGTCTTCTCCCCCAATAGCTCAGTTTGGACGGCCAGCTCTAGGAAGGGTTCTTCCATTTAAGGATTATGGAGGCCGCTGTGCTCTTAGGAATCTTAAGTGCAGCAGAATTTTTTTTTTTAACCTTGGCCAGATCTGTGCCTTGCCTTAATTCTGTCTCTGAGCTCTTCAGGCATTTCCTTTGACCTCATGATTCTCATTTTCTCTGACATGCACTGTGAGCTGTAATAGACAGGTGTCTTATATAGACAGGTGTGTGGCTTCCCTAATCAAGTCCAATCAGTATAATCAACACAGCTGGACTCAAATGAAGGTGTAGAACCATCTCAGGATGATCAGAAGAAATGGACAGCAACTGAGTTAAATATATGAGTGTCACAGCAAAGGGTCGATCCTTGACCTTGTGATATTTTAGTTTTTCTTTTTTAATAAATTGCAAAAATGTCAACAATTCTGTGTTTTCTGTCAATATGGGGTGCTGCGTGTACATTAATGGGGAAAAAAAAATTAACTTAAATGATTTATGTCAAATGGCCTTCCAGTATAACACAGTAGTTAAAAATTTAAGGGGGTCTGGAAGTCTTTCCGATCCCACTGTATGTATGCATGTTATTATATATATGTATGTCATGTGTGTATATATAGATATATATATATATATATCGTATATAACATAACTGCACACGGATTTATATCTAAATTCTATCATTCTAGATATAAATGTTTTTTTGTCAGGAGGATGACAAGTAGGGAATTGATTAAAACACATCTTGAAACTAGGAGAAAAATGAGAAATTAAGTAATAAAATTTCTTAGAAATGGAATTATAAAATCTTTACAACTGTGCGCGTTACACAATACAATTTGATATGATCTTGGAAAATTCTGAAAGAAAAATCATAATTAATTTATGAAAAATCAGGGAAATTAAAAATATTTTAGAAATTGATAGGAAGAAATGGGAAAATTGTTAAATAAAATCTTAGAACATTATGTTAAAATTAGTTATTTTGTTTGTGCAATGGTGGAAACCATTTAAGTGATTTAAAAAAAATACATATCCCCTAATCAAAAGTTGTGGAAATTTTACTGTGCAAAATGATGTAGCAACTTGTGCATTAATATAAAATTCAACTGATATGCGCTGACAATTGGGTATTTTACTGCTAAGATCATCCAATCAGATTATAGAGTCTAAACAATGTTTTTTTTAATATTTTGCCACCTAGGAGCTTCAGAAGCTGGTGTTGCTGTACAGGGAGGACATTGTTTCTGCGTGCACAGCAGCAGAGCATTTGGAGGAAAAGCTGAAGGCTGAAATTCTGTTCTTGAAGGAGCAGATTCAGGCAGAGCAGTGTCTCAAAGAGAATCTGGAGGACACTCTACAGCTGGAGATAGAGGGCTGTAAAGAAGAGATCGGTGAGTGGATTGCAGATATCAGTTGATTTGGAGAGACAAAGAAAGCTAACGGTTGGACGCCATGATGGTTTATATTAAGAGGGTTCCTCAAATCCGGTCCTGGAGCCCTACAGAGTTTAGCTCAAACCCTGATCAAACTCTTTCTAGGGATCTTGATGAGCTTGCTCCAATGCTGTGGTTCGAGTAGATTGGAGCTAAACTCTGCAGGGCATTGGCCCTCCAGGACAAGATTTGAGGAACTGCAGTATGGGCTACACAATTAATTGAAAAATAATTGAAAAATATCAATGATATACTTCATAAATAAATATATATATATATATATATACACACACACACACACACGCACGCGTATGTGTGTATTATTTATTCATATAATTACTTAGGTTGAGCGTCCAATCACAGACATCTATGGGCACATCGGTAATAATTAAGTTTTAAGCAACTGATCCACTGATGTCTTTTCAGTTCAACGTAATTATAGAATACAATTATATGATACAACATGTTTTTGCACTGAAGCGAGACTTCATCTATCAAGTTCCCATTAAAAAGAAAAAAATAAGTTCATTAATAAAGCATTTCATTCACTAGATGATTGAAAATTCATGGTTCTGCTATAATAAAGAAACCTTTTCAGGTTGAATCTCAAGCCAAAATAAGTACATTATGAAATGAAAGATTGTTCATACAGCCCACCCTTACCTTGAGTGATCAAAAGCTTCGCTCAGCAGCACTGGATGTTTACACTGGCTTACATTGAGGCTTTGAAATATGAGTCTTTAGCGGTTTGGAAAAATGTAAGCAAATCCAACTTCTGATCCAAATACAAAACTGATTAAACTCAATGAAGGTTGTGTGAACCTCCTTCAATCAGAGGAATGCACTCATTTATCTACTTATCTACCTCTCATGGTTTGCATTTCAATACTGTCTTTTTCTCCTCCACTTCTCTCTGGATTGGTGACTTGTGTTCAGACATCCTGGAAGGTATGAATCCCTGCCTGACTTTGTGTTTGTCTAGGTCGTGTCTGTCTATAGTGGCACCACCGACGCCATCCTAACACCCACCCTAAACCCATTAGCACTGTGTGTACAGAGCCTGCTCTATCACATGCACATCACTGCGTACTACTACATTTAGCTGTGTACTGTACTAATATGTCTTAACATGATGTTGGGTTCAGCTCAGTGAAATTAAACTTGGGATATGGGCAAAACATTTAATATTTAAGTATTGATACTTAAATGTTAATAGTAATTTACATTTTTAAAAAACCACCCCTAAAAAGCCCTAATTTATACAGTAATTAAGTTGAAGACATGGTGATGAATGACATGATTTAACTAAATATTTCTCTACAAATGCAAAATGCAAAGACACGATTAACAGTTTTATTTCCTCAACTCGCTCGGCTGGAAAGCGGCACACTTTTTATTTTTTAAATTTTTTTTTAGCTATTGTTACTTGTTAAAGTAATTGAAAATCCTACACTGTTTTGAAACATTATGCTGCTGAATGATGTAGTATCAGCTACATATCTTTCAGTTAGTTAGTCCCCAGCACTGTTCAGAGCAACTGTAATACTGCTGTAAGCATTCTTTAGGTGACGGGGTGCAGATACAGAAGTCCAAGCTTGAGGAGATGGAGTTATTAGCTTAAACATTCTTAAAAACACACCCTCAACTGTCTACTTGTAATTTCCAAGTCATGTTGAATTCATTGTCAAGTCACAGTTTTTCAGTTTTCATTCTGGCTCAGTCAGCAGCACTAACACACAGATCTTTGAGCGAATGATTCCTCTTGTTACCGAGGAGAACGCTTGCCTTGTTCTCATGTTTTTGTCAAGAACTAGTCATGCGTTGAGTTTGTGTCTGACTAATGCAAAACACAGCAAAAGCATGTGACCATGCTTTTTTGTGTGTTCATGTCTTCCAACCTATAGCATCTTTTTCCAGCTTGAAAACAGAACTGGAACGAGTGAAGAGTGAGAAGGAACAGGTAGGACGTTCAAGGCAGATTGCTGATTTTTATTACCTTTTAGCTTGAACGTCACAAAACGGGTCAAGAACTTGTCCAAGTCAATGTGACTCCAAAACCCAAAAGCTAAAAGAAAATTAAGCTTTTTTTTGGCTTTTTTTGCAGAATAGTATTTGAGAAGTGCATTTTTCTCAATAATGTATTAAATAATATTTACGGTGCATGGTATTTATGCATAATATCAGTATTTTTCTCACAGTAGTAGAAGTAATAATAGGAGTGTTTTTCCTGCAGTATTTTTATTCATTCTCATCAATGTTTTTTTTGTCTGTACTTGACCAATCTGCTGATTTTTACAACAGCTGGAGAGCAGCTTGGCAGAGAAGAGCCAGATGCTGGCGAGCGTCCAGGGCCTGAAGAACAGTCTGGAGGAACGGTTGAAAGACGTCCTCGGCAGCAAGGTCTGAACCATCATGTGATCACTGCGCTCTGCCTTCACACTAGACTTCTGCATGCTCATCTTTGAGTTATGTTTCTCATAACTCATCGCAAAGTTCAGAGTCTGCTCAGTTTCCTGTGCATGTGATGGATCATTTGATAAGATAAGCAGAATTCTTAGACCATACAAACAGCAGTGTTGGATTGCATCAAACAAAAAGCCCCGAATTGCATGTTCGTTTTAGTTAATAGAATCCGTATTAGAAAGTAAAGTGAAACCCTTATTTACAAAAGAAAAAAAAATGTGTGTGTGTTGTAGAGTGCTTTGGCGACTCAGGTGTTTGAAGAGAAAGACAAGGCACAGAGACTCCAGACAGAGCTGGATGTCAGCGAGCAGGTCCAGAGAGATTTCGTCAAACTGTCCCAGACCCTTCAGGTAAACACAGCTCACTAGTAGAACATGAAGGACTGCTTGAGGCACAACAGCACGTCAAGACCCTTCTGGGAGATGATGGTAGCTTTTCTTCTCTTCTTCTAGTGAGTTTTATGCAATCATATGACTTGAGCAAATCAACTACGTTTTTGGATGCACCATCTAGGAGTTCTTCCGTAAATGTGTTTGTCTTTGTTCTCACTAAATCAAAAGGTATCCACGCTCAATGAGTGTATGTTTTAATGGATAGGAGGTCTATGTAAAATGATTCAAACATGAATAATTTAATTTAAATAATAATCAAATATTTTGTCCAATCCACATTATTTGTCCAATGAAAGCGATTATGTTTTTACTTTTTATACACTGTTACAGAATCAATACACAATGTTTTCTTTGTTCCCATTTGAACGTTGGAGCATATATAATTATAACTAATATTCAGCCAGGATCACTTAATCAAAAATGACAGTAAAGACATTTAGAAATATTACTAAAGATTCTGTTCACTAAAAAGGCTGTTGTGTTTAACCTTTAGGGTCTCAAGAATCTACAAAGGGTAATCGCTGTTTCACAAAAATATTAAGCAGCATGACTTGTTTTCAAGATTGATAATAATATGTTTTTGGGGCACCACATCAAATATATTAAAATTATTTTTGAAGGGTCATGTGACACTGAAGACTGCGTAATGATGCTGAAAATAAAGCTTTGCATCACAGGAATAAATTAAAATACATTTTAAAATATATTAAATCCAAAACAGTTATTTTTAAAATGTATTAATATTTTACAATATTACTGTTTTTATTGTAATTTTTATCAAACAAATGCAGCATTGGTGAGCATGAGATTTGTAAAAATACAATATATACTAATAAATAATAAAGGATACATGTATTAATTCAAATAATTTACGCAAAATACAAATGTACACAGGTTTTATAAGATTTTACATGTTGTTTTGTTTTTCTTTTTAAAGAGACTTTTTTTCGTCCTTCTTTAAAAAAAAAAAAAAAAAAAAAGACAAGATTTGTTATTGAGAATCATTGATTTGTTACCACACACACCCACCGCACGAAACACATGCATACAGCTGAAGATACAATGTTCTTGTTCTCCCTTCAGGTGCAATTGGAGCGTATCCGGCAAGCAGACTCGTTAGAGCGCATCCGTGCCATCCTCAACGGCACCAACCTAACAGACATCAGCCAGCTCCCTGAGACATGATGTCACTTCCTCCGTGCACAGAAACACACACACACACACACACCACCTGTACCCCAGATCTTCGCCTGACTCCATCAGATAAACCGAATCGAGCGAGGAAGACTTGCTCCTGCAGGTCTCGGTGAACACTACTGATTTCTACTACTGCTATCCAGCTTGTCCATGCGTTCGCAAGAGCACGAAGACTCCCGGCTCTATTAGAGTGAAGGGTTTGTGTCTTATAATGCAGTTCTCCACTGCGGATGCCCCGTGGAGCTGCTGGTCTTTTAACAAACGCTGCTTTTGTTCCTCATTCAGTTCAGGAAAGGAGAAAATCGACTTGCGTGACTCTCCCATTCCCAGACCCTACCAAAGTTCCCGTCTCTTCCACCTTTCTTCTCTTCTCTTCCTTCCTCATCTTTCCATCTGCTAAGCTAGCAGCAGTGAACTATGAAGGAAACGGACACTTCTGAAGTGTTTTGTACATACTTGTGTACAGATTATTTGTGTATATTGCGTTAAGTTAATACACAAGACTGTGATTCCCTTCTTGACCCGCCTCCTACATTTTCACAAGCGAGACTGTGTTTCTTCGTCGTCCGCCAGTCATTTCACAGGGCTGTAATTACTAGCCGTGTCAGATCACTTTTCCTCAACACCATCTCGTCTTAAACCCTCCACAGTCCGCTTTTTTTTTTTTTTTTTTCCACTTCCTGGCAATTTAACAAACGATGTCCTTTGCTTGAAGTTACTGCTACTTTTCTTGGAACTGACTGATGTTTTTGCATATTTTTCTGTGTAAGAATTATTTTCTTTCTTTCAGAAAAATATTGCAAACAATATTTTTACAGATTTTGGTCAGATTTTGACAATCGCTTGATTTGTGTCAAGTATACGGCAACAGCACTTACACTGACCGAGTTATAACGGAGTGTATATGAATGAAAACACTATGTTTATGATTTACAGTCATTGTGATGCCCTGTGGACTAAGGGCTATCTTGTGTCCATGTCTGTGTCTTGTCTTTATGTGTGACGTAAACGAAAAGCGAATGGGATTTCGCTGACCAAAGGTGATCAGTTGACCTTAAAACTTCTCGAAGCAGCATATTTGGTATAGCTTAAATCATAATCATAATGAGAAAGGGGGAAACCAGCTTAAATCATTTCTGGTTCGTTTATTTACCATAACGGTTGCCAGGCGGTGTAACGCAACTGCCGGAAAACAGTGGCAAAGTGTGATTGTATATTCATTTGTCTAAATGGCAATTCAGTTTGTTTTTTTTACAAGACCTAAATGGCATGTGATTATGGGCATGGTCTTTTTAAAATAAATATAAAATCGGTCGGGCTATAGAATTAACCTTAAAAAGACACCACGGCTTAGAACGAAATTGCAGAAAATTGTAAAAAAATGGATATGAAAGCCATGTACCTTAATGTTTTAATATTATGGTCTGCTACTTTTGTAATTAAAAGAGAGGAAGTTTGTTCATTGTCATTGGAATTTAATTCAGTCAAATAGTTCCATTTATTACAATTTGCATCTTGATAAATACAAGAATTGTTTCCGAGCAAACCCAACCCTTTATCACTACTCTGATGATTACACAGAACTTTAAAACAACCTCTACTAATAATACCAGTTGCGCGGTTGTGATCTGATGATGATGATGAAGCTTTCCTGTGTGAAGTCCATTATTTATGACCAGTTGTTTGTGGTGTTATTGATTTTGTATCTGTAGTTGCACTCATACGCTCCACAGTTCCTGTTCAAACACACTGACGCTTCTTTAAATTGCTACTTCCATGTCTTCATGTGTCCCTAGAGTTCAACAGAAGCGTTCACTCAGTGGTTTTTGCGAGTATTTTAGGAACTACTTTTTCATTAGCAGACCCTGCTTGAACTCGAAAACTGATGTGGCAAGGAGATAACCGTTTTTAATAAAATTGTTTTAAATGACTTTTCTCCTGTCAGTATAAGTTTATAAGTCATACAGTCATTTGTTCTGGCAACGGTTATATGTTTCTGATTCTTTGCTGCTTTTCAAATGCAGAAGCCCTGCGGATTTAGATACTGACTGTGTACCTTCCCTGTACATATCTATATAATAAACAAATCTGAACTTAAGTTTTATGTAGATTTGTAGTCAGTTGCCGATCCATTTCCCTTTTTCACCCCCTTCCCACTATCATATTAATCTCATGTCAACATGTATAATGTTTATATACGACTTTAGTTATTGTTTTTAAAGCATTTGATGTTTTAATGTTTACATTTACATGTATATAATTTCCAAAACATAAATGTCAGTCATGCTTTGGTAAATCAAAATTAATGAACCACCAATTTATATTGAACACAATCGAAATTGGAAAAATGTCAATTATGAAATAAAAAGTCAATTGACAAGTCATAATTATGAGGGAAAAGTTCAAATGGGACATAGCAAACGAAGAAAAAGTTTTCAAATCAATCTATGAGAAAATCATTATTATTCAAAATTGAAATAGTCAATTATGAGACAAAAAGTCAAAATTATGACTTAATGACAGTTGAAATTGACGGATCAAATGACAAAAAATTACTTTCTATGAATGCGTATCAAGTTGTTATAGTTGACTTCATCATGAGATAAAAAGTCAGTTGAGATGGCGGAACAGACATAAGCTGAAATTGAGGGGGGAAAAAGTAAAAATTGAGATCATAATGAGAAAAAGTGGAAATTGACAGGCCAAAATTGAGAAATTTTGACAGTCAAAATTGAAACGTTGACAGCGTACAGACAAAATGAACTCTGGTGGTAAACAGCAGACACTGTTGGTAGAGCTCAACGTGTACTGAACCCAGGACATTCCTTCCCTCTACTACAGTAAATGTACAAGCTTCTTGTTCTTGACACGATCTCTTCCATCGTCACATTCCACATTGTGATTAGAGGTAGGAAGGAAAAGAGGGAGAAGTCTTCATATCCAGCATGACCTCTTCAGATAAGCCATAGTCTCCGTTCAGGAAATAACCCCAATGCCCAACACTACTGGCTCACAGCTGATAAACTCTCACAGCAACATACAGAGGAAAGAGTCACTTCAATGTACAAAACTCTTTATTGTCAAGGAGATGTGTACATGTACATACTACTTATATATAAATAAATAAAAAATAGACAAACTAGTTTATACCAAAATCCCAGCAATTTTCTTCAAGAACTTCTGAATGTGAGAGGTTTGGGTCAAGTACTGTCCTTTAAAGGAGCTCTACGAAGATGCTATTTGGCTCTTCTGTAGCCTTTGAAGACTGTTGATTGCTGATGGTCAGAAACTGAAATGGTTCTTAACGTCCTTGATCTGCTTCATCATGCCAGCGATGTGCTCTCCCCTGCAGGACAGAACCAAGCAGTTCAGGATCACTGGACTAATACAAGTGTCAAATACACATCTAATATGTGATAAAAATGTAAAAATAAAAAAAAAGTAGGATCCTCCTCCAATTCTCTTTGGAGAATTTTACTTTTAGTTGATTCTTATTTGACTATACAATTAAAAAGATACAAATAACATGCATGTAAATGTGTATAAGTATTCCTTTACATAATTTTTTTTTAAACTACTGTATCGGTTAAGTTTTTTTTGCGCATTATGGTAACAGTTTTTTTTGTGGCAGTAACGGATTTGTTTATTTTTTGCATAACAGTAACGGATGAGACTTTTGGGTAACACTAACAATGTTTGCATAAAATTAACAGGAATGAGTCTACTGTGTAACAGTAACAGGATTTTCCCCCCCGCATAACAGTAACAGGAATGAGTGTTGTGTAACAGTGATGTGTTTTTTGCGTAACATGAATTAGCATTCCGTGTAACAATAACAGGAATTAATTTTTGCGTAACAGGAACGAGTCTTCTGTGTAACAGCAACAGGGATTTGTATTTTTTATGGAACTAACAGGAATGAGTCTTCTGTGTAACAATAACGGGGATTTTTTTTTTTTTTGCGTAACAGGAATGAGTCTACTGTGTAAAAGTAACAGGGATTTTGTTTTTGTTCTTTGCATAACAGTAACGGATGAGACTTTTGGGTAATGATAACAGGGATGCGTTTCTTTTTGCGTAACAGTAACAGGAATG
This sequence comes from Sinocyclocheilus anophthalmus, assembly GCA_018155175.1. Taxonomy (NCBI): domain Eukaryota; kingdom Metazoa; phylum Chordata; class Actinopteri; order Cypriniformes; family Cyprinidae; genus Sinocyclocheilus; species Sinocyclocheilus anophthalmus. The sequence continues at coordinate 155,816 of JADLZN010010713.1, read as the reverse complement.
AGTCTTCTGTGTAACAGCAACAGGGATTTGTATTTTTTATGGAACTAACAGGAATGAGTCTTCTGTGTAACAATAACGGGGATTTTTTTTTTTTTTTGCGTAACAGGAATGAGTCTACTGTGTAACAGTAACAGGGATTTTTGTTTTTGTTTTTTTTTTTTTTTTTTTTTTGTTTTTTGGGTTTTTTTTTTTTTGTTTTTTTTTTTTTTTTTTGTGGTTCTTTTGCATAACGTCACGTGATTAGACTTTGTTAATGGATAAAGGGAGCATTTTCTTTTCGCGTAACAGTAAACAGAATGCGTCTTCTGTGTAACACAACCGGGATTTGTAGTTTTTTTAGGAACTAACAGGAATGAGGTCTTCTGTGTAACAATACGGGATTTGTTTTTTTTTTTTTTTTTGCGAACAGGAATGAGTCCTACTGGTAAAGTAACACAGGGATTTTGTTTTTTGTTCTTTGCATAACAGTAACGGATGAGACTTTTGGGTAATGATAACAGGGATGCGTTTCTTTTTGCGTAACAGTAACAGGAATGAGTCTTCTGTGTAAAAGTAACAGGGATTTGTTATTTTTTGCATTACAGTAACATGAGTTTTTGCATAACAGGAATGAGTCTTCTGTGTAAAAGGAGGAACTGGAATCAAGCAGAATACAGCTATTTCTAAAGCACGCAGTGCCATCTGTTGTCAAATACTAAGCTCAGAATCGATTCAAGAGAGAGTCGCGATGCCTTCGGAAAATCTCAGAATCTATGCAGAATCATTTCTCGATTCGCGAAGCATCGATTTATTTTCCCAGCCACACTAACGTAACAGGAGTCGTTTTTTGCATTAAAAAAAACAAGCTGTCCCAGCCTAATAGTAACAGGGATGTTTTTTGTGTGTAAAAGTAACAGGAATGAATCTTCTGCGTAACAGTAACTGGGATTTTTTTGTGTGTAAAAGTAACAGGAATGAATCTTCTGCGTAAACTGAACATGTGACTTTTGGTGTATAAAAGTACAGAATGACTCTCTTCTGCGAACAGTACTGTATTTATTTTGCATAACCGTAACAAGACTGATTCTCTGTGTAACAGTACAGGATTTCCACTTTTGTTGTCCAGATTACCCGACAATTCTGTTTTTTTGCAGTCTTTTAGACCCATTCAGGATTCTAAAAAACAATGTCATTTCTTCTGGTTTCATTTTGGTTGCGGGTATATGACCTGATCACACCTCTGTAAAGCATTGTCTAATACATGCTTATCACTTTACAGTATGAATGGTGCATACTAGCACTGGCATTTGGTGCTTTGGTGTATGTGTGAAGTGAAAGCAGGTGGTAACTCTCTGTAATAACTGTGTGCTTTCAGCCTCCCGGACCACTTCCCCTTCTCTGGTGGCCTTGAGTGTGAGACTGGAGCCGCCGAGATGCTCCGTATAATCTGCTTCTGGTGCTTCTTCTTTCGAGATTCTCTTCACTTTCACCTATAACACATTATCCGCAACACAATGACATACATCTGCTCTGCTCATGGCAACAGTGGAACACTGCCAAAACAAACTAGGCTGCCAAAACAGACCTGTTTAATGCCGTTGTCAAGGTGACGGAGCTGATCGTGGATGGTTTGCAGTTCCTTTCTCATGTCCTTCTCACTGTCTGACAGCACAGGAAGTTGACTCCGCAGACTTCCCAAAACCTGTTTTACTCTATATATACACACACACACACACGTGGTATGCAGGTTAACCCTGTTGGTTGCAGTTTGTGTACATAATAAGAATTATTTTTTTTAACTGAAGAGGAAGTTTTGAGTTCAGAAAAACATGCCCATTTCACTAATTAATAAAGGTAAACCTGTTCATGATGGCTTCCTGATGATACTTGGCATCTTCATATTTATCAGCCAGCCGCTCCGCAGCCTCCCTCAGGCTTTTTCTACAACACACCACCACATCTTTAGCATAGGCACCTATGCTGTAAACCACAGCATTAATAACACTTTTGTTCTGAGCCCACTCATATATTTCCACTGTCTACCACACTACATATTATTATACTACACTATAATAACATGAGGTTTTGCTCTATTTGTAGTACTCATACATTTAGTTCTTCCCAGCGACTCAACTGAGCTAAATGTGTTTCTGTATGTGTGGTTGTGATTAGTGATATTCAGGCAATGCTGTGGTCACCTCTCTTCTCTACAAAGAGCAAGATCCTCCAGCTGCTTATTCTTCTGGCTGGTCAGGAGCTTTACTCTGAAAAGGGGACAATAATGTAATGAATTACCACAGCTGTTGTTACTGCAACAATTTCACACTACTAATGATGAAATTTTATATTAAGCCGTTTATGTAGAACAAAACTATAGTTACTTTTATACTCCACTGAGCATAATTCATATTCAGATTTAAATTAGAGCATTAAATGCTATGACTGGAAAATAGAACTGCATTGATACCATGGTGCAAATGGAAATGCTACAGTACATTTATATACTATCATTCAAAAGTTTTGGGCAGCAAGATTTTTTTTTTTTTTTTTTTTGAGGTGTTAAAAAAGAAGTTCACCTTTGTTCACCAAAGCTACATTTATTTGATCAAAATACAGTAAAAATGTTGAAATAACACATGATAAAACAACCCTTTTAACATTTTTCAATTGAATTTATTTGTGTAAAATGCAAAGCTGATTTTTTAGCAGCCATTACTCTAGTCAGAATCATTCTAATAGGCTGATTTGCTTCTTAAGAAACATTCATTATTACTGTTGAAAACAGTTGGGCTGCCTAATATTTTTGTGGAAAGTGTGATACTTTTTTTCAGGATTCTTTGATGAATATAAAGTTTAAAAGAACAGCAGTTATTTGAATTAGAAATATTCTGTACTTTTTTACACATTTTTACTGTCACTTTTGATCAATTTAATGCATCCTTGCTGAATAAAAGTATTGGGGAGGATGTTTAGAATAAGGCTAATCTTAACTGATCCCAAACTTCATCTCCTGGAACTGCTGAATTTTCTATTCTATTTACAGTTTTAAGCATTACCGATGCTTCCTCCACATATTTGGCAGTTTAAGTTTAATCTTTTATTTACATAGTTGATCGATGTGATGACCTGGGTTTTTTGTTTTTTCTATAAACTGTCATAATGAAAAAAACTAAGTTTTACTGCATCCTTGATAAATATATTTTTATACACACACACACACTAAGAAAAAATAGTGACCCCACACCCTTAAGCATATTTAGATGTACACTACTGCTCATTCAAATAATTTTCAGTAATATCAGCTGTTAATAAAATTGACCTAAAACCATTATATCTTGTACCTTCTCTGCATTTCTTCATGAGCCAGGCCCAGTTTGAGGATGTACTCCTCTCTGAACACTTGTGTGGCTCTGCTCAACAGCTGCAGACATTCTGGAGGAGGAGGAGACGAGTCCTTATCACCCGCCCTAAAATACACACACAAAACACCACACACATAAGAATGTAACAGCCTCGGTAATGTCCATTCATAAAGCTTTATATTACAAACCAGTGTAATATAATGTAATAAAACATTTTGATGTGCTTAAGCTGCATTATTGAAAATGGTAGGTGGTCTGTTGCTGGTTCAAGATGGTCTAGCAGCCCTAACGGGTTAGACCAGGATGATCTAGCAGGTCAAGACCAGGTCTTCCAGCTAACAGTGCAGGTGATCAATCATTTAGAACCATGTAAAACCATCTTAAGTTAGTTTTAGCTGCTTTTAAAAAATGAAACTTAATATAAGCGGTCACATTTTACCTCAGCATTAATGGATTGGTTGAGCTGCGTGCCAGGATGTTGCGAATATGCTGTTCAAAGGAGTCTTCAGCCAATCCACGCAGAGGAGAGCTTCCTGACCCCGCCCCCGGATGAGAGCAGAGCAATGGAGGGGACGGTGGACGAATAGAGCTTCTAATCGGACATTTAAAAAGAAAATCTTATATAATCAGATAAGATCATAAAAAACAGATAGCAAGTCATTTACTTTCAACTATAATCTAACACAAGGATTCCCAAACGTTTTTGTCAGCTGAACCCCTTAAAATATATAAACCCCGTAAAATATTTACTTGAAGCAACCCCTGAGATTTTAAGTTAGTATTTCAATATTAGGAACAACATTTGCATAGTATCTCGATTGTAATTATTATTATTAGTATGATTTAACACTAATTATACAAATGAAGACAAATACAATGTTGACCAGAATCAAATGTTTTTTTTTTTTTTGACAAAATACTAAAAAAATAATAATCTATCCGGTATTCCTTACGCTTCTCAAATCTCTCATATGCTCCTCCCTAATTTAAAGCTTAAAAAGGCACCTAGGAATCTTAGCTTAGAGTGTCAGACCGATCTGAGACCTCCGAGCGAATGAAAAAGACAAAACTTTCATCTTCATAGGTTGCTCATCACGCCGTTGCTATTTAACAACAATCTTTGGAAGACTGTTATTGGTTGTCCAAGAAGGAAAAAAATAAATAAATACATTAAGAGCGCTCATAAATAGGGTCTTTTTTATTTCCTATTTTACCCTAATCACACACACACACACACACACACATACGTCATAACATGTACCCACAAGCACCCCGCATATTGACAGAAAAACACAGCATTGTTGACATTTTTGCATATTTATTAAAAAAGAAAAACTGAAATATCACCTGGTCCTAAGTATTCAGACCCTTTGCAGTGACACTCATATATTTAACTCAGGTGCTGTCCATTTCTTCTGATCACCTTGAGATGGTTCTACACCTTCATTTGAGTCCAGCTTTGTTTGATTATACTGACTGGACTTGATTAAGAAAGCCACACACCTGTATAAGACCTTACAGCTCACAGTGCAAATGAGAATCATGAGGTCAAAGAAAAGCCTGAAGAGCTCAGAGACAGAATTGAGGCAAGGCACAGATCTGGCCCAGGTTACAAAAAAATTTCTGCTGCACATAAGGTTCCTAAGAGCACAGTGGCCTCCATAATCCTTAATGGAAGACGTTTGGGACGACCAGAACCCTTTCTAAAGCTGGCCGTCCGGCCAAACTGAGCTATTTGGGGGAGAAGAGCCTTGGTGAGAGAGTTAAAGAAGAACCCAAAGATCACTGTGGCTGAGCTCCAGAAATGCAGTCGGGAGATGAGAGAAAGTTGTAGAAACTCAACCATCACTGCAGCCCTCCACCAATCGGAGCTTTATGGCAGAGTGGCCCGACAGAAGCCTCTCCTCATTGCAAGACACATGAAAGCCCGCATGGAGTTTTGCTAAAAACAAAACACCTGAAGGACTCCCAGATGGGGAGAATAAGATTATCTGGTCTGATGATACCAAGATAGAACTTTTTGGCCTTAATTCTAAGCGGGATGTGTGGAGAAAACCAGTCACTGCTCATCACCTGTCCAATACAGACCCAAAAGTGAAGCATGGTGGTGGCAGCATCCTGCTGTGGGGGTGTTTTTCAGCTGCATGGACAGGACGACTGGTTGCAATCGAGGGATAGATGAATGCGGTCAAGTACAGGGATAGCCTGGACGAAAACCTTCTCCAGAGTGGTCAGGACCTCAGACTGGGCCGAAGGTACACCTTCCAACAAGACAATGACCCTAAGCCCACAGCTAAAATAACAGAGCGAGTGGCTTCCAACAACTCTGTGCATGTTCTTGAATGGCGCCAGCCAGAGCCTGATAAACCCAATTGAGCCCTCTCTGAGAGATACTAACAATGGCTGTCGCACCACGTTTACCACCAACCTGAGCATAACTGGAGATTATCTGCACGGAGGAAGGCAAGTAGCCCCAAATCCGGTTTGACAAACTTGTTGCAACATCTTTCCCAAAAAGAAGACTCTTTGCTGTATTAGATCAAAAGGGTGCTTCGACTAAATACTGAGCAAAGGGTCTGAATACTTAGGACCATGGTATATTTCAGTTTTTCTTTTTTAATAAAAAATGTCAACAATTCTGTGTTTTAATTCTGTCAATATGGGGTGCATGGGGTGCTGTGTGTGTACATTAATGAGGAAAAAAAAATTAACTTAAATTATTTTTAGCAAATGGCTGCAATATAATAAAGATTGAAAAATTTAAGGGGGTCTGAATACTTTCCGTACCCACTGTATATATATATATATATATATATATAGTATATATATATATTAGATAATTATATTATAATTAGGAAGAAGAGAGATGTTTTGGTGCCTCCAATAGATCAGTCACAAACATGATCCCTGCACAATCTAATCTGTAGTGTCTTGTTAACTCTTTAATTCTAAGGGGAAACGCCCCCTTTTTTCTAAGAATTTTCTTATAATTTTGTCACTAGGAGCAACTCTTTGCACTAAGAATTTTCATGAATACAGGCCCTGATAATTATACTGAAATAAACTGAATGCTTCACTCAGAAATAAGCAGCACATCAGACAGTTGTTTAATTAAACTGCAGTCTTTGATTTGATAATTGCATTAAGCTATATTACGAAAATCGTGCACCTAATTTATTTATTTTAATTTTACGTTCAAATATAATTCATTAGCTTTTCATCAACTAACACACCCCCTGAAATTCCCTCACAAACATCCATTTGGGAAACCCTGACCTAATAAAGAGGGAAAGAGCCAGAGTGTGCTCATCACATACAGCAGAGGGAGCAGGAGACACTCGTAGGTACTCGTGATGCAGATCATGGTGGCTCCCAGGGACAGGTCTGACACTATCCAAAACCCACGAACAGGAGCCGGCAAACTGAGAGAGAGATAATACAAGAGGAGAATTTTAATAACCACCAGTAATCTACGGCGCTTACTCATCGTCCCTTAAGGTTTTCTTAAACCTCTGCAAATTGGGCTTTTGTTTACAAGAGATCTGGGTTTTAGCTTTAACTGTCGCTTCCTGTGAGCGTTCTTCTACCTGTTAGCGAGAGGTCTGGTGCACAGGATGTGCTCCACTATGCAGCGCTGCTCTGCTGCCAGCTCCTGCAGACTGTCTTTATCCTCCTCATCTGCACATAAAACACACAAACTGAGTTCTTCAAACTCTGTAATCGTAAATATTTAAATGTTGCAAGTAAAGCTTATACTCACCAGACTCCAGAAACTTGTGTAGTTTTTTGAACCAGATGAGTCCTACACTGTGTACACCGGCCTCATGTGTGCAGTGGTACCTGTGCTGACACATAAAAAAAAAAGGGGGTGGAGGGTCTGAACAGATGTTTTGGACACAACTTCCATACTTTTTATGTGTATTATATGATTTCATAAATTTATTTTTTAAAAATGACGTAAACACGCATTGGTTACTATTTACAACACATGCAATCCAATAAAATTATACTTGTCCAATCCACCAAGACTCATACAACAAACCCATTAAAATATATCCGTAGTCACAAATTATCTAAAACCATATTTATTCGAACCTCGATTTTGCGTGCTGGTGTAAAATAAAATTTCTTTAACCATGATTCCATAATTGCATCTCCTATTACAAAAAAAGAGGCATATGCTTTTGCTTCGACTGTACACACAAAAACAACGTCGCCCTGACATGTGTGCATCAACACGACTGCTGTTCCTGAAACCACCGCGTGCACATTTGGGTCTGTGCTCATATGCTATTTTCCATATTGCCTAGATCTGTGGGGGCGTGTTAGCAACGAACGAGCCGTTTAGACTAGTGTGTTGGCTCGTACCCTTTTATATAGATTATCTCTTTGGATTTGAGACTTCAGTCGTTGCAACTAAACAGATCTTCTTTATGCACCAAGAGGCTTGTAACACTCCAAAGAAAAAGGAAAACCTGAAATCGCATCATATGACCCTTTAAAATCTAATTTATTCCTGTGATTTCAAAGCTGAATTTTCAGCATCATTACTTCAGTCTTCAGTGTCAAATGATCCTTCAGAAATCATTCTAATATGCTGATTTGCTGCTCATAAAACATTTCTCATTATTATCAATGCTGAAAACAATTGTGCTGCTTTCATAATTTATTGTGGAAACCGTGATACATTTGACTTTTCAAGAGTCTTTTGATGAATAAAAAGTTCAAATAACAGCATTTATTTGAAATAAAATCTTTTGTGGCATTATGAATTTTTTTTTTTTTTTTGTTACGGTCACTTTTTTATCATTTAATGTGTCCTTGTTGAATAAGAACAATTGTATTCAATTGTTGAATACAATATTTTTTAAATAGGAGAGTAAACCGCCAGTAGGTGGCGCCAAGTGACTGTTTATTTGAGTCAACATTTGAGTCATTAGTTCAACATAGGGGTGTGCAATATTACCAAAATCTTATTTCACGGTATGAGAAATGTTATTTCACGATAACGATATGCTCCTCTATATAGCTATTTTTTTTTAATTAAAATTAAGAAAAAGAAGCAAATTACAAGCACAACAGAACAAATAAATATGAAATAAACTTTAAATTTATTCAGCTACAGTAGGCTAGGTTTATTTAACAGAAACTGAATAAAGTGTATAAATAAAACACTGCATCAATCAAACATGATTAACATTAATAATGACAGACAGCAGCAGGTTAATAAGGCTACTGTCCCTTTAAGATCAATCCAATATACTGAAACACATCTGGTTTTCACCCAACTGTTTACATTTAATTAACACCTAACCGACTGTGTTTACTTGAATACTCCACACGACGGGTATTATGACATAACTGTGTGCGTAATTGACCATTCAAGCACAATAAAACAGGAAAGAGATCTGTTTTCGCGATCGCATGCTGTCTGAGAGAGGCACTTTCTGAGTTGTGCTTCGTGTGTGTCAGTCAGCGCGGGCACAGCATTGAGTTCTTTTTCACTGGTTATTGCACTTAACTCGATCAAGTGCGTCACTCTTTATTTCCTCATTCATGCATGTTTCCTTATCACTCAAAGGTGAATATAAAGTTTAAGCAGTATGTTACGCAGATATATTTGCACACCGCTGAATACACGTTATAGCAAAATCTCTAACGATAGACACTTTATTCCGCGGTAACTATATATATACCGTCATACCACCCAGCCCTAGTTCAACAGATTCGTTCAGACGGCTGATTCATTAAAGAATGAAGCAAGTGCCTGTCTTTATGAATGGATCACTGAATCATTGACTTGAATGATTAATTCAAAAACACTGAATCATTCCGTCATGAAACACCGCTGTGTGCAAGTCACCTAATGTTAACTACTTGTTTATTGAATAAATAAAATCAATGTCAAATCTGTAATCGTGCTGATATTCTGGAAACAGCACTCTCTTGGCCGTCTCATGTTGCTTAACTAGGTTATATCATATGTTTTAACCAAAAAATTTGTTTTGATTTCTCCAAGAGAGTCTCTCTCTCTCACACACAGACTTGCGTGGCCTTGTTACTGTCAATACACTATTCATTATAAATCATCATTTACACTGAATGTAATAAAATCGGAATCATTCTCGCCAAAATTGCTCAGTTGCACTTCACCATTTCTTTCCAACTTTAAAAAGTTAGCTTATTAATTATGAAGGCTACATTCAAAATAAATGAATGAATTTTTCTTCATATTATTTTTCTTCAAAACCATCTAAAAACTTTTAATGCCTGTAGGAATACAATTTAATTATTTTGAATGCTATTTAAGGCCTTAATTTTCGCTAAATCCATTTAATGACTTTTATTTATTTTCAATGCCCCGCAGAAGCCCTGTATAATTTGATGACATACTACAACATACCCAAAAGCAATCTGATTCTCATCACCATCAAAGTACATATTATGATGTAATATAAGTATTTAAATTAGGATGTAGTCTCTGTGTGTGGCGAGTGCTTGTGTCACCTCGGTGTAATCTGATTGGACAGGTGAAATCTGACTCTGTAATCTCCTCTTCCTCCTCCCCAGCAGCCAGTTTGAGTGTCAGTTCCAGCTCCACACACTCAAACACATAAAGCGAAGGCACCGTCTCTGAGCCTCTGGACCATCTCTCTACAGCCTGAATGCACAGAAACACAGGGGCTCAGCATCTCGTACACTGGACAAGCTGCGTTTGATGAATTAACTGTTGGTGGAATGACTGATTCTGTCTGTCTCTTACTCCTTTACTTTACAACTTACTCCGCCATCCTCCTCTTCCTCTGCCTCCAGCACCACACAGTGGTATAGCATTCCTGATTCAGTGGCAATAACCAGAATGTTTGGCACACAAGGCAGGCAGAGCACAGCACACGCGTCATAGCCATAGTTATCTTCTGCTGCGGGGTACATGGGTAATGGGCCCATCGGCTTCCCTAAATTACTGACACTAAGAGAAAGACGGAAGATCAATGGAGCAGCTCTCGACAGGCTTCACATTAAGAAATCTTTAATTGTGACAAGGAACTAAAAAGGATATATCCACAACAAATGAGAGCTGGGAAAGCTCTAATACATGGGGATGTTTAGATAACTATGTAAGAGTTCACATGTTCACACCGGTTTTTTGAAAATAGTTATTGAAAATGTTTTTTTTTATATTATATATCCTATAAAAAATTTATATTATATACTTATAAGCCTAATAAATCATTGACCTCAAAAAAAACGGAATCAGGGAGCAATACCTCAGTTTTTTCATATTATATTATTATAAAGAAGTGAACTGTTCTGCGTGTTGTTTTTTTTTTTTTTTGTATTTCTGGTAACAGCACACTGTAAAAAAACTTTTTCCCCCCTCCCTCTGTAACCTAAAATTAAGGGTCAACAAATAAATAGCACATTAAAAAATTAAAAGTTCCCTTTTTGTGCGCGCAACTTACATTCTGTGTGGTATAAGAATGTTTTTGCTCAGGTGGCCAAAATGTCCGCCCAATAGAGAAAAGTTTTGCTCAGCAAGAAAAAAAATTAGAGGAAACATTGCAATAAGTTCCAGAAACTTAAATATTTTTAAAACATTAAATTACAAAGCAATGAGGCATCTGTTGTACCATCAGGACAATATTCCTTATACATTATATACATTATTACACATTTGACTCATTACCATAATGTACCAGACGTGTGACATTTTTTTTTTTTTAAATTTCTCATTAGTCTTAAAAGACAGTAAATAAATACTATAATGTATATTTCAAAATTGTTCCATTTTCTTTTTGAATAGGACATCATTTATTTTTTTTTCACATCACTTAATGTTGCAAAACCTCGTGGAAGCTCCTAATTGTCATAACATAATGTCAAATGCAAAAAAAAAAAACAAAAAAAGGATTTATTTTAATATTTATTTAGACTATTATTTTTACACTTTTAGTAGTACAGTTAAATACTTTGACTTAGCGTTTATTTTAAAATATTTTTTGGTTTTCAAATTCATTTGTAATAATTTTTTTTTATGTAGTTTTTTTTTCTATTTAAATATATTTTATCAGTTTTATATAGTAATTTTAAATTATTTTATTTCAGTTAGTTGCCAAAGCAAAATGTCTAATTTCCATTTAAGTTTACATTTTTCACCTAATACATGTAATTTTATTTCTGCTTTATTTTAGTTAATGAAAATGAAAAATGTAAGAAAAATGTTCAGTTAACAATATCAACACTAAAATTTTTTTTATAAAATTTCCTTCTTTTGTTTTTGACCTGAAATGAGATTCACCCATATCGATTATAATACTGTACGGCAGTTGTATGGATTTATATCATTTAGATTTTCACTTTTTGTTTAATCGGAGTTCTCAACCCTAGTCACCGCATCATTTCAGGGGGGGGGGGGGGGGGGGTCATATAATGTGTTTGTTACCGTGTGTGAGAGAAATATAGCTCAGAAACGTCTCTCCATTCCCATACAGAATGTACCCGTGGATACCCCCCACTCTGCCTTTATAATATATATTACGCATAGAACCGCTACAATGAGTATAATCCGCCAGCGTCCGAAATCACCACATCCACAGCACAGCCGTCTCCCCCAGAGATGCTGCATAGGAGCGTCTATAAAAGAGCGTGACTTCTTTAATTCAACAACATAAAAACACAGTTATTTTGTCCATAATATATCTGTTTAATTTTTTTTATATCTGTTTATTTCTTAACACCTCATTTTCAGATCCAAGCAGATTACCGATTGCTTCTAGCAATACCATCTAGTAAAATGAAATTATCGTTTGGAAGAAAACGGTCAAACTTACCCTCTTGTATGAACAATGCTTTCCTCGTCTACCTGAGACACAGATACAACTTTGGCAGGGGACTGTGGCTCCTTAAGATTATAAAATCTGGAGAAAAAATACATTTTTGTACAACTAACACATAAGTCTATTGTTCAGAAGAGAGCAGTCGAGATCTTAAAAAAAAAAGAGGCTATTTCACTTAAAAAAAAAACTAAAGTCTTCACATTTTACCAACCCTTATTCGTTGCCAAACCTTAATACTTAAAATTTTGAAGGACACACATTAAGCTATCCAAAAAGGTTATAAAAACGTTGAAAAACGATGGTTTCTGCAGGTTTTAAGAAGGTCAAATTAAGACATTACACACCAAGTAAAGACAAATCGAAGAGAACGCCACAACCTAGATTCTTCTCTAAATGTAACTATCTAGGGGCACACCGTATTCGCAACACTAAACCTACCAGTTTCAAATGCAACTTCTAGCCATCTTGCAATACTTTGAACTATCATTTTACAAAAAAAAAAGTCTTTCCTAGAACATGGCGTGTCCTATAACATGTTTTAAATGGGGGGTCCAGTCGTGGGGGTGGGGGGGCACTGGCTCCAAAAGAGGGTGGAGAACACGGGGGGTGTTTTTGTTTGCAGAACGTGTATGTTATAATACATATGTACACCACCCACTCACTAACAAAGCGTGACAGGCTTTTTAGTGGTTTGAGCACCTTTGCAAGCTTTTTAAGTAGTTAAGAAGTCATAAATCCATTTAAACTGTAGCCTTTGTTTTTCTTTTTCCGGCCACAACGAGCACAAAACACGTTGCAAATTTTGCAAATTTTCCCGCTTTTCCGGGAATGAACGTCAGTTAATATTCTTTCTGCGGTATTCACAGCTCTCTATAGTATCAATGATTTGACATAGTGATAACCATAGCAACAGACGGGACAAAATATGTGAAAATGTGCATTAAGACTAGAGCACCCTCACTCATTTCAGAAGCACCCTCAGTGATTATTTCTGGAACCTGGTTGATACGCTTTTATTGTAAAACTTTATACAAAAACAACAAAATACAAATGCATATTTACAATTTAGGCACTTAACTAAAATAAGTATTAATAAAATAAATAGCTAGAAAAGGCTGACTATATTCAGCTTGCTTCCATTTAGTGAGAAAATCCTACTCCTCACCTGAATTACAAAAAAAGCTCTTCTGGTCTTCAGCGATGCGAAGACAACGTTTGAGCGTGTACATGCAAAATCTGAGTGAGAGCAGAGCCAATTCATAAAAGAACAATATTTAAAAGCACACGTCCAGTTTTGTGTGAGTGAAGGAAATCCGCTTGGGAGTGGAGAGAATCACCTGGCGGCACATGGATCGTCGTACCTCTCGACAATTGTCATTAAGATCACGCTATAGAAACCACCTAAAATTAAGTATAAAGAAGAGAAGAAAGCGGCCTAGGCAGCTGCCTACACATGCCAGGATCCACCACTGCCAGATGCAGTTAGAAATTTACTAAAAACAAGCCAATCGCAAGACATCTGGTAGGGGGGGCACCTGGGGTGGCCAGCCAAATTTCCACCCCTGGCCACCATGTAGACACTCCCCTGTCCTAGAAATGGAAATAGCTTTTATGAAATTGACGTGACATGTGCCAAGTATTGTGGACCCATACTAGGAAGTAATTGCTCTGCATTTAAAAACCCACCTAAGTGCACAACACCACTTGAACACAGACACACATACACCTTGACACACAACCCTAGGGGGCCTGAGCAGTGGTCAGCCATTTATATTCTGGCGGCGCCCAGGGAACAATTGGTGGTTCGGTGCCTTGCTCAAGGGTCTCACCTCAGTTGTGGTATTGAAGGTGGGAAGCGCTGTACCTTCACCTCCCCCCACCCACAACCTTCCGTACAAACTAACCTTTGTTTATCGAGTCAGACTCTCTAACCATTAGGCCACGACTTCCCCGTGGCTTCCCCGACTTCCCCTTAAATTGAATCTGTTTATCATATAAAGTGGTCAATTAAACGGTTCGATTACTATGGATTTGTTTTATGGTGCCTTTATAACCTTCGTGAGATCTTTAAAGTTTTGGTTGCCTGGACTTTCAATGGAGGAACAGAAACCTCTCGGGTTTCATTACAAATATCTTAATTTGTGTTTCAAAGATTAACCAAAGACTTATTGATTTGGAAAGACACAAGGGTGAGTAAATGATGACAGGATTTTCATTTTTTGGGTGAACTATCCCTTTAACACCTCTGCCAGTCATTTATTTCAGATACCAACCTGATGGTGTTATCGGAGGTCAGAAAAACCAGATGAGGCTCCTCAGTTTCGCTGGGATACCAGGCAGCCTGTCGGAGCGTCACAGAGGGAGAACTAGTGAAGAAACGTTCAGCCACAGGAATCGTCCTGCAAAAAAGGAAACACATAACACTAAAGACCCTGAAGGGCACTACGGTGGAATAACGCCGCTCTCCTGAAGCTGAAGCATAGCGTACTCACTTGCAGTTGATCTGGACGCGGCCACTCTCGAACTCTGACCTCTTGCCCCAGCGCTGAGGCAGCTCCAGTATCGTCGCTCCCCGCTGACCGATGAGAGCCACATGATACTGCGCGGGGCTGACGAGCACCTGACACACCTCAAACAGCGGCGGGTTGATGCACAGCAGAGTCTGCGGAGAGATGCGGGACATCGCTCGCTATTTACATGTAGTCAGTGAAAGAAACATACCGGACAGACGCTATTCAAAGGCACTGACCTGGTATTTAGAAGTGTCTGTGTCGCCGTCGGTGTTCAGCTGTCGCAGGTTTGTGGTGTAAAACACGCTCTCAACACTGTCCCATATGAATAGGTCACCGTTCAGACAAAACGTAAGGTTCTTGGCTATTCTTTTGCTTGTCCCCTGAGGCTCTAAATTAAGCCTCTCTTGTAATTTACTAAAAATATCGTGGTTCTTCAGCGCTTCCCTCCAGCGATCCCCCGCAAACGACGCCATGTTTTCCCGTGTCGTCAGAGAAATCCACCAATAGGATCGCGCTACACGACTACAACTTTCCTGTTGCATCCCGGGGTTTGTAGTTTATTAAGGCGCGTTGTCATTTTAACCCGTGCTGTAGCACATTGAAAGAAAGAAATAAGAAATATATATTGAAAAATTAAACCTACAATAAAAAGTTGTTAAATAATACTTTATAATTTAGCAATTTAGCAAATATTTTTTAGAATAAAAAGATTTTCTACATACTCTGGGTTTATTTTGCGAAAATGACCATAATTACATAATGTTACTTGTGTAAAACCCAGCCCTTTGAAACTGAAGATATTAATACTAGGAAATGGATATACGATATGAAATGTTTGTTAACTTAAGTTAAATGAAGGATTAGCTCTGCCTATTTTATTTCATTTAGTTGGCAAGTAAAAATGTCGACATTTTCTTTAGATATTTAAGCTTAATTGTAATTCACGAAAATGATTTTTAACACTTGAGTTTAGTTAACAATAGCAACTCTGAAAAATATGCCAATTATATTTCACTATTTGTGTGGACAGCAGCATACTTCTTAAAGTTGCAGATTAATTATATAGAAATTGATGTTGTTGCAGTGTTCATATTGTTGCTATTGTTTTTTATATTTTATATATTTTTTTCTTAATACATGTATTGTAGCCTACTTAAATTCTTTCGAAAAACTCAAAATTATATTTATGTTAGGCTTATAAACAATATATACATAATATATTTGTCTTTTGGCACAAGATAAAGAACTCGGCTTATTGCAATTTATTCTTTGTATAAACAACCGTATAATATCTCCACCTTATGCAGCGTTGGGGAAAGTTACTTTTAAAAGTAATGCATTTACAATATTGCGTTACTTCCTAAAAAGTAACCAATCACGGTACTTCGTTACTTTTTATGGAAAGTAATGCACTTTTGTGTGACTTTTTCTTATCTGCCTTGGCCTCGTTTTTCTCTCTTCAGAAAAAATAAAGAAACACAAATGATATGTTTATCAGAAGTCATTTTTGCTTATTATTATGGCTGATCATAGCAGCAAAGACATGGTTATTAACTGATTAATCCCAGTAAAGGATATTTGTGTTATTTAACATGTTTGCGTCATGTCCTGAGTTTGCATTTGACTGTTTTTTTTCATTTTGAGAAATACTGAATCTGTTTTTGTCCGAGCGAGACGAATAAGTAGGCTACATGTTGAAATTGAGTCTAGAACTACAGTAACCTCATGTTCACACAGTTCACACAACGCCTCTGCGCTCCTGATCTCTCTCAACATGGGGACCGGTAAGCTTGTCGTCATAATGGGAAAACAAAGTAACTTGCGTTACTTATTTGAAAAAGTAACTCAGATATTGTATCTTCTAAATTAAAAAGTAATGTATTACTTTACTAGTTAGTCTAAAAAAAGTCTAAAAGTCATCTGATCAGGTAAACTCGCGTTACTTGTAACGCGTTACCCCAGCACTGACCGTATGTAACTGATTTCTGTATTTTGTATGTAATGTATGGCACGTTGTCAGTGCTGCGAGTGGCGCCTCCAGGCGGTGGAATGCGGAACTGGAGGAATCTGTAACGTGTCTGTGCCATAGTCTCTGCGTGCATTGTCTTCACAAACAGTCAGTGGTGCGCCTTCATGCCGATGAGAGCTTCTCCAGCAGCACTCCCGTGTTCACGTACATCTGGCGCCGAGCGTGAGCAAAATGGAAGTTAAATGGCTGGCAAACGGAGTTGTTTAGTGCGCCTCACGGGGACCGGAATGTCCCAGAAAAGGGACGTGAACTCTTACCCAGATGGGTACCGGGTCCTCAATAGCAGTGAACTACGGGAGCTCCTACAAGATGAAGAAAAAATGAATCAGATCGTGCGACTCAGTGAAGAGGTATTTCTTCGGTGAACACACACAACAGGCTGTTTCTTTGCATGCTTGTCCTTTTTTCTCTGATCAACTGTTGTACTTGTCATTTGAACAAATAGATCAGACTGCTCGTGTGATTTGTGTAGCGTGTTATATATGCATTACACGCCATCACATAACGTTACTCCATACAGCGCTGCAGACCAGTGCACTGCAAAGACTCACATCCTTGATAAAATAATGTTTTGTGCAGACGTTATTTCTTAAGGGAACCGTTTCCCAAATATTTACTGCCAACGGTTAAAGTTGTGTGCGTTAAAAGTAGCTAAATAACGAATTAAACTATTTTAGTAATATGCTGCTTCACATTTTGACGTTTAATTTCTCATTACAGTTTTGCCAGCGTACAAAAGTGTTGACAAAAACGCTTTTTTATTTTATCCTCCCTTGATATAGAAATCAGTTTTAATACGCAAGTCTTCGGAATACTTGATTCTGATTGGTCAATCGCACCATACCGGCACTGCATAAAGTGATTTATAGTATAATAAATTACTATTGTTATATCGTTGCAGTGTTCATGTTGTTGCCATATTTTTATTATTATTCTAAATAGTCTATTTTTCACAATAGATGTAATAGGCTATTTTTATTAGCCGAAGCTTTAGGCTTAACTGAAAGCTAAATATAATTATCAAATTCTTCTCGAATATTTCATGTTCAGTTATTTATATATGTATAGTTAATGCCCCCCCATCCCCCCATATAGATTGTCTAAGAGTCGCAATGATGAGCGGCTGACTGTATATTATCTCTTAAATATCACTCATTGCATTTCAAGGGTTCATTGTAATGCAGTCAAGTGTTCAAGTTCATTGTATTCTATTCCTATAAATGCATTTGAAATGCATTTTGTATGGTTGCAATATTTTCTGACTCACCATGTTTAGCCATAAAATCTCTCTCCCAGATGAACTTAAAGGGGTCAAATGATGCGATTTCAATTTTTCCTTCCTCTTTGGAGTGTTACAAGCTTTTGGTGCATAAAGAAGATCTGTAAAGTTGCAAAGACTAAAGTCTCAAATCCAAAGAGATATTCTTTATAAAAGTTAAGAGTCAACCACGCCTACCTAAAACGGCTCGTTCTAACACGCCCCCACATATCTACCTCACTGTGTGGGAAGATTTGCATAACGCTGTACAAATGGACGAAGCGGAGTCCAGCCCGGGGTCGTCACATGTGGTTGCCGCAGGCATCACAGTATGGTAAGGGACGTAACATTTCCGTCACACGCTTGAGGTATTCAGCCAATCACAATGCACTGGATAGCTGGCCAATCAGAGCACACCTCGCTTTTTCAGACCGATGATCTTTGTAAAAATCGATGCTTTTCAGAAAGGTGAGGCATAGAGGAGAAACATTAATGTACAATATGTGGAAAATAATGTGTTTTTTTAACCTTAAACCACATAAACACATTTCATTACACCAAATACACAAAATAATGTTCTTTTTAGCAACATCATATGACTCCTTTAACACATCAAGGTTATATGAGAGCTCCTATGGTGCATCATTCATTTTCAGCTTAGAAAATCGTTTCTCATTTGGGACTGATCCGGTGTCACTGTAGACTGGGATGTATGACATCTGAGACTTAAATTGCTGTAGCCTGATACCAGATCCCTGCAGGCCTGCAGGAAGCCTGAGCATGCTATTGGAAATCTAAGGATAAATATGTTTGCACTAGGTCATAAATACATCCTCAGTCTTCATCAAATCTGATATACACGTCATATACAGCACATCGTACTCATAAATTGAAGGAATAGTTATTTATGTCACATTAAACTCAACTTTATTTTAATCTGTGGACACACAACAGGAGATGTCCTGGCTGCTCTTTTTAATAGAGTGAAAACGAATGAGGACAGAGGGTGTCAAGCTCAGAAAATGACAAAAACAGCATTGAACCAATCACAAAATCTGCAGAGAAGAAACTCCGAGCCCATGCTTGCACATGTTCAGACTTGCATCACGATTGTTCACGAGGCGACACATGAGAACCATTGGAAACACGACTGACTTCAAATGTATATGACGCATGTAAAGAGAGATTTTCATAACAGAAAGCCACCGTATGGCTTCAGAAGACTTACAATATTGGCATGACATTTATAGTCATGGTCATTTTCCAGTGCTTTGTGGCCATTTATGGAACTCGACAGCCTCTGTCCCAATTCACTTTCATTGTACGAAGAAGAAGAAGAGAAGAAGAAGAAGAATGAGTTTTTATTGCCAGGTATGTTTACACATACGAGGAATTTGTTTTCATGACAGAAGCTCCACAGTGTAAAAGAATGACAGTGACAGAACAAAAACACAGATAATAAAAAATTAAAAAATAGAACAAGTAAATAAGGATAAAAATTACAATCGAACAATTGTATGTACAGGTAAATAACAATAGACAGTTGTATGTACAGGTATATTATGTGCAAATTTAAATGTAGACTGAGTGTGTGTGTTAGATAAATAAGTGTATGAGTGAATAAATAGTGTGTGTTCCACAGTTATTGTTAATTGTTCATGAGATGGATTGCCTGAGGGGAGAAACTGTTCCTGTGTCTGGTCGGGGGGTCGGTGGGGGGGGTGGTGCTCATGAGCGGCTGTAGTGCGGGGGGGGGGTCGACCAGATGGCAACAGTTCTAAGAGGGAGTGTGCTGGATGTGAGGGGTCCAGATTGATTCTGCCAGCCTTTTTGCTCACTCTGGACGAGTACAGTTCTTGGAGAGAAGGGAGGGTTGTACCAATGATTCGCTCAGCAGTCCGTACTACCCTCTGAAGTCTTCTGAGGTCATATTTGGTAGCTGAGCTGAACCAGACAATTATAGAAGTGCAGAGGACAGATTCAATAATGGCGGAGTAGAACTGTTTCATCAGCTCCTGTGGCAGGTTGAATTTCCTCAGCTTGCGAAGGAAGTACAACCTCTGCTGGGACTTTAGCAATGGAGTCTATGTGAGTTTCCCACTTCAGGTCCTGAGAGATTGTGATGCCCAGGAACCTGAATGACTCAACTGCAATCACAGTGCTGTCCATGATGGTGAGTAGGGGGAGAGCAGGGGGGTTCCTCCTGAAGTCCACAGTCATCTCCACAGTTTTTAGCGTGTTGAGCTCCAGGTTGTTAAGACTGTACCAGACAGACAGCTCTTTTACCTCCTGTCTGTAAGCAGACTCGGCACCGTCCTGAATGAGGCCGATGAGTGTGGTTTCGTCTGCAAACTTCAGGAGCTTGACAGAGGGTCTTTAGATGTGCAGTCGTGGTGTAGAGGGAGAAGAGCAGTGGAGAAGAGAACACAACCCTGAGGCACTCCAGTGCTGATCGTACGGGTGCTTGATGTGTCTTTTCCCAGCCTCACTAGCTGCTGCCTGTCTTTCAGGAAGCTGGTGATCCACTGACAGATGGAGGTTGGCACGGAGAGCTGAGTTAGTTTGGGTAGGTGGAGGTTTGGGATGATGGTGTTAAAGCCGAGCTGAAGTCCACGAACAGAATCCTCACATAAGTCCCTGGTCTATCTAGATGTTGCAGAACATAATGCAGTCCCATGTTTACTGCATCATCCACAGACCTGTTTGCTCTGAATGCAAACTGAAGAGGATCCAGCAATGGTCCAGTGATGTCCTTCAGGTAGGCCAACACCAGTCTCTCAAATGTCTTCATGACCACAGACGTTAGGGCACAGGTCTGTAGTCATTAAGTCCAGGAATTTTGGGTTTCTTTGGGACGGGGAAGATGGTGGAGCGTTTGAAGCATGAAGGGACTTCGCACCGCTCCAGTGGTCTGTTGAAGATCTGTGTGAAGATGGGGGCCAGCTGGTCAGGACAGGATTTCAGATAGGCTGGTGTAACACAGTCTGGGCCTTGTGCTTTTCTCCTTTTCTGCTTCCGGAAGACCTGGCGCACCTCTTCTTCGCTGATCTGAATTGCAGGTGTGGGGGAGAGGGGGGTTGCTGGAGGTGTGAATGGTTGTGTGGAGAGGTGTTCAGGGCGGGTGTGGGGTGTCTTTTCAAACCTGCAGTAGAACTCATTCAGATCATCTGCCCAGGTGTTGATTTTCCGCAGTGCTGGGGGATGGTGTCTTGTAATTTGTGATTTCTTTTAGACTTTTCCACACTGATGCCTAGTCACTGGAAGAGAATTTAATCTTTATTTTTTCAGAATAATTCTCTTTGCCACTCTGATCTCCTTTTCCAGTGTGTATTTAGCCTGTTTATACAAGACATTATCCCCCTTCCTGTGAGCATCTTCTTTGGCCTGACGGAGCTGTCTGAGTTTTGCAGTGAACCATGGTTTGTCGTTGTTGTAGGTTAAATGAGTCCTGGTAGGAATGCACATGTCTTCACAGAAACTGATATAAGATGTTACAGTCTCTGTGAGCTCGTCCAGATCGGTGGCAGCAGATTCAAAAAACGCTCCAATCAGTGAGGTCAAAACAAGCTTGTAGATCCTGCTCTGCTTCATTAGTCCCATCTTTTTACAGTCCTTAATACAGGTTTAGCTGATTTCAGTTTCTGCCTGTAGGTCGGTATAAGATGAACCAAGCAGTGATCAGAGAGCCCCAAAGCTGCTCGTGGGACAGAGTGATATGCATTCTTTATTGTGGTGTAACAGTGATCCAATATATTACTGTCTCTGGTGGGACATGTGATGTGCTGTCTGTATTTTGGCAGTTCACGGGAGAGATTGGCTTTATTAAAGTCCCTGAGAATGATTAAAACAGAGTCTGGGTCTTGTTGTTCTGTGTCTGTGGTCTGATCAGCGAGTTTCTGTAAAGCTGTGCTCACGTGCGCTTGCGGAGGAATGTTTGACACTGACGAGAATGAACGAGCAAATCTCCCGTGGCGAATAGAACGGCTTGCATTTAATGAAGAGCACTTCTAGATCTGAACAGCACATCTTCTTTAACACAGTTACATCTGTACACCACCTCTCATTGATGTAAATGCATGTCCCGCCACCGCGTGATTTCGCCGTTGATTCTGCGTCGCAATCTGCTCTGAACAGCTGAAAGCCCGGGAGACTCAACGCGCTGTCCGGAATGGCGTCTTTTAGCCAGGTTTCCGTGAAACACAGAGCTGCAGAATTTGAAAAATCCTTATTTATCCGGGAAAGCAGAAGGAGTTTGTCCATTTTGTTGGGTAGAGAACGGAGATTTGCCAGATGGATGCTAGGCAAAGGCGTTCTGAATCCGCGCTGCCTGAGATTGACGAGTGCGGCGGCTCGCTTCCCCCGTCTGCGCGTCCTAAAGAGCTTAATCAGCGCAGCAGCTCCCCCGACAACAATGTCCAGCAAAACATCAGAATAGTCGAAAACCGGTGAAATATCGGGTGGTGTGTACTTCCGAATGTCCAGCAATTCGTCTCTGGTGAAACTGATTGCAGGGATATAACTAAAGACAGGACAAACTAACAAAAACAAAAAAACAACTGCGGAGCACGCCACGGAGGCAGCCATCAGCGTCGGCGCCATCATGTAGTTTTTTGTATGTAATAAGCAAGCCGAGGACCATTCCTTTAAATTTCTCCCTTTCGTAATTACAGAAAGAAAAAAATGGTCATACAGTTTTGCAATGGACATTTAAATTTGACATAATCATTGCTGTTTGACTATTATTATACTTATATAATATTTACTAATATTTTGAATAAGATATTTTTTTTTTATATTTTCAGTTTTCATTTTAATTTTAGTTTTCAGTGTTTTGTTTTTAAACTGTTACTTATTTTTTTGTCAATTTCGTTAGTTTTAGTTTTTATATAATTAAATTTTATAATTATTTATAATTAATTATTCATTTTTATGTCAGCTTTAGTAGTTTTAGTACTTCAGATTTAACTTATTTTAGGTAGTTGTCAAGACAATATTTCTATTTGTGTGTGTGTTTTAAGTTTAAATTGAAGTTTTTCATCAAATAAATATTTATTTTATTATTTTTTCATCATTATTTTAATTACCAAAAACACTTTTCAGTAGTTTAGTTGTAGGTTAACATTAACAATCCTGGACAGAATTCTATTTTTGAAACTCAGCAGGCCACATTAGATACGTTACAGATGGTAAATATGTTTGTAACAGCAGCAGCATGGTGAAAATCAGAATTATAACTGCAAATACAGATGCAGCCTCTGTAATCTGCATCTTATGGATTGATGGTCTTTATCAATGGCTGTGCACGAGAGTTATGCACTTGGGTCGTAGAGGTCAAACTCCTAACGACTTGTGATCGGTGAGGCCCATCACTATTCCCATCACAAGCAGGTCAATTCATTAACACACCGAGGTCTCCAAGGGCAACCGCAATGAAAGGGTCACAATGGTCCAGTGCTCTGGATGCAGTTATTGCTCTTGTGCGCGTGAGCGTCAATCCCTAACATGAGATTGTGGTGTTTTTACTAAATGGAAAAGGCTCTGTAATACCCGAGCTGTGCTCTTTCCTATGAATAGCAATGAGACGGCCTTTATGGTTAACTTTATGCGCTCATTAGAGATACAGAGGGGAGAGTCAGACATACTCCTTGAATTCATCAGTAGCAGCAGTCCTTTGGTCATTCATGGTTTATTGACCAAGCCAAACTATCTCGGACTAAACAGATGGTCTTAATGCACTGTGCTTATGCTGCATGCTTAATGTGTACAGCCATCATTAATCATATGGATTCTTACCTTTGCTGTTTTGTATTGCTTTCATGTTGAAAACAACTACATCTTAAGCTTGGATGTGAAATCTCATTGGCGCAAACTAATGATGTGAATTTGGAAAGAAGCTGTCTGTTTGTCGACCAGTGGCAGACGGGACAAGTGTGGAATTTTTTTTCTATTTTAATTTTTTAATTACTATATTTTTTTAGCATAGCTTAAATATTTTAACAGTTTTATCCTTTTAATACAAATTTAAGAAAAATATTAAATAAAATTTATTTAATAATTTTTACCAACTGGTAACTGTTTTTGCCTCCAAAATATGCAATGTGGTGCTTCCACAATATGTATGTAATGTAAAATTATGGAAATTAATGGAAAGCACGGAAAATTAGCTAAATACACTACCAATAAAATGTTTGGGGTATGAAGTATATATATATTTTTTAATTTGATGGTTTTCTTCTGTGAAGATGCATTAAATTGATCAAAATGAACCGTAAATATTTATAAAATTACAAAAGATTTCCATTCCAAATAAATGTTGTTCTTTTAAAAGATGTATCACAGTTTCCACAGAAATCTGAAGCTGTTTTCAACATGGATAATAATAATAAGAAATGTTTCTTGAGCACAAATTCAGCCTATTAGAATGATTTCTGAAGGATCATGTGACACTGAAGACTGGAGTAATGATGCTGAAATTTCAGCTATGCATCACAGGAATAAATGACATTGTAAAATACAGTGGTGTGAAAAAGTGTTGGCCATGTAGTTTTGGATTTTGTTTTCCCTTAATAATAAAAACCTTCATTTAAAAACTTCATGTTGTGTTTACTTGTGTTATCTTGGACTAATATGTAAATTTGTTTGATGAAACATTGAAGTGTGACAAACATGCAAAAAAATAAGAAATCAGGAAGGGGGCCAACACTCTTTCACACCACTTTATATATATTTAAATAGAAAACAGTTATTTAAAATAGTAAAATTATATTCACAATATTACTGTTTTTAAATAATATTTAAAAAAAAACATACCGACCCCAAACTTTTGATTAGTGGCGCTTAGCAGTACTAAGTACAAATGCTACTTTAGCCATATTTTTAAAGAATTATGAATAGACACAAGAAATGATTGCATCAGCCATTGTAGCAAAGTAGCAATTTGTGAATCAATTGTTCTTTTGAATCTGATCTTTTTACTGAATCGATTCTTAATGATTCATTCACAAGTCTGATTCTCAAGTTCATGATAGTTTTATGATGCTTTAGTGTCATTACAGTGTGTAAATTACACTCCCCATTTATTGGTAGGAAACAGTTTCCTTTTCTTTGAAAGAAAGCCATACGGTTCTAGAAGGACATGAGGGTGAGTAATGACAGAAGTTTAATTTTAGTTTGGGTGCACTATTTCTGTAAGGTATTTTCCAGTTTGTGACTAGGCATTTGATGTGTCATATTTGTTTTATGACCATTGTATCATCCAGCCCACATGGTCTCCAGAGGACTTACATCTGTGCAGTGTATAAACAGACATACAGGCAGCTGCAAACGGAAATGGATGGTCTGTGTCAATTCCTGTTTAGGGAAAATGCTCTCTGTAGGTCCAGGAGTTTTACTTTTGCATTAACAGCAAGAGAGAGAGGAAACTGGCAAAGAACAGAGATACTGGAGAAACATGTGCCGAAGACCCTGCTGTTTCCCTCCGCATTTAGAATGTTCATTATCCAACCACAAGTGTGAAAGACGTGCACACCAGCAGGGGCTGGACTTGGACAGTTATTGGCTCTGGGTGACTTATGACACATGCAGTAGACTCAGCAGTATGGAATACTAAGACCCTCAGGACTCGCTCAGATGTTCCTTTAAAATATGCCTAAACTAAAAGTAACTAAAAGATTGATCATAGCCCCGAGAAATGTGAAAGAGCATGTGTCTTAGCTGTCTTTGTGGTATGAAGCGCCACATCCTCGCCAAGATAAGCCACATCCTTTCCTGGAGTTGCAAATGCTCAGATGAATTGGTTTTAGGCGACAGAATGCATGAAGTTTTAAAGAGATGCTCTGGTAGATTTATCAGCTCTGTTCCAAAACTTAGTGAGCTGCCTGAAAAAAAATTTGGTGTCGCAACAATTTTCACTCAGAAACTCCTAGAAAATGTCACACACATTGAATTAAACGTGAAATGTTGCAGTTTGAAGACTGAAATAGTATTTTCTTGTGAAACATAATCGTCTGTTTTATTTACAACTTTGAAAAATATTTTTTTCACATGTTGTCTGAATGACAAGTCTTTAAAAAGCCCTGTATAATTGTTGGCTTCAGGTTCAGTGTCGCATATGTCCTAGTAAAGATATGATTCAATAAAAATATTTGTATGTATATTTTTATGTTAATTATAGTATGGTTACAAGCAGGGGTGTGAAGTAACGAGTTACAAATACTCACGTTACAGTAATTAAGTAGTTTTTTATCAGTAATTGTACTTTTTGAGTAGTTAAAAAATTGTGTACTTTTACTTTAGTACATTTTAAGTGATGTATCAGTACCTTTACTCCTCTATTTTCCTTCGTTTGTGGTCGTTACATGCTTATTTAAAAAAAAAAATTTATCCATCAACGTGATTGGATAGAAAGATAGTAATAGGTCTCGTGACTTTTGGCAAATCAAATTGTGCATAGAAAACTTTAACCGCCAACTGTATATCATGGCTGCTGGAAGTGCATTCTTCAAGCATCAATTCAGTCGCATCTTCCTCTAACTTAATATGTTAAGGCAAATTTCGGATTTTGCTTATAAGATTGATAATGCTGCCTATCTACACGGGCCGAAATTGGGCTGAGGTTGTGGGTAGTGCATAAAGTGTTAACTCCCGCAAGTGCCACGTTCGGTAAATTCCCACTCGCTTAATACGCGCTCTGAAAAAGTGTGTTGGAAATACACATTGAGGACCAAATCTGCACCTTATTGATGACCCCTGGCGTTATTATACTGCATCTCATTAATAAATGTTTTTTTAAAAATTATTATTCATTTCATACAATCCGCCTTCAATTAGCAAGTGCACTCGCGCATAAACAATTTTAAAGTTCAACACTTTTTGTTCCGTTCAGTTGTGCTGATTCACCGAGGACCGCAGCAGCTCACAAAGAGAATGTGCGTGTGTGTGTGTGTGTTGGTGTGTGGTGTTTTCCTTGAAAAGTTTCCGCAGAAATACTTCGCTATTAATGCATTTTTCCTTACAAATTGTAATATCAGCATAACAATTCGTAAATGTGTAAAAGGTATGGCATGAATTTGCCATCCTTCTAGAACAATGTGCATTTATGTTAAAATTGTAACAAATTATCAAGTTGAGTTATTTTTATTTCTTTATTGCAAAACGCTAAAACTGGCACCGTTTTGGAGAGAAATGGGCTCTCATTTGAACCCATATCATGGTGTGTGATGCTGAACTATGAGTTTCTAATGGTGTTTGTATTTGCACTGTTCTAAACATTAATATTTTATGTGCAACAACAGCATGCTGTCTCAGTGGCCTTACACATGATTTTAAATCTATTTTTTCAAACTGTATGACATCTTTTCTTCAACTGAATACTGTTTCTGTGCTGTTTTGATGTATTTTAAAGAGTAGGCAGTCAAAATTAAAACTGCTGGATGATAGATATTCTTCATTCTTTATGACAAATAAGATAATGTGAATTACAGAATGTACAACGTTTTTAAAATGTATCAATTGCGGTGTACAGTGTTTATTATGAGGGGGTAGAATCCACAGCTCAGTACTCACTACTCATGAGTACTTTTAAATAGGCTACTCTTTTACTCAAGTAGTTTTTTGGACAAGTACTTTTACTCTACTCACACTACATTTTTTGGAAGGTAATTTTACTTGAGTATATTTTTTCAGTACTTTTTCCACCACTGCTTACAAGCTAGTAGCATGCTGATTGAAAACGCGATTATTGTGATGTGTGATGGAATGGAAAGCGTTTAACAAACAATGCATAACTGGTGCATTAAAAAATAAAAGGCAAGTCAACATCCACTAACAAGAAAGAAACTGCAAATAAATTAATTCATTTAAAACTCTAATTAAAGACCCCGTGAAATCAAAATTAAGTGTTTTATGGCTTTTTAATCTATATTTTTTATGTTTGGTAGCTTTGTGGTCATCTGTATAGTGTAGTCCTAAATTCACTTTTAGTAGATATACAAATGTAAAATTTAATTTCTATCTCAGTGTTTCTATTGGTAATCAAAACTAAAACTATTAAAAATGGTTTGTTTTAATTGAAATAAAGCTAAAATACAATAAAACAAAATTTAAAACAATAATCTATATATTAGATGAAAAAATCTAAACTTAAAACTTCAACAAAGATTAGAAATATTGCCTTGGCAAGTAACTGAAATAAAACAAGTTTAAGTTATACTAAAATTACTAAACAAAAAATTCATTAATTAAAAAGCAAATTGAATATATATATATAGATATATAAACTAACAAAATAAAAGCACATCAAATTACTAAATGTTAAAAATTAAAATGAAAACCAAAATATAAAATTCAGAAATAGTAATAAACCTATATGTATCGAAACGTAACAAAAATAGCATTGTTCTAAGTAAATTATTAATGACTCGTATTGCATGACACAGACTCTTTGTCCAATCAAATGCTCTGTAGAATAAGTATGCCCCTCCCCCTAATACCACCTGCAACTGGCAATCACGACGTAACTAAAGCCTTTTTGCTATAGAAACGGAAGAACCTTTTGGATAGTCTTGCCAAACTTCTTATTTCAATGGTCCTAAGGAACACAGACCACTATTTTGAAAATGGCTCATTTTCCAACTCCCCTAGAGGTAAACAGTTGAGTTTTTTAAAAAGAAACACCGTTTTCCGAACCCATTTCAGCCGATCTCCGGGTCTGGCTGTAGCACTTTTAGCGGTAGCTAAGCATAGATCATTGAATCTGATTAGACCGTTAGCATCTCGCTCAAAAATGACCGAAGAGTTTCTCTATTTTTCCTAAGCTACAGCTAAAAGTTCTACCACCAGACCCGGAGATTAGCTGAATGGATTCGAAAAAGGTAAAACTCAACTGTTTAACTCTAGGGGAGTTGGAAAATGAGCCTATTTTCAAAAATAGTGGCGTGTTCCTTTAAAGCGTGACCAAAAAAAAGAAAGAGATAAAAGCTGCCGTTGTCCTATTTTTTTGTTTTTAGCAATTCACAAGCAAACTGGCATGTAGCCTAACTAAATCTTCAACAATTATGGATATTTAGCACAGCGTGCTTTGAGATATGTTGTTCTTTTTAAAAGGAAGAGATAAATATTCATGATTTGACCTCCATGTGTAGTTAAAAAAGATTACATGAATACTGAGTCCCGCTGAGCAGTCATAATTGTTAGGCAGAGCATCAGAGTGAGTGTAATTTCTGGGTGTTGAGTGCAAATGGATTAGGTTTTCAGGAGAGATAAGAAGAACTTAGTCTCCGTTGAAGCCACGCTTTGGATTATGAGTGAAAACTATAGGAAAATCTATGACAACCCATATCCAATTCATTATCCAAACCATTTATCATCTTGTCTAGATCCTCAAAATGGCTCTGTAGGAATTTAAACGATCCTAATTATTTAGTGGTCGACAACATCTGTATCATCTTTAAATAGATTCCGAAATTTTAAGTGGAAAGATAGTGTGCTCTTTGTTTGCTGTAAAACCATGGAAATGCTTGCCTTGTCGAAGTGGGCTGCAGTAATGTGAAACAGTTAATGAAAGCTGAGAGCTTGTAGTCATCTTCTGCTTGGCAGTCATAAAACAAGTAACATCTATCAGACTTAGTTCATGGTGTTAATTGCACCATATGATTTACCCAAGCAGGCCAGGATACTGGATCTACATCCATTATCAAAAGATCATAGCCTTAACTCTATTCCTAATTCTAACCATAACCAACCCCTAAAACCAGAGACATGCTTGGCCACCGCATCACATTCAAGTGGTCCCGATGTACATACGTAACGTTCATTCTAACACACTTTAGTACTCAAAAGAGCGATATAGTTGTAGGCTAGTAGTTGAACTGAAAAAGAACTGATCATAGAAAAGACATGCTAATGGGGAGAATAGAATGCCTCAGAATGCTGAGATCACAATGCATATTGTACCTCGCATGGCACGGACAAATTCTGGAATGCAAATTTGCATGCTAGATGATTTATAGACTTGCATAGAGAATGTTTCAGGACTAATCAAGGTGGTCTATAACACCTGGTGTGAGTTAACCATTAGCATTTCCATTTATCTCAATGGCAGTTATTTGGACGTATGTGGTTTAAAATCTGCTCATGGTTCCTCGGTTCTGCAGCCATGTTGTTTTGAGCCAATTACCCGAGCTATGAAAAATGCTAAACTCTTAAACCTAAAGGTTCTAAAAAGAGTTTTTTTCAGCAGTGCCATAGAAGAACAATATTTGGATTCCCCAAATAACCTTTCAGTGAACAGTTCTTCAAAAAATCATTTTCTTTCTTATTGTGAAGAACATTTTGAAAATCCAAAGAAGCTTTTTCCTCTATAAAGAACCTTTGGTGTAATGAAAAGTTTATGTTAAAGGTTCTTCATTGCACCATCGCTGCCAATAAAGAACCTTTATTTTTAAGAGTGTACAGTGGGTACGGAAAGTATTCAGACCCCCTTAAATTTTTCACTCTTTGTTATATTCAGAGCCATTTGCTAAAATCATTTAAGTAATTTTTGTTTCCCTCATTATGTACACACAGCACCCCATATTGACAGAAAAAACACAGAATTGTTGACATTTTTGCAGACTTATTAAAAAAGAAAAACTGAAATATCACATGGTCCTAAGTATTCAGACCCTTTGCTCAGTATTTAGTAGAAGCACCCTTTTGATCTAATACAGCCATGAAACTTTTTGGGAAAGATGCATCAAGTTTTTCACACCTGGATTTGGGGATCCTCTGCCATTCCTCCTTGCAGATCCTCTCCAGTTCTGTCAGGTTGGATGGTAAACTTGGTGGACAGCCATTTTTAGGTCTCTCCAGAGATGCTCAATTGGGTTTAAGTCAGGGCTCTGGCTGGGCCATTCAAGAGCAGTCACAGAGTTGTTGTGAAGCCACTCCTTCGTTATTTAGCTGTGTGCTTAGGGTCATTGTCCTTGTTGGAAGGTAAACCTTCGGTCCAGTCTGAGGTCCTGAGCACTCTGGAGAAGTTTTCGTCCAGGATATCCCTGTACTCTTGGGCCGCCATTTTTTTCATCTTTTCCCTCGATTGCAACGCAGCCTTCCTGTCCCTGCAGCTGAAAAACAAAACCCCCGACGCATGATGCTGTCCACCGACCAGCTTCCACTGTTTGTGACTGTATTGGACCGGTGAATGACAGTGCCTGTTTTTCTCACTCCCACACTACCGCTTAGAATTAAGCCAAAAGTCTATCTTGGTCTCATCAGACCTGAGAATCTTATTTCTCACCATCTTGGAGTCCTTCATGTGTTTTTTTAGCAAACTCCATGCGGTCTTTCATGTGTCTTGCACTGAGGAGATTTGCCATAAAGCCCCGACTGGTGGAGGTTTGCAGTGATGGTTGACTTTCTACAACTATCTCCCGACTGCATCTCTGGAGCTCCGCCACAGTGATCTTTGGGTTCTTCTTTAAATCTCTCACCAAGGCTCTTC
Source organism: Sinocyclocheilus anophthalmus (assembly GCA_018155175.1). Lineage (NCBI taxonomy): Eukaryota > Metazoa > Chordata > Actinopteri > Cypriniformes > Cyprinidae > Sinocyclocheilus > Sinocyclocheilus anophthalmus. The sequence goes on along the minus strand of JADLZN010010713.1, from coordinate 124,358 downwards.
TCCCCCGATTGCTCAGTTTGGCTGGACGGCCATTTCTAGGAAGGGTTCTGGTCATCCCAACGTCTTCCATTTAAGGATTATGGAAGCCACTGTGCTCTTAGGAGCCTTAAGTGCAGCAGAATTTTTTTTGGAACCTTGGCCAGATCTGTGCCTTGCCACAATTCTGTCTGAGCTTTTCAGGCAGTTCCTTTGACCTCATGATTCTCATTTGCTCTGACATGCACTGTGAGCTGTAAGGTCTTATACAGGTGTGTGGCTTTCCTAATCAAGTCCAATCAGTATAATCAAACACAGCTGGACTCAAATGAAGGTGTAGAACCATCTCAAGGATGATCAGAAGAAATGACAGCACCTGAGTTAAATATATGAGTGTCACAGCACAGGGTCTGAATACTTAGGACCATGTGATATTTCAGTTTTTCTTTTTTAATAAATCTGCAAAAATGTCAACAACTCTGTGTTTTTCTGTCAATACGGGGTGCTGTGTGTACATTAATGAGGAAAAAAAAATAACTTAAATTATTTTAGCAAATGGCTGCAATATAACAAAGAGTGAAACATTTAAGGGGGTCTGAATACTTTCCGTACCCACTGTATATAGCTAAATATTAATGAAAATGATGTCATGACAACACTTGATTGGCTGATGACAAACTGTTCCGAACCCTTAATGATTGAGTCTTATATGGTGTTTTCACACTTGGCTCGTTTGGAGCATTTCTTCAGTGACTTGGCATGTTTTCTCCCTTTGGTTTATTTAGGCATATGAGAACAAGGCAATCATGGTCGGATTCGCTCCAAACCAGTTGGACCAAGATCGCCTGAACAAGGTGGTCTCGGCCTGATTTAAAAACTCTGAAATGGTTCGGTTGTGGTGAAAAAACAATCCGACCCCATGGACCAGTGATCCAAGCTGAAACATAATTCATAATGGGGAATGTGTTACATAAAAAGCAGCAGCATCTGATTCTGTTGGGTGAGCACATTGCATATCCAAAGAGTGCCTCTTCATCTTAAAATGTTGTGTAATTGCAGTTCTCTGAAACGGTTGCATTGCAAGAACACTCCCCCACAAAACCTTAATTCCCACTCTCTTGTCAATCCATCTTGATGGTTGACATTAACCAGCATAATCCCAGAACATGAACAGGTGCACTCTGACCAATGAGAGGACAGTCTCACTCACATGTGACTTGCATAAACACATTTTGGTACGTTTCTTGTCCTGTAGCTGCTATGAATATTAACTGCAATTTTAGGGCATTTCAAAACGTTTGAAATGCTGCCTTGTAAAAATGGACCAAACAGAACCAAGAAGAAAATGCTAAATTGTAAACATTTAAGTTAACATTTGGTCTGAAAACACCCTTAGTGACTATCCAAGTCCATTTCATGCTTTCAAGAAAGAACTGGGCATAGGTAAAATATCCAATATAATTAAATATGTTTATTTGCAAAAATGTAATTTGTCAAAATACAAATACATTTTGAAAGGCCATCCATTAAGAAAAGCTGCATTTTGATAAAAAAAAAAAGGTATACTATCAGGGCCTATCCTCTTAAAAATAAAGGTTCCAAAAGGTTTTTCACAGCATTGCCATAGAAGAACCATTTTTCGTTCCCAAAGAACCTTTCATTCAACCTTTTTTTTCCCCACTTACCACTTTTCCTTTTATACAGTGGAAAGGTTCTGTGGATGTTAAAAGTTCTTCATGGAACCACTGATGCCAATAAAGAACTTACAGTATTTTTAAGAGTGTATTGGTGCAAAACTTTGATTCCTTTGCGCCCAACCCTAAACCTTGGGCCTAAAATCTTCACCCCTAAAAAATTGAATGGCGACAAACTGGGACAGCACAGACATCTCATGTGTTTGCATTTTACTCTTTACGGCTCCATTCGCCATGCAGAACTGATGCGTGTAATTTGCAATCATTTAGCATTATGTGATCAAAAACCTGCTTGATGTTTTCCATCTGCGTTTGATGAGGGATTAGTTCTGAATATTTACATTGCTTAGACTGTATATAATAATCCTTTAATTAGAAAATGATTATCTGCTCGTTCTGTGCTCCATCATTCTGAGAAGTTGTCTCTAAGGAGAAACATTCATTGTCGCCGTCACCCACTCTCTTGAGGCGTTGATGGAAAGTCCCCATATAAACAGCAATTATGTCGCGAGTTGAATCAAGCAATTGACCTTAAAAACTAAGAGGTTTGAAGTTGTTTCCCAACAAAAAGAACCTCACATAACCTTAACTACGTTTTGATCACGTATGCTCTTTTGAGTTATTCTAAGCAGCTCAAGTATTCCAGTTTCGTCGTCTTCAGAAGATGGTGGCTTGATCAAAGGGGACTGACGTTCTCACATTCCCCCTTAGCTAGATAGATTCTGTATTAGATGTGCCACCAGTGGGAATATCACCACTGTGTTTGGGGGTCTTGAACAGCATTAAGAAGGAAGGCAAAATGTTCATATTCGTTGAGCGAATGAATCATTAATCCTCTTACATGCTTGACTAAGCACGCTCAGTCTTCGTAATGTTCGCCAAGTTTTGAAATGCATAAAACTGGCAGTTAATATTCATAGCAGCAACAGAAGAAGAAAAATGAAGTTCTGTTATGACCCAAACCTTCACTTACAGTAAAAGGAGGGGTCTGTGGTTTCGACTGATGTCTAGGCCTTTGCGAATGCTTTCCATGAGGACATTGGTTTGGACGTGGCTCTGCTTTTCTCTCCATGGTTAGAGAGTGGTCTTGGGTCATGTCATGCAGGATGGCCAGAGCGGGTAATGGCACTTTTTTTAAGGGACATTAAAAATGTTTTAAAAATTAAAAATGCTGCTGGACAGATTTGTCCAGCAGCCATTCTAGGATTATTTAGTCTTGGGGTTTTACTGTAATTAAGCAACACGTGGTAAACTGAGGCGGTTGGTTAATCGAGCATTGTCTTCATCGCTTCAGGCTGTGTCCCCTTTTCAATGGCAAATCACTGGAAGAATGCTCATTCGCTTTCATTTGGAAATCATCAACTTGCTTTTATAGAAATATAGTTGAATGTCAATATTTTGTGTCGTTTAGACAGTTGTGGTGAGTGAGGTCTTTACCTCCGAGATGCTCTGTTGCTGTTTCTGATGCTATCATGTTTTTTATATTTTTCTCTCGTATTACTTGTGGTTGGACCTTGAGCCGTAAGCCTTCCTGTCATAGTCATGGATGAGGCCTTGAGATAAAATCACTACTATAATATGAATTAAGCAGAATCTTAGAAGAACTGGTTATTGATATTCATTTCGCAATTCACAAGCCCTCGATTCGAATGACTACCAAAATTGATTCACTTTTGATTGTATTTCAGTTAAAATATACATTTTACTTGTATGAAAGAAAGTCTCTCTCAGCTGCTGCTATAAATTATACAAGGATCATTCTAGTTTATTAGCTAGTAAGAAAAAGTTAAAGGATCAGTTCACTTCCAGAATAAATGTCCTGATCCCTATTGAAGTCCATTATTTGGAGAAAAATCCTGGAATATTTTCCTCAAAAACCTGAATTTCTTTGCAACTGAAGACAAAAAGACATGAACATCTTGGATGACATGGGGGTGAGTAAATTATCAGGACATTTTTATTCTGGAAGTGAACTAATCCTTTAAGAGGAAAAAGGTAAGAAAAAAATATTTAAAATCTGTAGTGAAAATCAATTTTTTTTATGTTGTTTATTTGTCTATGTGGTGTTTTTAATATGCTTTTAGACAAACCATGTGCCAATCTATTAATCAACACCATTACTGAGTATATAACTGTAGTTTCCCAAAGGCTGACCCAGAAATACGGTTTGAAACAGCCCTTGGTTTGCTACGTCACAAACCAATAACCAATCACGTCAAGGGATCGATTCCTATCACTAGCATGCAAAATATACCAATACCAGCACAAAACCAAAAATAAATCAGAGCAAAAAACCCATGAAGCTGTGGTTTAATGTGAATTTAGAACAGCTAACTTGCATTATAACCCGTGGCAACAGTGTAAAAGTAGCCCGGAGTCAGACGCACCTCTCCCGCAGCTGTGTCTGCACTTCACACGCGTATGTATGCTCGCGGGTGCGAATTAACAATCACAAACGGCTTCAAGGCATTTTAGGACACAACATAGTCAAGTAAGTAACTTTAACGAATGTTACAGTATTCACCGTAGTTGTCCACTAGTAAAAGCATAGTTTTATCAGTCATTATCCGTGGATGGCCATTGTTTTGGCATTTTCTACAGTTCAGTGTATCAGGAGGCGCTGGCTGGTGTGACTGAGTGGAGGCGGGACTAATTTGCATATTCATAGATCCGCATATAGTAAATGAGGCAAGGGTGTAGAGTTACATTCAAGCTATTTTAAGGCATGAGAAAATTATTTTCACAAGAAAAAACATGTAAATATGTATTTTGATGATAAACGATAACGTTTAAGGGATAAAAATATTTGACTACAGGGGGAGCTTAGACAACGTAGCAGCAGGGCCCAAACTGTGCAGTTAACTTGATTTTTTTTTTAATAGCAGGGCTGGACATTAAGCCTTGACATGTGCTTTTCCTTCAGACAAGTAAATCAGTCATTCACTTGATACATTTTTTAAAAAGTTACTTGTCCGGGGGGGAAAAATGTGGTTCTTTTTTTTTTTTTTTTTTTTCTTTTTTTTTTCCCCTTTTTTTTGGCAAAAGTAATTTATTCTGAAGCAATAGTCTCATACTCTATCAAATCTAACTTTAATCAGCATATTTGTGATATGATACAATATTAAATTGATTTCTATTACACTTTTTAACTTTATAAAGGGTAATATTTTCCTAACCTTATTAAATGTACATATCACCATTTACGTCAAATTCTTAAATTTTATCAATACATTCAGCTAGAATAATAAGACACTATATGGTTGTTACCATTCAAATGAAATCAGTATCAACAAACTCCATCTTTCCACTGCAGAGGAAACACAGAAGCTGCATCGAAAGTGCCATTTAGATGTATTTACTCAGACTGTTTAATGAAGATAAGAGGTTCCATAAATGCATTTATTAAAAATTGCAAATGCATAAACAATGTTATTAGATTATTGTTTAACTTTTTTGACATAAAAATATGAAATGTTGGAACTTTTAAATATGAATTCAAACCACCGTAGGTAGGGGGGGCCAGTCACAGCCTTAAAGGGATAGTTCACCAAAAAATTAAAATTTGATGTTTATCTGCTTACCCCCAGGGCATCCTAGATGTAGGTGACTTTGTTTCAGATAAACATCAAATTTTCATTTTTGGGTGAACTATCTCTTTAATGAGTGTGTCATTGATTCAACCATTCGTTCAAATGGCTGATTCAATCAATAAATGAAGCAAGTGACTGTCTTTATAAGTCTCTCATTGAATCATTGACTCACCCGATTCGTTAAAAAATGCTGAATCATTCAGTAACAGAACTGTTGTGTGTTGCTCGGAGATGCTGCAGTATGTTTGTTCATGTTTGTTTCTTTGTGTGTGCTGTTGCACTTATAGTTTTGATTTCTCCATGAGTCAGTCAGGCTGCACGAGCCTCAACTGATGCGACTTTGATACTGTCAATAGGCCTACATTCTCCATTATCAGTCACCGTTTACACTGAAAGTAATAAAATCAGAATTAATCTCGCCAAAGTTTCGGTGCTGCCCTAGTTATTGTTTGTTATTAACACTTTAATCAGGTTACTTGTCCGGTCGGGCAAGTAAAATTCTCTTTCACTTGCCCCTTCATAAAATCCACTTGTTCCGGACAAGCGTTAATGTCGAGCCCTGAATAGATATAATAATGAACACAACCAAAAAATTTAAGTTTGAAGCAAGCTTTCATTTGAATTTCGAGTGCAAAAAAAAAAAATTTTTTTATATATATATAGCTCTGAATTGGGTGTATATACTATGTATGCTTATCATCCATTCACAAACTGTATATAATATACTGTATGTTTACATGCAACCAAATAATCAGTTTGTAATCGGATTGATGGCTCAATCGGACTGAAAAGCCTTCATGTAAACACCTTAATCGATCTGATTGAGCTTGATCAGAATGAAATTTCGATCAGATTGAAAGGGGTGGTTTATTCCTTTTCTAATATGATTGAGAGTGCATGTATACACTCGATCGGATTGAACCCCGAAAACTAAAAGGACTGCGCATGTGCAATGACGCAGAAATAACGTAATGACGTATGACGCGCAGAACAAGCGGTTCTTCCTTTTGAATAAAGTGTTGTATAAATGCGTGTCCTGTCATTATAAAACTCTCCTTTCATTCGGCAACTGTGAAGTGGAGCAGGACAACCTCCCACCAGTCCTTGTTTTGGATTCTCATCCACAGGCAATGCGTTTTGGACGTGGGGAGGGGCATTTTTACGGCATGATAAATATGAGCAACACGGCACAGCCCGCGGTTATCGTAGATTTATTTTTATATATTTATCCATAAATGGATAAATATTAATTCTGCTGTTAAAAACAAATAAAGAAACCCTGTAGGAGAGTGGTTATTATGTGCAAAACAGTGAGAAACTCATATTTGTGCATGTGCGCAAACCAAAAAAAAAAAAACATATAACTTGTGACATATAAACACGCACATCAACCCGATCACTTTATTTAGCGTTCATGTAAACACTACATTCGGATTCATCAATCGGAATCAATTCCGTCCGATTGAACCAAAAATTGTGCATGTAAACGTAGCCACTGACTGTAATATAAAACACTTTTCATCCATCCTGTCATACTTTTAAAAATATTGATATGTGACCCTGGACCACAAAACCAGTCGTTTTGACTACCAAATTTATACATCATCTGAAAGCTGAATAAATAAGCTTTCCATTGATGTTTGGTTTGTTAGGATAGGACAATATTTGGCCGAGATAAAACTATTTGAAAATCTGGAATCTGAGTGTGCAAAATTTTTTTTTTAGAAAATCGCCTTTAAAGTTGTCCAAATGAAGTTCTTAGCAATGCATATTACTAATCAAAAATGAAGTTTTGATATATTTACGGTAGGAAATTTACAAAATATCTTCATAGAACATGATCTTTACTTAATATCCTAATGATTTTTGGCATAAAAGAAAAATTTATAATTTTGACACGTACAATGTTGTTTTGGCTATTGCTACAAATATACCCCAGCGACTTAAGACTGGTTTTGTGCTCCAGGGTCACATATCACTAAAAGTAATGATAGCTTGACTCCGTATACCGATTCCGTTAATTCTGTAAGTTAATTCAGTGAAGGAACCACTGGACTGATTCAAATGGTCTCCTGAGTATGTCTGGAGTCTTTTTGATGGATTGAATGACTCATTTTCATCGTTTTTGAATCGATCTGTACTTGTGCAGTATCTTTTTTATTAACTACAAAGTAATGGTACATAAAAGTAATTTGTTAATCAATTGGATTACTTTTGCTATGCTCTGTTTTTATTTACTAAAAAGAACCAGTTCTTTTTACATAGTCTTAAATCTTAGTAAACTCAAACTCAACTAAATGCTAAAAGTCTTTGTTCACACAGATGTGGGCCCTTGCCCAAGCCATACCCAGTTCCCACTGTTCTCATGAAACTCAAGGATCTTTCTCTACAAATCATTGTACACATTAGCTAAAATCCTCAGTCAAATTAGTATAAAACTGAAGGCTATTATTTTCTCTTTTTTTAAATTTCCTACAATCTCTCTTGGAAACGTTCATGGATTCTGTGCCTGGCATAATAACCTAACCTCATATGACCCCTGAGAAATTTGATGTATTGAGTTGCATTATTCACACTCACTCTGTACGCCTCATAAGTCCTGAATACATTCCGAGTTCTCTGTGTTCTTGCATTCCTGACTTCTGTGGTTTGACCTTGATGGCCATCTTGTTTGAGGAACTGCATTCTTAACAGCGTCTACACAGGATTACATTGAAACAAAAGTTGACCTGATCCAAATGAGTGAAAAAAATCCCTCAGTTGTGGAACGTGCTCTTTCAATATGCAAAAAGAAAAGCTTTAGACTCTGTTTATACAGTATGCTATGTGATAAAACCTCAAGCAATACAAGCTTTCGCTTCCAGCTATCTCTTGTAAATCTGATGCAAGCACTTGATAGTTCAGGACTCCTACATCCTATCATTCTAAAGCATGCTAGCAAGATGTTAAAACATGTTAGAAACATGCTAAAATAGCTTAGGAGCATGACAGTAACATGCTAAACTTAAAACATGCTAGCAACATGCTCAAACATGTTAATCTAATAGATTATACTTTAATATTCGAACAGAGTAAATCACGCTAGCAACACCAAGTAACATGCTAACCATGCTTAACAACACTTGTTAAGAAACACTATTAGAGACACGCTTGCAATGCTTAGAAAGGTGGTCTGATGTGCTTTCATGTTTGATCTTATTGATCAGATCTAATTGGTCTGAAAAGGTTTATTGGGAACTGAACTGCTTTGATATGGTTTCTTTGGGGGTCAAATGAAGTCTGAAGAGGTCTAATATGGCATGTCTGAGACGTCTTCTTCATCTGACTTTGTTTCTGCCTTTCTTTTTCAATAAAACATTCAAACCTCAAAGTTTGTCAAAGTTTTCTCTAGATTTTTCAACTGTACTCATCTACTTTTCATGTAATATTGTATAATAATTTTTTGCTTCGATATTTACAGTTATTTAATAGAATAAACAAAATGTTGACTTTATAATACCGCATTTGCTATTTTTCACACACAGTATAAATGTACACGGTACATAAGAAATGAACTTAAAGGTGACATATCATGAAAATCTGACTTTTCCAGGTTTTAAGTGCTATAATCAGGTCCCCGGTGCATCTACCAACCAAGGAAACGTGAAAAAGATTAACCCGGTAACTTTGTTTTGGTCAGCCTTTTTCTGCAAGCGTCTGAGAAAACAAGCGCGTCTGATTTCGCTCCCTTGGTGACGTGGCAAAGGGATCTCATTATAATATTACCGCCCCTTAATCTGTAAGTTTCCACCCACGGCGCCGTCATTGTGTTTTTGCAAGCGACAACGGTGTACTAGTTCTAATGCCATGGCGAAAGTTTGAGCAAAACATGCTAACTGTTCTGTCTTTGGCTGCACAGACGAGCACAGAACACTGTTTAGAGTCCCAGCCTCAGAGGAGACAACAGAGCAGTGGATTTATTTATTTACTGTATATTGCTGCTGCCACACAGATCTAAAATAAACATGCGATTTATTTCCCAGCTGTTTACCTTCACAGACATAACCGACTGTTTTTGTAACTCGTGTGTTTTTAAAGTAAACGTGTGTGTGAATGAGAACTTAGTTTAGTACTCGCATGCTGTGACAGCCGCTTTCTGTCCGTGTGCTTCGGATGTGTGCTCTCAGAAAACCGTATATCAGAAGTTTAAACTCATATGGTTTAAAAAGCATGATTTCAGTGCGATAAACATGATAATCAGAACCAAAACAGATGTTTTTTAGCAGGTCCGAGTTGTAATGGTGCAGCTCTATTCTGGAAAAGGGGGCGGGGAGCAGCAACTCATTTGCATTTAAAGAAACAGGCCCGAAAAACAGCGTGTTTCTGCTTCCACTCAAAATAGGCATTTTCAAAATGATATAATAAATTATCTGTGGGGTATTTTTAGCTGAAATTTCATAGACACATTCTGGGGACACCCGAGACTTATATTACATATTGTAAAAAGGGGCATAATATGTTGTAATAAAGATTGTATTAAAGATGATCAGCCTTTGTGTTCTGCTTTTTTTGTCCTAGTTTTGTTTCTTGAGCGAAGATTAACTGAAATTTGTGTTCAGTTCCAGGAGCTCCAGCTGGACAGGGATTCCTTGTTAGTAACCAATCGGAGTCTTGCAGAAGAGAGCCTTTCACAACGCCCTCACCTTCAAAACGGCAAGCTGCAGTTGGCTGCAAAGTACAAGGAACTGGCAAAACTGACCACTGCCTGCAGGGAAAAGCAAAGCCGACTTGGTGAGTAGAGGTTTAGGGTCTTGCGCAAGTGGTGTTGTGAATGCTAAGTACACCAACGGTTTCTCATTTTCTTCATGGTTCAACACACATTGTGTTGTTTGCTTTTTATATTAGCTATATCTAGGGCTAGGCGATAAATCCATATCAGTATTCACCAGAAAAAATAAGTCCATGATGTTGATTGTCTCGTCTCTCTGTATGAGGAGACTCCAAATGAAATTCTTCTCCAAAGCTGATTTTTCACATCATAGTTTCATTTGATAAAAGATACTGTAAAATACATTTTGAAACTCGAAAATCTTCACGACAAACCACCAAAATAAATATTTGTTTTACCTTGTAGAATAATGCCACAAATATATTACTATTGTATACAATTTGGGGGGAAAAATGAATTGGATTTTATGGGGTCCTAAATTAAAAGATTACTCAGTGGAATTTGCTTTTAAACAAACAAAGTTCTTTTTACATCCATTCTCAACAAACATTCAGAATGCATTTATTACAACAATAATGGTATGAACTTAATATTGATATTGAATGATATGAAAATAATTGTAATTTCTGTAATATTTTTGGTTATTTCGTCCAGCCCTAGCTATACCATAGTATATAATCATTAGTTCTGGTCCTCTAATCTGAGCGTGCAGCAAGGAAAATACAGGAAGTGTAGGAGATGCTTTTTTTTTTACTTCACCTGCTTTTTGAGTTAGGCAAAGTTTAAAATGTGAGCCCAACACAATTGTGTCATGATAGAACGTCTTTCAGGGAAAAATGATTATGTGCTCCTCCCCAGATTAAAGCAATGTTAGACATAGAGTTCATTTAAGTATGCTGCTAATCTGATGATCGATATCTGATGATACGCCGGCTGTTGACTGAGCAGTTTAAGAATAGCATCGGGACACTGCTGTCATGTGCTTCTGCTGGTAATATTTCAATATCGCCAGGCAACATTGTTCCATAATAACACACCCTGATGTCCGGAGCTCCTCATTTATTCAATGCAAGAACGGCTGACATGCTGACCTATGCCTGGATTGTTGATCCGTCCAGCTGCGATATCTCCAGCGTTACCTTCAATCGCCCCCTCACCAGGGTGGAGTGTAGCGGTCAGGTCCCAAAGGGGTAGTCTGGGGCCACAAGGTCCCCACTTGGCTTCCCCACCAGTCCAGGAATAACTGCCCTCATCTGGATCAGACGTACTTAAGGTGCTGAGGTTTCACTTCCCAAAGTTCCTCCTGGGTTCACAGGGACTTGTTTTCCTTTTTCTCTCAGCGTGGCCAGAATAAGAGAAATATTATTGTGTTCTTCTACGGTCTTCCTCTCTTGGCTGAATGCTCAGCTTGAGTTTCTCACACCCCATCTTTTTTATTGGCCCGCTGACATGGCATGTCGATTATTAGCTTGTACAACAGAGAGCTTGTGAGTTAGAAATCAGTCCTTTTGTTATTGTTTTCTTTATTATTTTAGGCATCAAAGTTCATAATGGTACATGGTCAGGATTTGAGCATTGATTCTTTTCAATGGTTAAATAGTCCATCATACTGAATGTAAAAACAAATAAAAACATGTTTATAGTAAGTCACTTACAATGGACGACTGTTGGGCGATCATACTGGAGGTTTTACAAGCAGAAATGTAAATTAGGTTTTTTACAGTAAAACTTATTCAGTAAAAATGTGTGAACTTGGCCTTGACTATTTTTCTAGGTGGATGAACTTCTGGTTAAAGTGTTATCATGATTCCTGTAGGTGAAATTTGTTCCAGGTAAACAGTGCTTTATAGATATATAGATACTCAAATTCCTTTCTGTTATGCTTTTATATATATCATGCAAATGTGAATATATTTACTAGGTTTACAGGGTCATAACATGAATTGAAAGATCTATTTACATGCTAACATGTAAATTGAACTAATACGTGAATCTGCTCTTTAAAATGCTTAAAATATGATATACTTGGCACATCTGGATATGACTCTTCAGTGCGCTTTTCTCAGGTCTCATTAATAAGGATGGCCATTGACCGTGGGCCAATGTGAAAGACCAGTGCTGTGTACTGAATATGTTATGTTAATGTATCTGTTTTTATGCTCTGCAAACTTAAATGTTTGGTTTTCTGTGATGTACTCTACATTGTTGATGCAAATTATGCTGATTTATCATTAGGATAATGTTATCTAGCTAGCTAAAATCAATTCAAAAATAAATAATTTATTGAAAAATGTAAATATTTATAAATAGCAAGCATAAAATACATTACTAGAAATAAAAATTCATCGTTCTTTTCTGATAGGCCAGTGAAAATGTTTGCAAGGTAGGAACAACTGGCTCAACTTGGTCAGCAGGAAAAAAAAATATTGTTTACCCATGGTTCTCCATCATTTGCTGAATTAGTGCTGCTGTGATCAGTAGAAAATGTACTCATTCAATTTAAAAGAAGTTCTTAACCAGGATGCAACATTAACTGTGGACGGCAAATAGCTTTGTGAATAAGACCTATAATGAGCCTATTTTACATAGAATTGAGCTGTGTTTTGAGCTAAAAAAGAATGACAGAAACTAATGAATTAAACCGTATGAGTTTAAGTACTAGTTGATGCTCAGTTTAAGCATGTTAAGGGTCTTGTATTGTGGGTGGACAGTGAAATACCACATTCAAAAGTGGTACTACTGTTTAGTTTTACTCTGTTTGTTTAGGCAAACAACAAGTATCTGTTGTGTACACTGATTTTTGTTTGCAAAGGTAACTGCTTAAAGGAAGTGGCCAAGCTGGGATCTCAGAGGAAAACGTTGGAATTCTAGAAATCTTTCTCTGGAATTCTTGCTCCGCCATCGTTCTCCTGTGTGCATAAATGATTTAGGCATGCGGTGACTGTGCAGACTACAAGATTAGCCAGTTGCATTAATTCATGTAGGATCACACCATATATATTTCCGCTGTAGCCCACAACATTGACCCAACTTTCGTACTTCTGGGCCCGCCTTTCAGCTCTTAGACCATAGAGGCCGATATTAATTATTTGTTGACTTTTTTGGCCCCTCCTCACCATTGTGCAGCTCAACTAGTGATGCAGATCCATTTGAAAGGCCTTTTGTTTGAGACCCCACCTCCAGTGGCGCTTAAAGAAAAGGCAGAGATTCATATGATAGTCAGAAAGTATCACCCTCCGACCCACCCCTTCACCCGAGAGCCCGGGAGCGTCTGGGAACCGAAATCTGAAGGAGATAGCTGAAAAAAGTTGCCGGAGTGAAATGCCAGCAGGAAATTGAACTGTTTTGAGCGGGCAGAAAGGAGGAGGAGACGGTGGGGTTCCTTCGGTGTCCAACTGAGCAACAAAAGATCAGCGGAGATATCTGCTAGTCTGCTTACACGCTCTGACAGAGCTTGTACAGGAAGTTCGCATCTCCATGGCCACACGGGCAAAGATCCACTCAAGAAACGCTGTTTCACAGGACGTTTTTTTTTTCACATGTACCAGTGCCTCCAGCTGCAGGCTACAGCCGGATGGGTGGGAGATCGTTCCCCCAACACCAAACATCTGATTCTCATTCCCTCAGAGCCGAAAGAAAGAATGAAAAACCGTTGGATTGCTCCATCAGCTGAGACCGAAGTTCTGGCTCAGAGGCTTGCGAGTTATTGCGTAATATGCCGTTGCTGCGACAGACGTTAGGAGAAGAATTTGGCTCTGGAAGGTGCACTACTTGTTTCTTCATGGGAATTCAATCTAGCTTGATGATGCCACCATTCCGGGCGGTTTCGTTCCCACTCAGACTTTCCAATTTGCTTTTAATGCTTTCGCCAAATGTGTACGAGCATGACTCAAGATTGTTTAAATCTCCTGTTCCTACTGTTCCCCCTCACATGTGGCCGACGGCACATTCTTGACCTGTGCTGGTATGCGATAGACTATCCATCCTGCTTCAAAAGCAAAGAGCACCACGAGTGCCCTTTTATTGTTAACTTAGCGTAACGACACCGTTTGCCCGAGGCCCGACCTGCTGACCTTTCACACACACTGCAACCTATCATTGACATCTCAACACATACCCGCAGAACTTTCACCAAACTGGTTGTCAAATGCTCCACCCTTTACCACAAAAACCCTCAACTCCTCCAGAAGAGGGGTCAGCCGTCATTGTGATCATGAAAAGGGCATCTATGTCTCAAAGTGCCTGTAAATCACATGGAGAAGAGGCATGCTGGGGCAGCCAAAGAGGCTGGGGAACCCTGTGAGAGTGCATAGTTCTTACTGATGGAGGAGTTGGTAATTAACAGGATGTGAAGTCACTCTGGCCCTCTCTCAGTGTTTGAATGCAGGGGGCAGTTATCGAAGCTGGATTAGGGCCATTGAGCTACCACACACGAGGCCTTAATCACTCAGTGGGAGAAAGGGGCCTCTCACAAGCTTTTGAAATCAATCTCCTGAGAATCCAACCCAAACGGTACTCCACGCCAAAAGCCCTTAGAAAAAATAAACTTGATACATTATGTTGACATTTCTGCGTTGACTCTTTCACATTGGCTTAAGCTCAGTGACACTGCAAGGGAGGGGAAACTAAATGCTTTGCTGAATATTAGGAAAATAGCTAAAATATTTTCATAACAAATACCACTAATAAGCATAAATTGTCTGTAGTATGGTAGATTGTGCACAGTTTGCTCAAATTCTTTTGCAGTACCATATAAGTATTAATATATAAGATATAATTTTAACGTAAGACTGTTCTGCTCCTTAATGATCCATTTTTTAAAATACTAAATCTAATACCTAAAAAAAGTTGAAAGTTGAAAATAACTTTTCCTGTGAATTGTTTTTATGATTACTTGATGGCAACGAGTCTGCTAGATATTTTGTGGAAATCATGAAACATGAAACGGCATTTATTCAAAATAGAAATTGTTTGTAACAATATACAATATACAATAGCCTTCACATTTGATCAATTTAACATATCCTTGCTAAATAAAAGTATTAATTTCTCTCACCAAAAAAAATAAAACTGACCCCAAACTTTTGAATGGTAGTGAATATTGTTAGAAAAGATTCTATTTTGAATAAGTGCTGTTCTTTTGAACTTTTTATTCATCAAAGAATCCTGAAAAAAGTATCGGGTTCCAAAAAAGAAAAAGAAATATATTAAGCAGCACAACTCTTTCCAGCATTGGTTATAAATCAGCATTTTAGAATGATATCTGAAGACTGTAGTAATGGCTGTTGAAAATTCAGCTTTGCCACCAAAGGCATAAATTACATTTTAAAACCGTATTAAAATGGAAAACTGTTATTTGAAATTGAAATAATATTTCACAATATTACAGTTTTTTTTCTGTAGTTTTGATCAAATAAATGCAGTCTTGATGAGCATAAGACACTTCTTTTAAAAACATTAAAAATCTCACTGATCCCAAACTTTTGAATGGTAGTGTACATAAATTTATATATATATTATCAGTTTTTCGTGTTCCAAACCACCACTAAATTAACTACCACGATTCTTGTAAAAAAAAAATTATAATAATAATGCAATGGTACTTTTTTGGTAGTGCCTATTTTTATGAGCACTTTATGGCCATACACAATTGTTAAAAGAGATGTAGTCATGCTGAGGCTGTTTTGAGTGTGTTGCCGTTTATTAGAAGAAAATGCATGCTGTCAGGTCTTTTAATTAAACAGATAGGTCTCCTCAGGCACCTGCATCCCTGTGTTTGGGCTTGTGTGGTGTGCTCACATTGTCTGTTTTGACCCGAGGAAAACCTGAACAAAAGCCCTCAATGAGTGCATTCTTCAGAAGGGCGCTGGTGTGCTTTCCCCTCTGATTTTACACCAGAAGTGACACTTTCACAGAATGTTGCAGTGCAGAAGCATTACAGATGTCAGTTCAATGCTTTAATCAAGAAGTGTGAAAATTGGCATAATTTACTCTCAATCATATTGTTCCAAACTTATATGACTTTCCTCTGGGGAAAGATCAGCACTGACTTGGAATACAGTGCAGAAGCCGTATGGACTGCTTTTATGGTTCTTTTTTGCATCTTCACTGTGAAATGTCATGCATGATGATATTTTTATGTAATTATCCTTTTGTGTTCCATGGAAAAAAATAACATCATACGGATTTAGAATTTTCATGTTGATTTTTGGCCTGAACTAATCTTTTACTCTTGTGAGTACGAGAGGATGTTATGTGGAGGTTTTCGCGTGCAAACCAACCGGGGCGCATTAGTCGTCTGAAGTTATTCCTTTCATTCTGATGACAGGAAAGCAGCCGGTGGTATTTATCTGTAAAGACCACAAAAGAACACCCACCGTTCTGTTATTTTGACAGGAAGTGAGGGAGTGTGTGCATACATGCTTGCAAAGAAGAGAACTTTGCAATTTTTCCTGTGTGTATGCTCACACAATAATCAAGTCCTTTAAAGCTAGTTTGCCAAATTCAATTAAATGAATCCAATGTGAACTAAATCACATGGAATATGTGCCAGATAATCAGTTATTCCAAATAGTTTGGATACCATCCATCATTGTGTAGCAGTACACACCTTCTTTATGGAAAGAGAAGGTGAGTTATAGAAAGTGAAAATACTCTTGAATGAATGATCGGAGGCCAATAACAGCAATGTGATGCCACTGCAGCATTAGCTTGCAACGCAAACAAAACGTTTGCTAAAGTGTTGTATTTCAAGGTGGCTTTACACTGACAGAAGTTCTTTTGTAAATAGCACTTTCCTTCCATACATATTAAGTCCAATCCATTGACATATGACTTGGGTTGACAGGGTGCTGATGTTGAAAATTTGACTGGTCCACCGCGTCTTGCATGCTAAGTTCGTTTCAATGCTCAATACTTGGATAATGTGTTTTCTCATGTGTTTACAATGAACAATTAAGCTTTTAATTAATCAATCACCAGTGTCAGCTAATATCTCATGCTTCGAGGCATGCTCATGCATATTTTACTGACATAATAATTCGGGTTGTCACCTAGCTAGTAAGATAAAAAATAATTAGATTTCAGTTCAAAATGCTTTATTGGCATGACAAAAATAGATTTATTGATTCTTAACCAATTCTGAGCAAGTAAAATCAAATCAGGTTAATTTACATCCTCTGAAAGCTGCACTGACACTTAATAATAACAGTTTTTAAGTCAGGGGCAGTGTTGTTATTAACTAAAACTGTTAAAAATTGTTTTCATTAATTGTAATAAATAGGGCTGGGTAAAAAATATCGATAACTCTATATTAATCGATTCTCATTTTTACGGAACGATATCGATTCTTAAATCCCAAAAATCGATTAATCTAGCCTGTTTTCAGTTAATGAATGGAACATTAATAGCACACCTCCCATCCAATATATCGCAATAAGCATTGTGCTTTGGTATTTTAATATGAAACAAAGTCTCAGATTTCACATTCTGTCCATTGTATTGCAGTATTCAAACAATAAATGCCTTTTTGGCTTTTTAATGTGGAGTGATCGCTATAGTGCCTCAGTTCAACAGATGCGGCAGTGCGAGGCGCACATGAACCGATCATCTCCTCCACATTAATACCAGTTTCAACACAAAAGCAATGAATAAACATCGAAACATAAGTTTTTAAAAAGAAAGAGTACAACTTTACAATCCGTATCCTGTCTCATGTAATCGCTCAATCAGTGTTTCAGCCGCGCAAAGACGTCAATATAACGTCTTGTAAACAATGTCACGTAACATCACATTTACCTCAGAAAAAACATATTCGGTGGCCATAAACTCATTAGTCAGATAGAAAAAAAAAAAAATTTATTTGAATAAATTCATCAAGTTTTTATGACAGCCACCATGTTTATATATAAAAAAAACGAATTGAAGTAGAAATATTTTTATGTAATTGTAACTTTATTATTTTAAAACTTCATTAAGTGTAATTTTAACGAATCAGTACATTTTAACCTTTTCATCTTATTGCTACGGGGCGAACGAGACATGAGACGTTTACAGAGTGGGATAAAACCATCTGTAGGCTTGATTAAAGGGTGTACTGTGGTCATGAAACAGTCATGGGTCAGACAATGGCAAACAGGTATATTAAGGGCAAGACAGAAGAGTAATCCAAAACAGGCGTGGTCGATAAGTGGCTAACAATATCCAGAGGGCTTGACACGAGGGGTTGTCCAATAACACGAGCTAGAGTCCAGGCGTGGTGCAAACACTGTCCGAAACAGCAGGCAAAGGGTTAATCCTAGAGAAATGGGCAATAATCAGGTAACATGGGAAAGCAGGCAAGACAAGACTATGAATAAACAATGAGAACTAGAAATGGCTCCGTAGAGTAGCTATAGCTAGGTGAGTGATATGCGCTAAACAATACTCGTCAGTGAATGGTTGTTTGAAGGAGTGTTATATAGTGTGTGTGTGATTGGTTACAGTTGTGTGCAATCAGTGCTGTGTGCAATCAGTGCAATGGATGATGGGATATGTAGTCCGGGATGACATGCAACAGTTTGTGTAGTGCGAGAGTCAATGTAATGGAAGGGTGACCTCTGGTGGTGATTGAACGGAAGTCCATGGACAGGATTCGTGACATAGCCCCCCCCCCAAGGAGTGGCTTCCAGACACTCCAAACACTTTACGATTCCGGAGGGCGGTGGAGCGGAGGCGGAACAGGGGAGGGACGGAGGGCCAGGTCCAAAGATAGGAGAGACCAGGGACTGAGGCAGGACCGGCGGAGCAGAAAGCCAGGGTGAAGCCGGCAGAGCAGGAAACCAGGACAGATCCGGCAGTATGGATGGAAGTGAGGACCACCACAACAGAGCAGGCGGAACAGAAGACCACCAGAGCCAGACAGCAGACCACCACGGTGGAGCAGATGGAGCAGAAGACCACCACGGCGGAGCATAAGACCACCAGAGCCAGACAGTAGACCACCACGGCGGAGCAGAGGACCACCACGGCAGAGCAGACGGAGCCGGGACCCATGGCAGAGACTGGGGCCTAGAGAAAACAGAGACAGACAACACAGGCAGTGCATTCCTGGTTTCAGGGACCAAGGCAGAGAACATAAGAAGCTCATCAATGTTCTCTAGGGTAGTGACAGAGTTAAAGGGACTGACACGGAATGCATTATTATTCTCTGGGCTCATGACAGGCAGGTTTACGGGGTCAAAGAAGGGGTTGGGTTGTGACAGACAGACAGGAAAGTTTCAGGTGTGACAGACAAGGCAGAGAGTTCACAGACGGCCTCCATAGCCGTGACAGGACAGGCAAAGAGTTCACAGACGGCCTCCATAGCCGTGACAGGACAAGCAAAGAGTTCACAGACGGCCTCCATAGCCGTGACAGGACAGGCAGAGAGTTCACAAACGGCCTCCATAGCCGTGACAGGACAGGCAGAGAGTTCACAGACGGCCTCCATAGCCGTGACAGGACGGGCAGAGAGTTCACAAACGGCCTCCATAGCCGTGACAGGACAGGCAAAGAGTTCACAGACGGCCTCCATAGCCGTGACAGGACAAACAGGAAGTTCACAGGTGGGTACTACTGACACCTCTGGAGGTTCTGCAGCAGATGCCGCCACCTCTGGAGGTTCTACAGTACTGCCCTCAGGATACAGGGAGAGTTTGGCAAAGGTTCCTTCAACCTTGACATGAAAGGTTGAAAGTGCATTTCTGGGCGCCACCACAACGCAAGGAGCTGAAGCAAGCACCGCCACCTCGGGAGGTTCTGCAGCACACGCCACCACCTCTGGAGAAACTGCAGCGGGCTCAATTGCTTCGGGGAAAACAGCAGCGAGCACCACTACCTCAGGAGGTTCTGCAGCGTCAGCCGCCACCTCTGGAGACATCATAGTGGGCGCCGCCATTTCTAGAGCTTCATTGGTGGTGTATGCAGCCCAAATACACCATAAAGAGATCCCCATCATGGGAAGTGCGTCAGACAGGGGAATCAGTTCAGGAACAGGAGGGCTAAAGTGAGTAGGTTTGGGGATACCAGCTGCGCGTGCAAACACCAGCGATGCATCCCTCACACTGGACACCAGACTGGGATACCGAAGGGCTGACATTGATAATCTGGGTGTAACAGACAGGACGTGACGTGACTCTGGATGATCAGCTGTGAGGTGACGTGACTATGGACGAACAGCTGTGAGGTGCGTGACTCTGGCTGACGCTGTGAGGGTGACGTGACAGGGACGATCAGCGTGAGACATGACGAGGATCTGGATGAACAGCTGAGACGTGACGTGAATCTGGATGAATAGCTGAGACCTGGTGAGGCTCTGGCAGATCAGCTGAGACTTGATTTGACTCAGCAATGGAAGCTGTGACTTGACTTGACTCATGAAGATCAGCTGTGACTTGACTTGACTCATGACGATCAGCTGTGACTTGACTTGACTCATGACGATCAGCTGTGACTTGACTGGATTCCGGAAGATACAGCGGTTTGAATTTGACTTGACCGTGACGACAGCTGTGACTGACTGACTCATGCGATCAGCTGTTGCCTGACCTGGGATCAGACGATTCAGCTGTGACTTGACCTACTCATGACGAATCAACTGTGGACTTGACTTGCCGCATGGAAAGAGCAGATGTGACTTGACTTGACTCATGACGATCAACTGTGACTTGACTTGACTCATGAAGATCAGCTGTGACTTGACTTGACTCATGAAGATCAGCTGTGACTTGACTCATGAAGATCATTTGTGACTTTATTTGATTCATGATTGGCAGCTGTGACATAACGGGGCGCTGTTGTGTCCGCCATTTTGTGAGAGTGCTCTAGTGCGGCCGCCATTACACGAGTGAGAGGTGCGAGATCGCGTTCCTCCATGACACCCACATTGAACGTTGAACCAGCAGTCAACAAAGCATAGTCCATAAACTGACTGAGAGATGAGCGGGGACCTTCATGGATTAAACGTGATTTGAGCGGCTGATTAATGCCCTCACAAAAGAAGTCTATGAGTACACAGTCTGGCAGATTAGAAAAATAAGCAAAGTTCAGATACTCTTGAATATAATCCTTGAGCGATCGTGTGCCCTGTTTGAGGGCTAATAACAGTCTTACAATGTCCATACCTGGCCAGTGTCCACTTGAAAAGCCGCTGGATCCTTGTGTGGCCGAGTATTCTGTTACGGGGCGAACGAGACGTGACGATCCATCTGCAAGGCTTTATTAAAGGGTGTGGTCAGGCAATAATCAGGTAACATGGGAAAGCAGGCAAGACAAGACTATGACTAAACAATGAGAACTAGAAATGGCTCCGTAGAGTAGCTATCGCTAGGTGAGTGATATGAACTAAACACTACTCAGCAGTGAATGGTTGTTTGAGTGAGTGTTATATAGTGGAATGTGTGATTGGTTACAGCTGTGTGCAATCAGTGATGTGTCCAATGGATGATGGGATATGTAGTCCGGGATGACATGCAGCAGTTTGGGTAGTGTGAGAGTCAATGTAATGGAAGGGTGACCTCTGGTGGTGATTGAACGGAAGTCCATGGACAGGATTCGTGACACTTATAGTAGTGTAGTACCAACTGACTCTCATGTATATTTTACAGCATAAGTTGAGAGATTTTTTTTTTCCTTGAGAAAATTTGGCATGTACTGTACCTGATATATAGCCAAAATAATCGATATTGAATCAAATCGCAAGCTTGTGAATGAGAATCGAATCGAATCGTGACATTTGTGTCAAAACCCAGCCCTAGTAATAAAGCTGAGATAGAATATAAATATTAGATAAAAAGCTTGCTACCTTGGCAAATAACTGAAAATAAGTTGAACTACTAAGTTAAAACTGAAATATAGTTAATAGAAATTTGAAACAAGCACAACATAAAATTACTAAAATCTAAACTAAAATTAAAATCAACTGAAAATGTTATAATAAAAACTACTTCAAAATATTAATAAATACTATAATAGTATATAAATAATATGAAAGTAAAACATGAATCTTAATCTCATGTGAGTGGATATCATGTGAAATATACATCATTGCTTTACGTGTAAAACTATAAAGATGCAGACTTCTGGAAGCATTGTACTGTTTTCTGGAATCCCTTGGAGTAATTTTGTTGTGTTGTTACCTTTTATTTTCTTCACTAATAGCATAGTGTTGTGTATTATGTAATGCATAGCAGTGAGTCATATCTATTGATGTATGACTCAGTTTGACATTGCATTGCATTGAAAAAAAAGCCTGTTCCACTGGGATGCATGCTAACTTTGATTTGCTACTTAAGGCTTGGACTGGAGTATCAAATGATTATCTATAATTTATCCAGCATTCACCAACTTCAGCTAATACAGTATGTCTTATACTCAGAGACTCATGCATAGCTTTGTATGTATCTTTTGTAGGATAATTTCCAAGCCAGCAAGATTAATAATCAAGATTTAATTCAACTGAAAATGCTTTATTGCAGACAATCAGTAGTCTTCATTCCTTGATCTTTGGATCATCTCAAATCCTGCTGGAGAACATGATCATGAACAGGTTTTGTTCAAGCAGTTCGACTGCTGCTGTCATTAAAGCAAAATAAGAACAAACCAAATACTAAGGTACAATAGACAGTCTGAAATTCAGGTCGGGGTTCTATTCAATTTGTTTCACTAATAAGTATTATGAGCATATGAGTTTTTGCTGATGCTGACAGTTGATTTAACAGGATCCCTCGTCAAAAAGAAGTACGCTTAACTATATTGAATTTGCACTTGTAGTGTTCTTTAAATCTTAAAAGTATGTTTAAAAAACTGTACTTACGTAGGTAATATTATATTAATGAAATACATAAAAAATAAATACAGTATATAATATTTAAGGAAAAGCCACTGAAGTGTACTTAGAGTTTTATGAATGTTTTCACTTGAGAGCACACAACTTTGTAATAATAATAATAATAGTCAAATTAAAAGTTTTACTCTAAAGTACAATTTAAATCATTAAAGAAGTAAATTTATTTTGATGTGTTAACATTCTAAAGAACATTAAAAGTAACTGAAAAGTACTTGATTGTAACTGTAATGTGTTGATGTTACAACACATTTAAAGTTAATACACTGATATTACATTTAAAGTTATTATAGTTTGAATATGCAAAATGACAACTTCATCATTACAAATGTGTAATTACGAATATATTTAAATGCATGACATAAAAGTTTCAATAGAAATGACGTTAAAGTGTATTGCAGTTTACCTTAAATGCTTGTCAGTACATTCAGCAGGCACTTTAACTGTATTTCACATACAGTTTTGCATATAAAGTGGGCACTCTAAAGCATTTTATTCATATTAATGTAAAACTATATACATTGCAGTTGAAGTGAATTGTGATACACATGTAGTTAAGTGAACTAAAACATTACGTTCAACTTAAGTAGATTATTGTTAAATGCCCTATTTTATTAATCAGTACTTTTTTAAACGGTAGCGAAATGTACTGTTTTCAACCCCCAAAGATCTGATCCGGTGAGAAGTAGGGTTGTGACGGTGAGGAAATTTTCCCACCGGTTAATCGACGTGTGACAACACCGGTAATACCGGTATCACCGCGGGGCGGGGCGTTCCCTCTTTTCCTCGCTTTCAAATAGCTTGTAAAAGCGGCGTGCGCATTTTACTTTCACTTTCAAATAGCGGCAATTCGGAGTAAAGCAATTGTTCATTTTTAGTTTGTTTGAATTTTCCCTCTTTTCCTCGCTTTCCTTCGCTTTTAAATAGCCTTAATTAGAGTAGTGGCAGTTAGGTGTCAATTGCTTGAATGCAGCAACAGATTACAACGTCAAACTCACTTTAGCCTATATATAAAACATAGAACTTTTATTAACAAAACAAATAAAAATACACCATGCTATAGGGCAGGCTATGCCTAATATAAAATAACAAATAACTTGCATAAAGTTTAAATGTACAAAACTGGAAACAAGTAAACATGTATAATATATAACCAAATAAATAAGAAACGTAGAACGTTTATTAGCAAAACGAGTAAGAAAGCTTGGAGGCACGGCATACACCTTGATGTCAAATAAAATAAAATAAATGACACAAAGTTTAAATAAAGTAAAAATCAGCAAACAATGTGGAACCAATTAAATAAGAAACAAATGTTTAAAAAAACTTCCAAAATCACCTTAGATAAATGGCAAAAAATTGCCAAACAGGCGCTTTTGCATCTCGTTTCGAAACTAAATCATCCGCGATCATCTTGTCAGTCTCACCTCACTCTTCTTGTTAGTCTGGAATGAGGAATGTATTTCTCTGATTGACCATTTCATTAAATTCTCACTTCTTCTTTTTTGCTATTTTATCTATTTTGGTTTCACGTGACCACGGACTGTGATCTGTCATGTCACTATAAAAGCTTTGGGTCCTTAGCTTTGTATCCATCAAGAGCCATCGTAACTGTGAGACCCCATAAGCCCCAGGTCATATCTCTGGCTCCAGTAGTTTCCTCGCCATGAAGTGGACACCCTGCGGCTCATCTGCATGGTTTTCCCCCAGTATGTAGGTCACCCACAGCTGCTCCCCAAGAGTTTGTTTGGCTGTCTGTCGCCTTCCATTACCGTTTCATTTCGTGGGTCCCCGGGGTCATGCACGTGGTGTGCCACTCCCCCCTCGCTCACGCCGTCATGCCTCAGCAGGCACACGGCCAGAACGTACAGATACACACTAATGCATGTGACATAGTGGGCCTTTGATTATTCATGTTCTGAGAGCGGGGCATGTAGCAGCAATATTAAAGGCTTTGTTGTGAGTTATTGGCAAGGCGCGTGCCTAAATGTTGGCATCAATCCATAGTAGGGACAAGATGAATTAAGGATGAAGCTCATCATATATGAGTCTTGCTTCCATGAGAGGATCTCAGATAGATTAACTTGAACTAAGGAGCTGTAAAAGCTTGAAAAAGCATGTCTGAAGATGCAGTAACTCACTTGAATAGGAGCATGATATTACCATGACTATTTGGATGTGGTATAATGGTAATGGCATGTTTTTGGTCAGTACCATGATTATTACAGTGTAATTATATGTGTAATTGCTGCATTACTAGCTGGACCAAATAGAATTGCAGTCCGTTTAAGCCACATACAGTATGTTACATGTTTTTGCCACACCTGCCAATAGCAAGTGAATTGAGAAAATGTATCATATAGAAATATTGCTTACCAGCCATGAAACTGCTTTTTGTATAATTTTAACGAAGGGAAAAAAGATAAATAAAAACAAATATTATCTCTTGACAATCAAATTATTCTAATAATTTGGAACATATATATAATATAATGGAACTTATTTCCATACACTATATAGTTCTATTTTAGTTTCTTATGCTTACTAGGTCTGCATATATTTGATAAAAAAAGAAAGAAATACAGTAAAAACAGTAATGTGGAACATTATTACAATTTTAATTAACTGTTTTCTTTTTCATTTAAAAATTTAAATAAACCATTTAGTATTTTTAAATGTAATTTATGATTGAAATCTGAATTTTTTAGCAGTTATTTTCAGGATTCTTTGATGAATAGAAAGTTCAAAAGCAGTATTTATTTCAAATATAATTTTTTGTAAAAATGTAAAAGTCTTTACTTTCACTTTTGACCAATTTAATGCATACTTCACTCTTAAAATACTAATTCTTAGAAACCTTCTTCAAAATCTTACTGACCCCAACCGTTTGAGTGGTAGTGTATATAATAAATGTTTTTTAATTATTTGACTTTTTTTTGTAAAAACTGAAACATTAAATTAAATGATTAATATATATTTTTGTGACACATTTAAAATTATTTATTTTTTGTGGTGAGGGCAGTGAAAATGTTGGCAGGAAGTTCCAATAACCACCCTGTTTTGTTGTTTTTCAGTGTAAAACATCATTTGTAACAAATATTTACTTTTACTTTAAAAGTAAACTTCATCCTACATTTTAAACTGATTAATTCTTTATAATGCTGAAAAATCGTAAAAGAGCATATATTATCTTCTTGAATAAATTACATGAATATACTGTAATAAATGTATAATAAATTCACTGTATAAATAGTATTTTTTAATGTAACATTTATATATTTTTTCCTTATTAAAATAAACTTTTTGGATTACCATTTAACCAGTGAATAATCATACAGTACCATTATAATTGCCAGTTAATACCTTCATTTTACCATGGTACCTCCCCAGTAATTATCTCAGGAGCGTTTCCCTCCTATAATAGAGGTTTGTTTGGGGAGCGGCTCAGCTCAATCGAGCACAAATAGTGTCATTGCCGTGACCTGTCTATGCCCTTGATGGCTGCTAGCTCAGCTTTCATATCCCCTGTGGACTCAGCACAGCACATCTGCACATTAGCATAATTGCCGGTTGCCGTAGCAACCCCAGCACAACACTTAGAGGGTCCGAGCCCCTCACTCTCATCAGTGGACATGAGCTAACAGAAAGTGATTGCATCCACCCTCACCCTCAGGGCCCTGCAATAACACTGCAAAGAGACCTGAGAGCAGCTTCAGTCTCGCACTTTACACAAGATTCAAGCAGCGGAGATTCTTCACAGCTGAACACACTCTAGATATGTTTTCACACACTATTGTGATGTTCTTTTGTCCTGCTGGCACACAGTTACCAGCCCCGGAGAGACCTAATTTCTGTTTGTGCAGTGGGATGCTATCAGCTAGTGTTTTTTTTATGTATTAATGTGCCATTTATTGCATCATGCATCAAAAGAACCACAAAAGCAATCATAGCATGTTTGAAATCTTCTGAAGTCATGCGATAGCTTTATGTGAAGAACAGACAGAAATGTATGTTATTTTCTGGAAATCATCCTCTTGTGCATAGCTCTCAAATCTAATGCGCGCTTGCACGTTCAAACGTGTAACAGTTCCTGACTGACTTAGTGAGCGAGTTTTAAACCCACCGCTCGCATGATTCAGTCAGGAAGTCGTTAACTTGGTTACTGCGGGTGGCAATCAGCCTATTCACACCAAGAACAAACCAAGGTATGAAAACATTTCTTATAAACACTCTGCGGTTGTTTAATCTAATGCTTCAAATTCTCAAGTTCTTTAAAGTCTGGATTCTGATTGGCTGTCAATGTTTTTAATCTTTCATCAGATTAAAAAATTGTTCTGAAAGTGATTCCAACAATATCGTTCCTCCGTGTCGTTATTGTTGTAGTTGTGGTGTAAACTTTGCTATCCTCATGTAATTAGAATGGTTATTTTGAGTTAATATTTATAGTTATCATCCTTAGTGTGAATGAGACTTCAGAGATAGGACATTATATCAATATCTGAAATGCAGTATGATAATATTGCAGTTATTTATGTTTTGTGTATCTATAGTATTTTGCTAGCTTTTTCTGTTCTCTTTCATTTGCATAGGACTTTCATTTGAATTGCTTTACACAGTTAAGTTCTTAACTTCTTTTGAGTCTGGACTTTCCAGCCCAGGCTCATTGGAAATACGACATTTCTGCAACTGTACTGCATGTTTCGCGGGAGTTTCAAAGGGAAATGTCCAGTGAGTGGCGCTAAAACGCGCCTTCAATACGTGACCATGGCCACATTTGTATATTGGTTCAGGCATGTATTGTTTTGTTCTTTATTACGTTGTTTCAGGTACGTATTGTGGCAGTTCAGAATTCATATGTGCGGCAGGGGAATGTCGTTAAAATGTTAATGCTCTATTGTGTTGGAAAATAACATAACCCCCTAAACCTACCCGATATTGTTTACGAAGGCAAAAGTGATATAAAAACGCATTCGCTAATGCAATCGTGCTATTTTAACTTCCTTATTCACAGGTTTCAACTGTCTTGCCGAACTGTAGGTTCACGGGATTCGTACTGTATCGCGTGAGCTACCGAGCAAACCAACTATGTTATAAAAACCATACATATGAAGCTGTATATTTGATGCTTACGTTCAAAAGTATCATTTTATGCTATTTACAATGCATACGGTATATTGAATATGCCATTTTATCTATTGTCTTTGACAATAGAATTATTCTTGTTTTATTTACATATGCATTGCTGTTCACAACTTTGGGGTCAGTAAGTTTTTTTGTTTTTGAAAGATGTTTCTTCAAATGATTCAAATATTTTGTCATGTAATTTTTATAAAAAAAATTTTAGTCCATTTCACAATGAAATTAATGAAACCGTTTTAGTTGTTGATAATGGAAATAACAAAATTATGCCTAAATATGCCTAAGTTTACTGCTGTTCAACACTAGCAACTCAATGGCAATTTACTGTTTACTAGTGGATTATATGAATTAATGCGTTTTTCTTGTTCTAAGCACAATGTATGTTCACACCAAGACGAATGTTAAGGGAAAAATTTGAATATACTGTTCAGACTGATGCAAACATTCGCTCTTTGTCAAAAGTCGAGAATACACTACACAACTCAAAGAAACGTGTGCCTCTTTGCTAAAAACATCTGCATGCCATCAGTGCGACGTGTTTTATGAAGAGGTGATCTAAGCTCTTTTCCACCTAGTGTTCGAGAGTGAAATCGCATTTTCATTCAGCCCGTCTGCTGATTATTCGCATTGGTCTGAACCAAATTTTCGTGTTGCTGTGAACAGACGTTAAGTAAGTCCATTGATAACTGTAAGATAAAATATACAGCACAAAACATTTTCCCTACACATATAACGGCTCACTTTGATGAGTGAGTTATTAACTCCGTAACTGTGAACCACTCAACTCTTCGAGTGATTAAGCAATTTTGTGAATCTGTTCAACCAATTAACTGAAAACAGACTAAAATTCACCCACTCTATGTAACAGGAGGCTATTTATTATCTACATATTATTCAGTGTTGTCTTTCACAGTTTTTGCTGTAGGGCTGTAGATTCAGCAGCGGGGCAAGTGACGTGCTGTAGAGTCACAGTAATATCTATAGAAATTCATTTTCGCTCCCATCTCTCATAGTGATGTTTAATTCGATTCTGAGCCAGTGTCATGTTGAGAATTGAAACTGACTGAGATTAAATGTTTGTGGTTTTCCAGAGGTCTTCACGGAGAAGCACAGCCCTCAGACTGCCCACAATCTGCTCCAGGAGGAGGTTGCACATGCCGAGGAACGGTCTGAGGTGATTTCAAAATCCTTTATATATCCAGAAAGTCTTTGTGCGTCTTTTCTTCTCAGTCCCTACCCACCCTGTATCAAAAGACAACAAAAATGTGGGTAAAATTTTGACATGGTGTTTTTTTAGCATGACGTTGTTTATTCAGATATTCTGTTGAATGAACATGCCCTGCCAACTGAACCAGAACAAAGCAGAATGAAAGCCTGACAAAAGGGGAGAAAGTCTTTACTCAACACGATCCTTATTCACATTGAACTGGTTGATCCAGTTCTGAACTCGAGGGTGACATGAGGGTGAAAATCCACCCTAAAATCCACTAACCTCTGCACTACTTACAAAGATGGATCTGTGAGCTAATCAATGATTTAAAGCATTGACAGCCCATGTGTCATAAATAAGAGAGAAGGCAAACACATCACAACTCAACTCAAGTCATGTCTCCAGCATTTTGGCTTGTCCCAGAAGTGGAAAACCAGCACTTCCAACATTTCATTCAGAACATTACAACGCATATGTTGTTCAGGTGTCTTTCCAGTTACTGTAGATATAGGTGTATAGCCCAACCTAACGTTTTTAATTGAACAGTTTGTTGAACCTTTAGACAAAGTATTTTTATTTTTATTTTTTTAAGTTTTTATGTATTTTGTGATACATCAGGCTTTTATGACTCAAATAGTATGATATAAAAGTAGAATATTCATTGTTCATCTTGAAATGTTTACTTTATAAAAATCAGTAAAGATTTCACAGCAAAAGTCTGTGAGATTGTTTTGCCCACCTGGCAAAAACTGTATGTCTGATGCATGAAATGAGGTGTCATTTGCATCTGTAGCACAGGTGCAGGACAAGTTATGAAGTAATAGACTATACAGATCGTTTAAAATGAATACAACGGTTGTAATATCAGCCCTCATTGTCTCAGAAATGGTTCCATCTGTTTATATGGATATAATAAAATTTTAGCATGGCCATCCCTGTTTTGTGTTCCTTGTTAACATTCATTACTACTAATGGAAAGTCTTTCCACAAATCTTTTCTAATGAAAAATGTGTTTCAATTAACTATTTAAAAAAAAAATTATTTAGCGATTCATTGCATATTACACTACCGTTCAAGTTTGGGATCAATATGATTTTTAACCTGTTTTTGAAAGAAGTCTTTTATGTTCACCAAGTCTGCATTCAACTTAAAAATACAGTAATTTTGTAAAATATTATCACAATTTAAAATAACTATTTTCTATTTGAATATATTTTAAGGTGTAACTTATTCCTGTGATTACAAAGTTGAATATTCAGCATCATTACTCCAGTCTTCAGTGTCACATGATCCTTCAGAAATCATGCTGATTTGCTGCTCAAGAAACATTTCTTAATATTCTCAATGTAAAAACAGTTGTTGAAATCTTAATATTTCTGTGAAAGCTAATAGAAAATTCAAAATAACAGCATTTATGTCAATAATCACAGTTGTTGAAAACTTAATATTTCAGTGAGAACTAATAGAAAATTCAAAATAACAGCATTTATTTGAAATAGAAGACTTTGGTAATAGTGTAAAAGTCCTTAATGTGGCTTTTGATCAATTTAATCCATCCTTTCTCAATAAAATGTTACCTTTCATTAAAAAAAATAAATAATTAATATGCATGTCGGTGAGTTGTTGACTCTAGACTGTTTATTTATGAACCATTTGGATGGGATTCATTGAAAAGATCTGACTGTGTGTGATGTGTTAGCATCACAGACTATTCAACAAAGGGC
Organism: Sinocyclocheilus anophthalmus; assembly: GCA_018155175.1. NCBI lineage: Eukaryota > Metazoa > Chordata > Actinopteri > Cypriniformes > Cyprinidae > Sinocyclocheilus > Sinocyclocheilus anophthalmus. The sequence goes on along the minus strand of JADLZN010010713.1, from coordinate 93,455 downwards.
TTAAAACAGCTCAGCACAACATGGGCCATTAGGAAAAAATAGGCTGCTCCTCAGATGTCTTCTCTTGTTGTCTCAGCCGCCTTGCTCCATCCATTCGGCTTCGTCTGATTGATCTGCGTAGCTTTATCCGTCCTCTGGCTGTAAACAAGCACTGTGTCTTCCACCCCACACAGGCCCGACCGATCAATAGCTCTGTGATTTTGTCATTATGCTCCTGCCGTCTGATTGATGATCTCACTCCATCATAAGTAAGTTGTAGAGAGAGCCAGCCTTCAGCAGGACGCATGCCAGACAAAACATCAGTCCAGCACGTGTGTTTCTGAGCTGGATTAGGCCGTGGATTCCCACAGGACTTGCATATTCTATTAGTGCAGCAGCGTCTGGAAAAAGGGCTGACGGCAACCGTTCATAGACTGTTCTCATATGAAACTATAGCATTTTAATGATGCCTTGATTGAGAATTATAAAGAGCTAATAAACAGCAGGAGACAACATGAAACACGGTTCGAGGGCTCTGCTTTATCCAAGACAAATGGTCCTTTAAAATAAAATCTTTGAATTTATAACTTTTGGATATGTGTAACTGGGTTCATGCAATAGTAGTTTTTCTGTTGATTACACTGGGAAACCCCACTGAGCTAAGCATTATTATTATTGCTCATGCTTAAGGGATTTGAACAAACCCCTGACTCTTAAGTCATACAGTATTCATCATGTTTGGAAAGGTGTGCTATGATATTTTTTTGACCTGATTTTCGCCAAACAATTAAAACAAGGGGGGTGGGGGACTTGCATTGAGGGACCCAAGCCATATCTACAGACTTAGTTGTGTGCTCTTTGGTCTTGGGCCAATAAACAACTACTGAGCAACATCCTAGTGTTATTTTAATATTTGTTATTATTATTAAATGATATGATATTTCAAGGTTTTTTTTTTTTACTAAGTTTTAGTAATTTTTTAAACACAACAACAACAAAATATATATATATATATACACTGAACAAAATTATAAATGCAACACTTTTGTTTTTGCCCCCATTTTCATGAGCTGAACTCAAAGATCTAAGACTTTTTCTATGTACACAAAAGGCCTATTTCTCTCAAATATTGTTCACAAATCTGTCTAAATCTGTGTTAGTGAGCACTTCTCCTTTGCCGAGATAATCCATCCACCTCACAGGTGTGGATTATCAAAGATGCTGATTAGACCGCATGATTATTGCACAGGTGTGCCTTAGGCTGGCCACAATAAAAGGCCACTCTAAAATGTGCAGTTTTACTGTATTGTGGGGTCCGGGGGGTCCGAAAACCAGTCAGTATCTGGTGTGACCACCATTTGCCTCACGCAGTGCAACACATCTCCTTCGCATAGAGTTGATCAGGTTGTTGATTGTGGCCTGTGGAATGTTGGTCCACTCCTCTTCAATGGCTGTGCGAAGTTGCTGGATATTGGCAGGAACTGGAACACGCTGTCGTATACGCCGATCCAGAGCATCCCAAACATGCTCAATGGGTGACATGTCCGGTGAGTATGCTGGCCATGCAAGAACTGGGATGTTTTCAGCTTCCAGGAATTGTGTACAGATCCTTGCAACATGGGGCCGTGCATTATCATGCTGCAACATGAGGTGATGGTCGTGGATGAATGGCACAACAATGGGCCTCAGGATCTCGTCACGGTATCTCTGTGCATTCAAAATGCCATCAATAAAATGCACCTGTGTTCGTTGTCCATAACATACGCCTGCCCATACCATAACCCCACCGCCACCATGGGCCACTCGATCCACAACGTTGACATCAGCAAACCGCTCACCCACACGACGCCATACACGCTGTCTGGCATCTGCCCTGTACAGTGAAAACCGGGATTCATCCGTGAAGAGAACACCTCTCCAAAGTGCCAGATGTCATCGAATGTGAGCATTTGCCCACTCAAGTCGGTTACGACGACGAACTGCAGTCAGGTCGAGACCACGATGAGGACGAGCATGCAGATGAGCTTCCCTGAGACGGTTTCTGACAGTTTGTGCAGAAATTCTTTGGTTATGCAAACCGATTGTTGCAGCAGCTGTCCGGGTGGCTGGTCTCAGACGATCTTGGAGGTGAGGATGCTGGATGTGGAGGTCCTGGACTGGTGCGGTTACACGTGGTCTGCGGTTGTGAGGCTGGTTGAATGTACTGCCAAATTCTCTGAAAAGCCTTTGGAGACGGCTTATGGTAGAGAAATGAACATTCAATTCACGGGCAACAGCTCTGGTGGACATTCCTGCAGTCAGCATGCCAATTGCATGCTCCCTCAAAACTTGCGACATCTGTGGCATTGGGCTGTGTGATAAAACTTTACTCTTATTTTAGAGAGGCCTTTTATTGTGGCAAGCCTAAAGCACACCTGTGCAATAATAATCCGGTCTAATCAGCATCTTGATATGCCACAACTGTGAGGTGGATGGATTATCTCGGCAAAGGAGAAGTGCTCACTAACACCGATTTAGACAGATTTGTGAACAATATTTGAGAGAAATAGGCCTTTTGTGTACATAGAAAAAGTCTTAGATCTTTGAGTTCAGCTCATGAAAAATGGGGGCAAAAACAAAAGTGTTGCGTTTATAATTTTGTTCAGTGTCTATATTCATAATATAATTTATATCTAAATCTTAATATTCTATATATATATATATAATAAACAAAACATTTACTGATGTAAGATATTAAATATTTATTGTTTTAGTGCTGTCAAACGCTTAATTGGGATTAATGCATCCAAAATAAAAGTTTTTGTTTACATAATATATATGTGTGTACTGTGTATATTATGTATATATAAATACACAAACATACATGTATACATATATGCAAGTGTGTGTATTTATATATACATAATAAATATATATGTATATCGCATATATACATGTATGTGTTTGTATTTATTTATACATAAATATACACAGTACACACACGTAAGTAAAGAAAAACATTTATTTTGGATGCGATTAATCGTTTGACAGCACTAATTGTTTTATAGCCTGAAACATCCCGCAACACAGAGACATGCTAAACCACTCAGAACACCTTGGCAACTATGTAGTAACTGTAATGTGTCTGTTTCTGTTCTGCTTTTAGTTTCTGTATTTCTGTTTTCCTGAGCTCCCCTGTTGATCTTTTCCCTTAGCTGTCAATTAACTCCACACTTGTTTCTGTTCTCACTGATTACTTTCCTCCAGTTATTTAAGCCCTGTGTTATCCTCCGTTTCTTTGCCCTGTATTGATGATGTTTTGATGTTTGATGTTGTATTCTCCCCGTGATTCTCCTGGATTTATTATTAAATACTACTTATTCTCAACTCCTTCGTCTTGAACTTTTTATACAGCCACACATAACCGCAACATATATAGCTGCTTTTTTCTTTGGAAAAAGTACAAATAAAATATTTTTTAAAAAGGCAAGAAATTAATATATCATTTTATTTATTGTTTGTTATTAGAGCAGTGTTTAATGTTATTTATATGGTTATAGTATTTAGTAATATTTTAATTAGCTTCTATTTAAATATTTTTTGTTTTTGTTTTAATTGAAGATTTAGTAATTTTGTTATTTGTTTATTTGTTTATGTTTCAATTAGCTTTTTTTCAGTTTTAGTAACTGTAGTACTTAAATATTTAAGTTGCCAAAGCAAATTTCTAATTTGTGTTATAAGATTTTCAGCTAATATTTATATTTTATTTCATTTCATGTTTTTATTTTGAATTAAAAAAACAAATTAAATAGTTTTCCATTAGCAATAACAGTACCGGGTTAGAGTTGCTCATTGCATGTTATTGTCTCACACTGATGTGTAGTTTGCCAGGGGTGGTGTCCTAAAAGACTTTATTGTTCTGTCTGCGAGGACATTAAGGGGGTGGGTTTGTGCAGACGAGACTTCTCAATTATTCAGTCCCCCGTACTGAGACGGACAGAGTGTAGATGTCTGCCCCTTCCAGCAGAGCGTTCCACAGACACTTCAGGGTCATGCTACATTTATTATGTGATTATTTGTGCAGACATCATGTTTGTCTGTTAAACCCTACATAATTTTTGTCAGGTAACTTAAACATTTGCTTAAAAGGTTCATTCCTTGGCTGTTTTTTTTTTTTTTTTATTTTTTTAATTAAGAGGTTTTAGGCACTTTTAGGCTGGCCAGACTGGAAAATTAACTGCAGTAAACCAGGGGTAACTAATGAACTAACTAATGAACTAACTAATTAACTGAAAGTAGGGCTGCACAATTAATCAAACTTGAAACAAATCATAATATAGCTTAGTGCAATGAGCATAAGAAATGCTGCAACTTAATGAAATAAGTGTGTAGTCTGATGCGCTGCGTGTTTCAGAGTGAAGCGTGGCACTGTGGTCTACACACACACAGTTTATAATCCAGTGTTTTCAGTGTCTCAGAGCGGCTCGGTTCACAGTAAATGCAGCCAACTCCATCTCTGCATGTGCTGTGAGTTCAACAAGCATTTGGAAACACAGTGTGTGCCAAACCAGTTATGCTTTATTTTCACATTTACATAATTTCCAACATTTTTGTAGACAGAGGTTTTCAGAATTTCACTAGTGTTCCACACACACATACACAAAAAAGCTTGAGGATTTGAAATTTAAAAAAACTCAAAAGTTTGAATGTTTGTAAATGAAGAACTTAAGAAGTAAGGGTCTAAATTTTAGTATTGCCACTTGTAGCATAAAGTAAATTAATTTTTATTATAATTATCGAATAATCATTTTATTTTCGATTATCTGATAATAATAATTATTATTGTTATTATTATTACATACCGTTGTATTGAGTTCCCAAAACACCGGTGTGACTATAATGTGGAGTCACAATTAGTCGTACGGCACTAAATATGAATAATTAAAACAATACAAAACGATTCAGTATTTTATCTGTTTACTTGCATGTCATGTGACCATTAATCAATATCAGAGAACCTTGAACATTTAAACATGTTTTTGAATTATTGAAATATTAATTTCAGGTAAATATATGACTTCTAAGGCATTTGGCTGACAAAGACCATCTTACTTACACCTGCTAAAACCAGCAAACCACCTTAGGCTGGTCTAAGCTGGGTTTTTTTCAGCAGGGTTTATTTAATGCAGAAATATTTCTTTAAATGATATAATCAATTGGACTGCATGAGATTATGCCACCAAAGTAATTTTTAACATATTTGGTTGTTGAAATAGCACAACTTGGTTTTGGCATTGTCTTGGAAGACGACGAGTCAGAAAGAGGATGTTTGCGTCTGCGTCACACTTGTTATGAATCCGGCTTGACTTCCTGGCCTCTAATGCCTGTTTATTTGTCATCTGACCTTCACAGGAGTTGCTGGAGAAGTTCATGGAGGGCCACGTGCCCCTGGAGGAATTCCTTGATTCTTTTCAAAGCCACAGGAAGACGTACCATATCCGCCGCGCTCAAGCCGAGAAGCTCCAGGAGCTCAACAGACCCGACAGGAAAGCGAAGAAACAGGAGGAGGAGCTGAAGAGGGAGGAGGAACATAAGGAATCCCGGCCAAATGGCATCAGCGCACACGGCCCTCCTCGTGTCTTCCAGCTCCGATACGGTCTGACCCCGGCCATCCTGCTTCCGCTTTCCTCTTCCTCCGCTTCGGTCCTACCTCCTCTGGACTCACGCTCAGGCCAGCTGCAGGTTTCAGGGCCTTGCGCCCGTCACTCATGCCCCAGGCAGCCCGTCGGCCTGAGAGTAATAGGACAGTTACCCGGGTGGCCGGTGAGACCGGTCCGACTGCAGCAGCTGTACAGGCCCAGTCCCCATCAGCCCGAACCTCCGTGTCGATAACACTCGGCATCATGAGTTCGGCATGAAAGCGAAGTTACGCTAAGACCACGTGAAGCCTTCATCGAGACCATATGTAAAAATGATGCTGCCATGAAATCAAACATTCATGTTACCCAAAAAGGGAGGAGAGCGGAAAGCCATAAAGTATTTGTTAATGTCGCTTGTCATTGTTGCTTGTTCGTTTAACTTCGTTCTGTTCGTATTTGTGTGGGTTTAGTCAGGACGTGGCAGGAGTTTAGCTGCTGTTTGTATGAGGGAAGTGCCCTGTTTCTTGAGACACTGCTTTTTGACTGGAAGGTCTTTTGGGCCACTGAGGGACTTGTAAAATAGCACCTTTTTGTAATGTTTATGGGTGTTCAATAAAGTCTAATCATGATGTTTATTTTAAACCTATACCTTGGTTGTTTCGTATTTTATTTTCTGTTTCCTGCTCTTAATTTTAAGGCTACACTCAAAAAACGTTTTTGTTTTTTTTGTGTAGAATTACTCTTAAAACACAACAAATTTACCTAAAATTCAAAAATGAAAAAGTTATATTTATTTCACTTGTTTCGAGTATAACTCTTAGTAAATGTATTATTTTTTTGGTAATTATTATTTTTTTATTCATATATCATTGTTGTTTTATTAATATTTTATTGTCATTGACAAAATATTAATTATTATTGAGAATCTGTCAAGAATATGTCTTGGTCATTTTTCAAGCTCAAAATCAAAAGGAAAAAAAAGAACAATTAATTTTTATTACATGAAAATTTGCATTGTGGTATTATTTTAATGACAAAGTTTTATTAAAATTATTTAAAAGTAATATTATTGTGAACTATATTAATTTGTAGAAATTTACAGTTATTTAGAATATTGTGAATTACTTTTTAGTTTTCTTTAGTGCACAGTTCTCATTACTGCAATGCACCCGGATAGTTTATGTAGTTGTTTTTATTTATTTATTATTCACTATATTCTGAATGCTAATTAATTTTTAAAGGGTTAGTTCGCCCAAAAAAGAAAATTCTGTCATTAATTACTCACCCTCATGTCGTTTCAAACCCGTAAGACCTTCGTTCATCTTCAGAACACAATTTAAGATATTTGTGATGGAATCTGAGAGCTCTCTGACCCTCCCATAGACAGCAACGCAACTGAAATGTTCCCAAGTCCAGAAACATAGCAAGGAGATCTGTAAAATAATCCATGTGACATCAGTGGTTCATCCGCAATTATACGAAGCTACGAGAAAATTTTTTGTGTGCAAAAGAAAAAAAAAAACGACTTTATTCAACAATTCGTCTCCTCCGCATCACCCTGGTGCCATTTTGAAGAATATCCCCTGGACGTAAACGTTTGTATGCTGTTCTGTGTCAGCTGCGTCACGCCGGATACGCTGTTTTCGTTCAGATCAAATCACAACAACGTAGGAAACAGATCCGGCGTGACGCAGCTGACACAGAACAGCATACGAACGCTTACGTCCAACGGATATTCTCCAAAATGGCACCAGGGTGATGCGGAGGAGACGAATTGTTTCTGATTATTGTCGGAATTTTTGTTCCGAAGATGAACGAAGGTCTTACGGGTTTGAAACGACATGAGGGTGAGTAATTAATGACAGAATTTTCATTTTTGGGCGAACTAACCCTTTAAAAATTAATTAGCATTCAGAATATAGTGAATAATAAATAAATAAAAACAACTACATAAACTATCCGGGTGCATTGCAATAATGAGAACTGTGCATAAAACTGTCACAATGCAAAAATATTAGTATTCCTAAAATAAGTTTTCTTCAAATCAATTATTATTGAAAATATTACAATCGCTCAATAAATAACCTAAAAAGTAAACCATCCAGGCACATTATTGTAATGAGAACTGTGTGTAAACTGTGCATAAAACTAATGTCACAATGCAAAAATATTAGTGTTCCTAAGATGTTTTCTTGATAGAAAATAGAGTACTATTTATTTTCTTCTGATTTTGGGCTGAAATGTGACCCAGACATATTTTTGTGAGATTCACCCTATTATTATTTTTCTATCAGATAAGTTTTGTTATATTAGGGATTTTCCTTCCAAGTAAGACACAATAAAAAAGATTACAAGTGTAGGTTAGATGAACTCATTATGTATGTTTGTCTGTGCGAGACTCGTTTTACAATAAGAACGGTTCAGATGGAGTAATTATTATTGACACAGCTGCAGCTGAAGTCTTTGAAAGCCCAAATTTTCTAAACACTTTGTTGTTTCAAGTTTTTTTTTTTCAGCCATTGCAGTGGAGTTTGTATTCAGAAAGCATGGAGACGCTGCTGTCTTCGACTAAGCTCTCAGACGGCTGATTTTGCTACAGGGTTACTCTTAAGCAACAGTTGAGCAGGGTTACAAATAAACTCAGATTAGCACAAAGTACATTAAAATAAGTGTGCTCTTAAACCAGCGCCAATGAAAATCATATCTAAGATTACTTATGGAAATCCAGTAATGGAATATCCCATGTGGACTTCAAACACTGTTTATTTGTTCGGTTTGATTTCCAGGCTGGAAGGTTCTGTGTTCACTTTCAGTGAAGATTGTATTTTGAGCAGCAATGGGAAAATATGTTGCATTATGAATTATTGCAAGAGATGGAGTGGAGTTATGTACCTTTACTTTTATCATCCTGTAGGGATCGAAGAGATGCAGAGCAGAAGTGTTTACTAACCTTCACCTGTTTCTGACATGAATGGAATTCTTCAAAAAGTTGCAAGTGCCAAGACCTAAACAGCACTGTATTTGCACCCATTTTTTTAAATCTGAACCTTTTCAAAATACAATTCATCTTAAAATAAAATTTATTTTAATATTTTTTTTTTCAAAAGTCCAAAATGTCAGGGTATTACAATACAAAAAAAAAAACTATTTTACTTTGACTATTTTATAGTTTTTAATGTCTACAATGTGTACACATTTTTATTAATTTTTATTTAAGTTTTAATTTAGTAACCTCATTTAGGTAAATAGTGGCCAAATTTTTAAAGGGGTCATATGATGCGATTTCAAGTTTTCCTTTCTCTTTGGAGTGTTACAAGCTGTTCGTGCATAGATAAGATGCCTAAAGTTGCAAAGACTAAAGTCTCAAAACCAAAGAGATATTCTTTATAAAAGTTGAGACTCCTCCACGCCCTCCTAAAACGCCTCGTTCAAACACGCCCCCACATGTCTACGTCACTGTGTGGGAAGATTTGCATAACGCCGTCCAAATGTTCATGCAAAGAAAGAAGGCGTAACTTTATTGTTGCTGCCACCACCGCCGCCATGTTGTGAAGACGCTGTGTGTTTCGTTGCGAAAGTGAAAATACTTTGTTTGGCCTTCCAAAAGAGGACACAACTAGAAATCAATGGTTAAGTTGTATTTACAACACTGTTCCAGAACATTTCAACCAAAATATTCAGATGTGTGCAGCACATTTTATGGAGGACTGTTTCCTGATCCTGGGAGAGTAGACTACAATGCCGGCTGTTCTGACTCACAGCCTGTAAGTACGTTTTCATATTTAAAGGATTTGCCACCAACGATTCAAATGCGAGTTTTGAGCAGTGTAGAGTAGTGCTTGTTGTTTGTCATTTCTCTGATCACATATGCAGACATAGTTTTATGTTTACGCAGCACGATGCAACACAACGCGTAAAAAGACAGTATAAGTCATTATAATCAGTAATTATGTCCCCACTGGATGCAACAAATGCCTTGTTTATAATGGGTTTTAATGTTTTTGGCTCATCGCGCAGGGACACAGGGCATCACAGTATGGTAAGGGGCGTAACATTTCCGTCAAACGCTTGAGGTATTCGGCCAATCACAACGCACTGGATAGCTGGCCAATCAGAGCACACCTCGCTTTTCAGACCAATGAGCTTTGTAAAAATCGACGCGTTTCAGAAAGGTGGGGCATAGAGGAGCAACAATAATGTACAGTATGTGGAAAATAATGTGTTTTTTTTAAATCCTTAAACCGCATAAACACATTTCATTGCGCCAATTACACAAAATAATGTTCTTTTTAGCAGCATCATATGACCCTTTTAAAACTTTTTTTGAAAATAATAATTATTATGTGTACAGTCATATGTATTCAAAGTGCATGGAGCCGATATATTTTGTATATATTGTACATATTTTGTGGCCACAAATTCCCACAACTTCATTCCCTTGTTTTAGGTTAATCATTTTTCCACATTTTCTTTACCTGCATGTTGTGCTAATTAGTTTTAATTTAGTTAGATCATAGCCATTATTTAATTAAAATGAGAGAGGAAATAAGTACAATGTGGCCACAATTTAACTAAAACGAGGGAATTAATTAGTAAAACATGGCCACTAATTAATAAGTCATGGGAATTAATTCTTAACTTGTGACAATGTCATCTCATGTCATATGCGGGGCTCAACAAAGGTGTAAGAAAAAAATATTTTTAGTAATTTTTTGCTTGATGGTTACACCACATGACGTTATTAGAGTTATTAAAATGAAACATTTCTTGAAAATGGTAATCAAATGAAGAGTTCAGTTGCAAAAGCCTCTATGTGCCATCTTAAATTTTCATCTAAAATTAGCATTTTTATCAGGCTCCTATATATATGTTCAGTAATTTTACTCTAATGGCCATGTATAGGTCTTTTTTCTATGCAATTAAAGTGAAATAACTTAACATAAACGTAGGAGCCTGATAAAAATGCTCATTTTAGAAGAAACTTTCTGTTTTTTTGCATCTGAACTCTTCAAATATAAAGCCAACTTGAACACAAAGAGTAGGCCTACATTTCTAAAAAACTGGCACAATTATCAAAGAGATTCAAATATCCAACAGATACTGCACTGTGGGGTCCACAGATATCTACAGTGTACAGTAATGGAACTAGGCAAATATATGATTTGTTTTGTGTTTTTAAATCAAACCCCTGTTTTCCTGATGCTGTGGTGAATCCGGCCTCAGTAGGATATGAAACTCACTCAGTAGATCATCTAATAATTAGCACAATAATTAGCATGAACCCTTGAGGCACAGTGGTTTCTGAGAACATGAAGCCTCTTCTCGGCGTCTATGAGCTTTCAGACATCCCGTCATAGTGGCAGCGTCAGTCTGTGAGGTCAGACAGAGTCCACATCTGTCAACCCATCAGCACATCTAGCATACACTGTAAAAAATGACTGTGAATTTAACAGTAAAAGACTGTAAAAATGGTTAACGGTGAATTCCCCTACTATATACAGTGAAAAACTGTATTGGACATTACATGTAATTTTACGGTAGTATACTGTTTTGGAAGTGAAAAAGACGTATAATTTACAGTGAATAATCGTAAATTGACATTCCCAGAATTACCAGCGTTACATTTCAAATTTGATGTTTTTTTGTTGTTGAAATAACTATGTTTCTTCTTAGTTCCCTTTCAGTCGGTCACTCCGAGTCACGTCTGTGACCGACAGATTGGGATATCGCTTCGATAGACCAATCTACTTCGAGTGTAAACTAAACGAGCCAATGCACATTGGCATGCAATTATTGCATCCAGCTGCCGCTGATCACAGCGTGAGTATAATAAGGCAGCAGGTGTAATGCATACCAGCTTTTCACTTCGTAGCCGAGTGACAACATCGTTCTGCTCTATATTTATTTTGAGAACTACGAGTTCAGCACGCTCTCGGAAGCTTTCTGTGTTGGTGAGACGGCTCTTCAGCGGTGGTCGTTCCAGTGTCGAGTGGGTTGCACACTTCAGGCTGCACTACCCCCTGTCGTGTTGCAAGCGGCCATCTCCCCTGTGCGCCTCAGCACTAAAAGAGCATTTCCTAAAAGAGCAAATTTCTCTAAAAGAGCTCCACGGGTGTGTCTTTATAAAGACAACGGATCGTCCTTATAAGGATGCCGTTTCACCCGTGCGTTTCTGGGTGCGGTCGTTACCTGGCACCAGGTGATGGTCACGATCGCTGCCTCGTGTGTCTGGGCATTAAGCACGCTTAGGTGGCCTTTGTGGATGAGTCATGTTCTCATTGCGGGAAGATGACCATCTCGGAGCTGCGAACCAGGCTTCGCTACTCGCAAGGGGCGGAGTCCCGTTGCCGCGATCTGGGGCTCGTTCTGGCGGACAGACGAGAACCACTTCCAGCAGTAGCGCGGGCGGTTTGAGGGTTACAGTGATGGCAAGCACCGCAGGGAACCAACCCTCTGGGGACCATCACTCCTCTTGCTCCTCCGATCCAGTGGAGCGACCCACGGAACGCGCTGGGCCCTCTTTAAAGAGCGTACCAGCGGTATCAAGTGGACCTCCCCCCGACCAGATGTCGATCTCAGCATCGGAGGGAGAGCTGTCTGATGAAGATTCGGCTGCACTGCCGCCCTCCGGGATGGTGGCTATGCCTGAATTGGATCCAGAGATGTCTGCTATGCTTTCCCGGGCCGCCGAAAGGGTCGGTCTCGAGTGGAAACCTCCACCGCGTCCCGAGCCATCAAGTTTGGACGTTGGGTTTCTTGGGGTTGCTCGCGCTGGTTCTCAGCGCCCCGCCCCGGTGCCAATCTTTGCCAGAGGTGCATGAGGAGGCTTACCAGGTCGTGGAAGGCACTTTACTGCCCGAACTTGCAGGCAGCTCCCCTCCCTCACCACCTCTCGACTGCGGTGCGCGAAGTGTCTCGGCGGATCCCCCGAGGACGCGTAGCGATGCCATTGTGTCCTAATGTCCGCCTCCTCTGGCGGGGCGACCCTATACTTCCCTTCCCGGGCCTGTCGGCATTCGTCTGGTCTACTCCGCAGTGCCTATACGGCTTGCGGGAAGCTGCTCCGCCTTACCGTCTATGGCGTTACTGCAGTGCCCAGGCTAATGCACTGAAGGCCACACCACCGCGTTGGGTCCCTGTGTTCCACCTCGTTGCCCCACTGCGGGTACGGTTGTGGTCCCGCTGGTCCCGCTTGTACGTTTCTGGGCGCTTGGTCAGCACTACCCAGCCCGTCTCACTGGCTTCTGCGGACCATCAGCCTCGGCAATGCGATTCAGTTCGCCCGGCGTCCCCCCAAGTTCAGTGGCATCTGCTTCACGACAGTGAAGTCGGCCGATGCTCCTGTCCTTGTGTGCAGAGATCGCAGTCCTACTGGAGAAGGATGCGATAGAGCCGGTCCCTCCAGCCGATATGAACACAGGGCTTCACAGTCTTTACTTCATTGTACCCAAGAAAGGCGGTTGGTTACGGCCAATTTTGGATCTGCGAGTTTTGAACCGGGCCCTTAACAAGCTACCGTTCAAGATTTTGACGCAGAAACGCATCTTCGGGTGTGTCCGTCTCCGCGATTGGTTTGCAGCGCTCAACCTGAATGACACGTATTTCATGTGGCGATCCTTTCCGCGAACAGACCATTCTGCGGTTTGCGTTCGAAGGACTTGCATATCAGTACAAGTCCTGCCCTTCGTTCTGTCCCTGTCCTCCCCGTGTAGTTACGAAGTCCGGAGGCAGCTCTATGTTCCCCCTCAGAAGGCAGGGTTGCGCATTCTCACTATCGAGAATGATGGCTTATATAGCACAGTCATCGGTATCAGTTGTGCGATCAACGGGACCTGGTGCTTCGCACCTCAGCCTGTTGGGTCCTCGGGTCAACGGGGGAAAAAGCAAACTCTCCCGACCAGATGATCTCTTTCACAGTATGGAGGGTTGGATTCGGTCAGACAGACAGCGCGCCCTCACAGAGGAACGTGCGCGGTCGGAGCTAGCCTGCTTGAATACGTTCAAGGACAGGACAGCGGTCCCACTGAAACTATTTCAAAGGCTCCTGGGGCATATGGCATCCGCAGTGGCACTACAACCACTCTGCCTGTTATATATGACACCGGCCTGCCGACAAACCTTCACCCCGTGGTCAGATTTTGCGTTCCTCTGGGCAGGGGTGCCCCTAGAGCAGATCGCCAGGCATGCTGGGGTCTACACAGATGCCTCCACCACTGGGTGGGGTGCCACGTACAACGGGCATGCAGTCTCAGGGGTTTGGACAGGCCCGCAGCTGCATTGGCACATCAATTGCCTCGAGTTGCTGGCAGTGCACCTTGTCCTGGGCCGTCTCAAAGGGCGCTTACGGGGCAAGCACGTGTTGGTCCGAACGGACAACACAGCGACCGTTGCGTACATCAACCGACAGGGTGGTCTACGATCACGTCTCATGCCTCAACTCGCCTGCCATCTCCTCCTCTGGAGTCAGAAGAATCTGAGGTCACTTCGTGCTGTTCACATTCCTGGCCTGCTCAATTGTACAATCCGGTCGAGGACGAGGAGCAGGTCTTCTTGGTAGCGCCATATTGGCCCAGTTGGACTTGGTTCCCCGAACTGATGCTCATCGCGACAGCCCCTCCTTGGCCGATTCCTCTGAGGAAGGCTCTACTGACTCAGAGACGGGCCCGTTTGGCACCCGCATCCAGACCTTTGGAAACTCCATGTCTTGTCCCTGGAAGGGACGCTCCGGATGTGCGGACCTACCCCAGAATAGTGACACCACACTCGGCAAATCACCATGCTAGTCGGCCATGACACCGCTTACACAAACCTTGAAGTGGCCGATCTCAGAGTGGTTTGTCCTTCTCGCTCGAGAATACACCGGAATGCCCGATTGCGTTGCGTGCTTCTCCTTTCTGCAGCACGGGCCTGGGAGCGAAGGTCTGTCCGTCCCTGTCCACCGCCTCAAGGAGTCCAGTTGCTGCTATGGTATTTGCTAACCATGACCCCGTGGAAGGGAATTCGGTAGGGAAGCATGATCTGGTCATCGGGTTCCTTAGGGGGGTGATAAGGTTAAATCCTCCCGGGCTCTCCTCTATACCCTCTTGGGACCTGTTTCTAGTGCCAAAATCACTACAGCAGGTCCCATTTGAGCCTTTGCAGGCGGTTGAGCTGAAGTTTCTGTCAATGAAATCTCTGCTCCTGTTTGCACTGGCCTCCATCAAGAGGGTAGGACCTGCACGCATTTTCGGTCAACGAATTGTGCCTAGAGTTTGTCATCTCTTTCTTAGAATGCCGTCTCTAGCAAGGATGCCCACTGGATTGTGGATGCCATCACTCTGGCTTATCAGTCACAGGGTGTGCCCTGCCCATTCAGGTTGTGAGCTCACTCTACTAGAAGTGTTTCATCCTCCTGGTTGCTGGCTCGTGGTGCCTCGCTGACATATATTTGTAGAGCTTCGGGCTGGGCAACCCCCAACACATTTGCTAGATTTTATAGCCTCCGTGTGGAGCCGGTATCCTCCTGTGTTCTCACTTCAAACAGGTAGAGGCACTGAGAGGCCCCGGTTACTGTCAGATTGCTAAAACTATTCCATAGGTGCCATACAGTAACCCTGTTTAGGTCCGTCGCTCGTGCCTTCACATGATACACGGGAACTGTGTAAGGCTGTGTTCGCATATTGGAGACCTAAGCGGTTCTCGTATGTTTATAGGCCCACTGCTGCCATAGAGCCCGTTTTTCCCGCGGCAGATTTCTGCCTTTCCAAGCGGGTTACAATCCACCCCAGTTCCTCCATATACACCTAAACGTAGCTATATGTGATAAGTTTGCGTTCTGAAGACTCCTTCGGGAAGATGGGGCGTCACAGCGTCCCTGTTCCAAGTGTTAACGGTACGTTTCCCAGTGTTATCCATCTCACTCAGTAGGATGCTTTTGAAAAAGGTTAGTGGAACTACCCTGCCCCTGGCCTACACCAGATATGGCGCAGGCGGGCTCGCACAGGGCCTGGAAGGGGCCGCACCAGGTGGCCTTTTGGTATGAGATCCCAGTTCGGCGGTCACCGACGTGACTCGGAGTGACCGACTGAAAGGGAAAGTCTCGGTTACGTTTGTAACCCTTGTTCCCTGAAGGAGGGATTGGAGACGTCACGTCCCGTCGCCACAGTTGCTGGACCACCGCTGAGCGGCCGGGTCACCGACTCTGCTCCTCCTCAGCGAAAAGCTGGTATGCATTGCACCTGCTGCCTTATTATACTCACGCTGTTATCAGCGGCAGCTGGATGCAATCATCGCATGCCGATGTGCATTGACTCGTTTAGTTTACACTCTAATTAGATTGGTCTATTGAAGCGATATCCCAATTCGTCAGTCACCAACATGACGTCTCCATTCCCTCCTCCAGGGAACGAGGGTTACCATACGTAACCGAGACATTTTTTCTTATCAGTTTTGTATATTAGGGTTGTATGTTACACCTAATGTTGTTAAATGAATGTTTATTGCATTATTTCAGTTTCATGTGTGTTACCATGATGGTGTTTGGTGTTTGTGTGAATGACACTGTGCACCTTCTATATATGTTATTATTTAAAAGCTGCTTGTGATGGGCTTTGGTTCATCATGTGACTTTCTCATCACCACCTGCATTTGGTGGTTATCAGTGTATTTCAGTACTTCAATAGGTTGGTATATTAACATTATATCAGTTAATGAAATTACGGTATTTAACTGTAAATTTAAGTTAAAACCGTAAAACCTAAAATGCAACCACAGCTGCCGTTTTTTTTTACCGTAAATTTTATTTTACAGTGTAAGGTGACCTTGAACATGATATCCCTGATTCCATTCCTCCTCCTCAGAGATCCTCAAATCCTGCTTCTTTAATATGTCTTCATTTTCATTCCATAACACTGGCTCTTGACATGCAGAGGGGCGGCCCAGAGGAGGGATTTGACTCCTAAAAGCCAGAGTTCGTTTATCAGACTGCAGGGTTTAATTTGTTCTAGCATGTGCTATCATGGACCAGATCAGCGTTCTCATTATGGAGGCAGAAGGAATGTTGTCGACACAAAAGCAGGAAGGTGTTCTCTGTTCTTTACAGATTTCATTTGGTCAATTTCATGCTGCAGATTTCAATCGGGTCTAATCAAAACAAATGTCAAGGAAATACACAAACGCAACATCTGTAAATCATGTATTTCATCTCAGTAATATTGCATTCAGAATACAGATTCCAAGAAGCATAATTTCCTTCAAGTGGAAAATGGCAAATGCTTCCTTGTAATAAAAGTGTTGTGTTTAGGATATTGCCTTTCTTAAATTCATACAGTATCAAATTCATGTAATCACCACAAACTATGGATCAAAACTACGGGGATATTTTTTTGGGATAAAAATATGGTATAATCGTTCCTTGTAAATATTGTTTCAATTTAAAACAACTGTTTTCTATTATAGTCTTCAGTGTCACATGATACTTCTAATATGTTGATTTGCTGCTCAGGAAATATTTCTTATTATTATCGATATGGAAAATAGTTTTTGCTGCTTAATAATTTTGTGGAAACCATGATACATTACTGTCCTGAGGATTGGGGTGAGTATGATTTTAAAAAATGACTTAATTCAGTACTTTTAGTACTAATTTAGTTTTTTTAAAGTAATTTATTTATTTTTTTTAATTCAGGAAGGATGCATTAAATTTATTAAAAGGGAAAGTAAATAAATTATAACGTACAAAGATTTCTATTCAATAATCTTTTTAAACCTCTCAGTCATCAAAGATACTCCAAAAGTTTAACAGCAAACGTTTTCATTGATAATAATGAGATCCATTATTAATAACTGATCATCAACACCTGATAATACTGAAAGCCAACAGCATAGTAAATGTTTTTAAAACAATCAAGTGACACTGAAAACTGGAGTAATGACTGCTAAAAATTCAGCTAAATTACATTTTAAAATATATAAAAATAGAAAACAGTTTGAATTGTAATAATATTCAATAATATCCTCAGTATTACTATTTTTACTGTATTTTTTATCAAATTGGTGAGCATAAAGAGACTTCTTTCAAAAACAATAAAACAATCTTAATTATTCCAAACTTGTAGGGTAGTAACCCTATATATATAGTGTATATACAGTTTGCAAGAGTATCTTCATTTTGTAAATGACTGTGAGCTTGCGTAATTCCATAAGTCCACAACCATAAACGCAGCTTGGCATTACAGTGATTCAATCACACAGTATGCCAAGGCACAGACAGATCTCACAGTATGCTTTGCATTAAAAGGGAAGAGGGAGGCTTTCTCGTGAACAGAACTGCTTTGTTCAGCCCGATGACATCTTTGAGGAGCGTCAAAAGATGTGCTGTCGGGCCTGTTGACATCCTGTGGTAAATTTCAGTCGCAACAGCATTATTATAAATTTGAGCACAGCATTATTTGATCAGTATGAAACAAACGTATTGTGTGGCTTTATGAATACTGAACCCTCAATAAAATGACTGCTTGCTGAGATTCTTACAATTGTGCTTTTGCAGAGAAACACACACGTTATTGTTTACATGATGGCTGTGGAAAGTGGAAGCAAGACCAAACAACAACCGGGCCATCTGGTGTGCATTCAAACTGCTGTTTTGGGAGAATTATGTTTTATCTAACCATTCTGTAATCTTTTTCTAAATATCAATGATTTTTGTCTGTGTTTGCCATTGTAGTCTGTTTAGATGGGTCACTGGTGGACTGGATGTCCACTTTCTGCTTGATGCAATTCCACCCTGGAGTTAAAAGAAGGGTTATGACCTTCCTTCGCTCTCAGACTGTGTCCCTCCAGGCTGTTCGTGTTGGTCAAATTATTTCTTTAGGGCTCAGCTAGTTTCTTGATGGCCTGATCCCCTGATTAGTATTACTAAGGATGAAATGAAGGACCTGAGGAAGTCATAGAGTCGATTATATCTCATAACAATCATGTTATGAGTGATTCATTTTGGACATGCTATAACCACGAGCGAAAACTGTGTAGCGTCTGGACCAATCAGACACACCATTTGTCATTTGATTTAACAAATCAATTATTCATTAGATTAACAAATCGTCACAGTCCCCTCACCAAATAAACTTGATGCCAGGATGTCTTTTGCTATGACACCAGCCCCCCCCTCTGGTTACCATGGCAACCCTGACACCAGATACATTTACGACCTAATGGAATTTAGGTGGAGGAAAGCACTGCCTTTTCCATAAGGAAAATCCCCAAGGCACAGTAGGAATGGACTTTTCTACTAATTAATTCATAGGAAAACCTTCATTGAATGAACACCCATTTTCTTCAGGACATTGTGTATATTATTGCTGTCTTGTATATTATCTGCTGTATTGTAGACTATTTTATGCATGCTTAGGCTAGAACCACTCATTCATGTAACTTTACATATAACGTGTTTGGTCTCTATTCATTAGTATTCGGATGATCTAATTTTGAGTGTATATTGTATGTTTACACCTACGCAACATATTAGTGTTCTAAGAGTCTTTAGTAATTTTGATCCAAGTTTCATATGCAAATTACCATGCTTTCAAACAAGGGCCATAAAACGCCCAGTATCTCAAAACTACCACTGGGGAGTAGGCCATTCTCATTGGACAAGCCCATCTTGAGAGGTGTGAATCTTTGCAGGCTTTAAAGGCCGCATTTCATGTGACCCGCCCAGAGTCGGTGGTTCGGTTCGATTCTAAGATGAAGACATGAGCTAGAAAACTTCTGCAACCCGCTAAGTTCGTGCCATGCTCCGGCCTTAACTTTTCCATTCACCAAGATTCTCTGACTCAAAACAGGTTCTTTTTCATCAACCAACCTCAGCAAAGATCAACTGGAACTTTCAGATTACATCAAACCTCTCTTTCAGACAGATGAGACGTGCAAGTATTCAAACTTAGTCTTATTAATTGATACATTAGGTATCATTTGCACCTTTTTACAAAGGTGTGTTTGAATAAGAATCTGATGTTTCCTTCAGGCGATAGATCTGCTGAATATGCAAATGGTTCAATAACTTACTTACTTTCTCTTCCCGTTGACTGCGTAACCTTTAACCCTTTTTTTTTTTTTTACTATACCAACTGTGCGTGTGTGTGTGCTTGTGTGGTTGTGTGTGTGTGGGTATGTTGTTACGACCAGTTTATGTGTTTATGGAGTTAATAAAGTCTTACTTGTATCACACTTGATGTGGTTCATTGTTTGCTCATAACTGGAGTCACTTAATCATGCAGATTTATGCTACAAGCTTTTGTAGAATTGTACAGTAAGAAAGTTATTTCCCTTAACCAGGAAATTAACGTTATTAGAATTGACAAGACAGTTAACCCTGAGAGGTCAAGTAAATATCTACAGCGGATCTAAAATATTCATAATTAATTATAACTAGTTATGATTAAATATTCATATTTCCCCATGAGCTGATTCATTACAACTGCGCTTGATAAACATTCTGTAAATAATTTCATGATGTGTAAATTGTTCTTCTCTAGGGTTGAATGTAAGCTTAATTTTTAATTGAATTAAATATAAAGAAGGAAAAGTATTAAGAATGAATTGTGCCCACTGATGGCGTTATTTATTTGCTAATGCTGTCTACTTTATTTAGCATCAAATTCAATTAATTATACAAATAAGTGCAACAGTGCAATTATTATTAATAATACATTTAGCTATTTGTGGTAACACTCAATTATGGGGAACATTAGCATCATTACTACAGTCTTCAGTGTAACATGATCCTTCAAAAATCATTCTAATATGCTGATTTGTTGCTCAAGAAACATTTCTTAGTATTGTCCATGTTGAAAACTGTTGTGCTGCTTATGTTTTTACTTTATTAATAGGAAGGTTTTTTGCAGGATTTTTTGGTTATGGTTCAAAAGAACGCATTTAATTTGAAATGAATGTTTTACAAATTGTCTGTACTATCACTTTTGATCAATAAAGCCATGACATATATCATAATATTATATATAATATATATATAATATCTACACACACACACTGTATATACAGGTGCCGCTCAATAAATTAGAAGTTGTGGAAAAGTTCATTTATTTCAGTAATTCACTCAAATTGTGAAACTCATGTATTAAAAAAAAATCAATGCACACATACTGAAGTAGTTTAAGTCCTTGGTTCTTTTAATTGGGATGATTTTGGCTCACATTTCACAAAAACCCACCAAATCACTATCTCAACAAATTAGAATACTTCATAAAGACCAATAAAAAAAACATTTTTAGTGAATTGGTGGCCTTCTGGAAAGTATGTTAATTTAATGTACATGTACTCAATACTTGGTTGGGCCTCCTTTTGCTTTAATTACTGCATCAATTCGGCGTGGTATGGAGGTGATCAGTTTGTGGCACTGGTGAGGTGGTATGGAAGCCCAGGTTGCTTTGATAGCGGACTTCAGATCATCTGCATTGTTGGGTCTGGTGTCACTCATCTTCCTCTTGACAATACCCCAAAGAATCTCTATGGGGTTCAGGTCAGGCGAGTTTGCAGGCCAATAAAGCACAGTAACACCATGGTCATTGAACCAGTTTTTGGTGCTTTTGGCAGTGTGGGCAAATTTTCCTGCTGGAAAATGAAATCAGCATTTCCATAAGCTTGTCAGCAGAAGGAAGCATGAAGTGCTTCAAAATTTCTGGTAGATGGCTGCGTTGACGGTGGACTTCAGAAAACAAAGTGGACCAAAGTCCTCTTTTCAGATAAAAGTAAAATATGCATTTCATTTGGAAATCAAGGGTACAGAAGTATGGAGGACAGAGTGGAGAGGGCACAGAAAACCATTGTTGCTGAAGTCAGTGTGAAAGTTTCCACAGGTCAGGATGATTGGGGCTCGCCATCTGCTCATCTTCTGGTGTGGCCACGCTTGCGGGTTTCTGAGTCCAACAGTTCAAACGCAGCACATCTACCAGGAAACTTTTAGGCCTTCTGATTCCTTCTGCTGACAAGCTTATGGAGGATGCCTGATTTAATTTGCCAGCAGGACTTGGCAAATGCCAAATTGCCAGAACACCGCACCACAAAGCTGGTTCAATGACCATGGTTGTTACTGTGTGGATTGGCCTGCCAATGCCGACCGACCCAAACCACTGAAAAGAAAGGAACAAATCTTATGGGGATAGGGGTATGGTCCCGAGGAGAAAGAAGTGCGAGACACCGGAGAGGCCCAACAATGCAGATGACCTGAAGGCCGCTATCGAAGCAACCTGGGCTTCCATTACACCTTAGCCGTGCCACAGGCTGATTGCCTCCATGCCACGCCCCATTGATGCAGTAATTCATGCAAAAGAAGGCCCAACCAAGTATTGAGTACATGTACAGTAAATTAACATACCTTCCAGAAGGCAACAATTCACTAAAAATGTTTTGTTTTATTGGTCTTATGAAGTATTCTAATTTGTTTGAGATAGTGAATGGTGGGTTTTTGTGAACCCCCATGTACCAGCCCCAACTATCCCATTAAGAAACAAAAGAATTAACTACTCAGTCTGTGTGGCATGAATTTATTTAATACACGAGTGTTCACAATTGGTGAATTACTGAAATAAATGAACTTTTCAACAACATTCTAATTTATTGAGATGCAACTGTATATAATGGGGATCAGAAGATGGACAAATATTTTACGCTCACGTGTTTTTTTTTATTTTCTTATTTATATCTAACACGCACATGGCCGACATGTGTATCTTTTATCATATTGCTGTTGCCGTCACTTTATAAAAGCCCCTCAAGTATGTTACAGTGATTTTAAACCAGGCAGGTGAGAGGTGCGAGAAGGGGTCAACAGAGAGGGGCAGTCTCCTTGTATTTGCAAGATTGGGCCTCTCCACCCCTTGAACACCTCAGATGGGATACTATCCCTTATCTGGTTGACGTGTCCTAAGAAACGTAAAGGACAGGAAGCATTTAAGGATGCCAAGGGATTCTGGTTTAATGGCCTCTATCTTTTGAAAATGTCTCTACAGTAATACAACCAACGGACAGACAGCCTTGAAGTTACTGAAGGTAGCCAGCAGCGATGTAAGAGCAATCAATGACATTCCAAGGACACAGAATTGAGAAGTTCGGATAGAGATCCTCAAACTATCCTCACAAATTCACTTCAGGGGATGGGGTAGCGAAAGAAACCTCCAAAATGTACCAAACTGTCATTTTGCCTTTTGAAAAGAGGATGTTGGGTAGGCAGGCCTGCTGAAATGAAGAAAGCAAGTATCAGAATGCGAGGGAGATGATAATCCGAAAACATGAGACGGAGGATGAGGGATAGCACAACCTCGGATCCTCCACACAGTGAGTGGATCACACTGAATCAAGATAGCCGTACCAAGCCTACAAGGTTGTAAATTAGACAAGATGTTTATATGAGTAGTCGTTGAGAGAAAAGAAATATAGAGAAGAAAGAATGACAAAGCCATTTATCCACAATAACAACGCTGTGGATAAAGGGTCAGAACCGAACGAGCGCGCAAGACTATCTCTGCAGGGACTGTAGAAACGATACGAGCTTCGACCGTTTTGATCAATGTTTCATTAAAGGCAAGTCAGATTATGTAGCGGCCATCTTGCTAATACAATAGCCGTATAAAGAAAAGCTGCTTTGTAACTTGCCAAACTACAACTAACTCTTATTTTAGTCACAGTTAAAAAATTTAGTTAAAAAAAAAAAAGTTATGCTTTTGTAGCTAGCTATCTATACACTACAAGCAAAACATGCTAGTATGATACAACTACTTATATCGGGAATATCTTAATTTAGTGACAATTTTTCAAATAGGGTCTCAAGTCTGTGAAAAGTTGTTTTGAATCATGTTCATTCGTTATTAAACAAACCCATAAACTAATCTTTCCAGCCATAGATATGAGAGACGACAGTTAAGCATCTATGACGAGACACGCGCATAAGGCAAACGGCAATTAAGGGGTAAAACTAATACTTATATTACATAAGATAAAAAAATTAGTAAGAGGTGTAACGGGGTGGGAAGAGGTGTGAAGAATCACACGACAAGAAATCTCAATCAATACCCCGGAGGGTGGATTTATTGGGGTGATGGGTGCTCGTGAGAAAGGTCCAGGTAGGTGCTCTGGTGCCGTGAGTGCTCTCTTCCGTCTTCCCAGTGCAGAGGGTCCGTGCAGTGCTCCTGTGGGGCTGGTCGGTCACATGCTGCTTTCTGTGGGGAAAATGAGAGGGCGAGTTAGTGCTCAGTCTCATGGAGAAGTCTCCCAGATGGCAGGGCTTGAGTGGCTTATGTGGCCGCCGGTGACTTCTCGCTGTTTCCTGGGCGACGCGGATATAACAGCTCGGGACTCGGAGAAACAACAATGACGCTCGACACACTCCCCCCCTCCCCCCCCCCCCCCCCCCCCCCCACCCAACGCGTCGTTATGGTCCTCCAGGGTAACGATATGAGAATAAAGGTGAAGCAGAGGGCGAGAGAAGAATAGGGGTTGCGAGTGCGGGGGACAAAAAAGAAGGAGTACACGCTCTTGGAAGCGACCTGACAGGGGACCTGCGAAAGTGCCAATGAATTGCCGAAGCGTACCGTGCACAAGGCAAATTGCGCAGAACAGCCCTGGAGAGCGACGAAGCACGGAACATCGGGTCACCGTGGCATTGAGTACGTGATCCTTGGCACGGGCCACATCACTCCTGAGAGGGGGGGCGGTGGTCCAATGACCCAAGCGGTGTGGGAACTTCAAGGGCCCGAGACCGCAGAGCACTCCAGAGGGAAATAACTAGCATTGCAGAGAACTAAGGGCAGGGAGCGACCGCCGTCTCACGACGCGCACTACGAGCCAGACCGACAGCAGTGTATGGTAAAGGATTCGGGATGTTCCTACACACAGTCCTCTAGTAGTCAAGGATCATGCGACCCGGGCGAGGCTCCCCACACACGTCCTGTGTCGGAGCGGCGATACACAGAAATATGCAGATGCCGGCCTGGCCAGGAGGCGAAGCACTCCAGAACACTGAAGCTTAGAGAGGTGATGAGCCTCCGGCGCCGCACCGCATTGGGGGAAATCCCTGCTGAGAGCCGATGCCCCCCAGGACGGCTCCCGTCGCCGTCTTGGCCCCTCGGACTCTAGTCTGCACGCACTGCCCTTGCCAGGTGGGAGCTATCGCACGCGGACCGCATCCCTCCTCTCGCTCCCAGCGGTGTCCCCCATCGGCCTGCGAGCCTACTGCGAGCCGACTACCCCGATCCCGTGGAGTCCCAAGTCTGTGAGGGGAGGAGGCGGCTGCGCGCACTAATACCATGCGCACGGCGAGAATAGAGAAAATGAAGCTCGGTACATGGGGTCTTGGCTTGGGCTCGGAGCAGAGCGTAACGCTTCCTCCCCGTGGAAGCCAAAAAGGGAAAGGTCCACGGTACTGAGCCCGAAGTAGGCCACTACGGGTAGAAACAGCGAAAAAGGCAGAATCTTAGGGTTTAGGACATTGCAGAAGAGAGGGGTAGGAATTGCCTGCCAGTCAGCCCCTGAGTGAAGCAGGTCGCACAACGTCGAGCGAGGCTAATAACGACGAGCCCTTCGACAAGTGGTCGCAAAGCGCGTCATGTTACATGTCGCATCTCGCAAAAAACTGGGTTTCATTGTGTCACCTAAATTCGGGATTAAACTCCTCGGCTATGAGCAGGGGCGGCGGCGAAAGGTCCCACGTTGACTGCAGAAAAAACACACATCACAAGACGAGATGGGGCTAAGGCCAAAGCCCTATGGTGTCGTAAATGGGTGTCTAAGTAAGGTCAAGACAACACACTTCAAGCATCTGCTGAAATTCCTCCCTCCAACGTTAGCTTGCAGACGGGAAAGAACCTCAGGGGCGACCTGCGGATTCAAGGGCAAGTGACACTGGACACGACCCTGGCAGGCAGTGCAGGTAAACAGGACAATAAAAGTCAGTGCTGAAGGAAGAAGGTTCACGTGTGGAGAACGCAGCGGGCACAGGAAATGAAAGAATCTCAACTGAGAGCAAAACTGGCCACCCCGGAAAAGGTGCTTGCAGCTCCCTCTTCTGGGCAGCGAGAGGTGGGGTTGACGTCAACCAAACCAACAGGCCGGGATCAGAATGATTACAAGTGGCACCAATACCAGCAGGGGAGCCGACACGAATGCCGTGGAATCTACTCCACAGCGGGATGAAAGTGAAGCGACAACTAACAAGACTGGCACTCTCACATGAACCCCGACCCCCCCCCCGGTCAGAGAGGTAAGCTGGGTCACGAGACGGCAGGAGAGCGAGAAAGTAGGTAAGAAAAGTGGCTGCTTCGTCTCCTCCCTGTACTGGCTGATCGCACCAGGACAGGTCCACCGGAAATAGGCACCCCCAATCTATCCCAGCCACAGATATAGCGCAGCAGGAATCCTTGCAAGGTGGCCAGGGATTTGCAGGCGCGTTGGGGACTAGGACCAGTTGATCCTCTGTTGAGTGTCGGTGCGAAACCTCACACCCGGTCCAGCGAGAGCATCGCGAGAACCAATAACTGCCACAAGGAACGTTTAGTGGCGCTAGATTAGGGCAAGTAACGATCTGGCCAGGTGTGATCAAGGGTAGATGGGTCCCAAGGGGGGACCTAGAATTGGCGCTCGTGGGGGGTGTGACATGAACCGGTCGATACTTTTCCTTCATCTGTTTTACATGCTCGATGACAGAGCGATGGGCTGCCGGCTGCTGCTCCCAGGCTTCCTTCGCCACATCCAGGAGGCCGCGGGTTTGCCGGCCAAAGAGGAGCTCGAAGGGAGTGAAGCCAGTTGAGGCCTGCGGAACTTCACGGATCCCGAAAAGGACATAGGGGAGCATCAGGTCCCAGTCGCGTTTATCCTCCGCTATCCGAAGCCAGCCTTGAAAAAGTCACGGGCCGCTGGACCGAGTACTGTAGTGGCATCCTTCTCGAGATGTATGGCAGCCCTAACCCAACCGGCGACCCCTCCTGTGCTGGCAGGGCTGTGTAGCCTAGTGGCCAGCCAGGGGCGAGGGTCCGAACCTGGACAGTCTCCTACCGATCAGCACCGGGGCACCGGGAAGCTTCCTTCGAAATGGTCACCCTGCGAGCGGTAACTTGTCGTGTGTCCCCATGGACACAGATTATGGGGAGGAAGGCTTTACACTCCATTCAGGGAATAGAGTGCGGCCGAGAAGATGACCGACACATCTGCGACCCTGGAGATCCAGAACAGGAGGGAACCGAAACCCTGACTAACTTGGGCCAGACAAAGAAAGCAACGGATGGCCGGATGGAGGCGATGCGGACTTTCCATGTCCCTTTCAATTCCACTTTTGGTGTCCCTCAAACGGCAGGTGGCAGGGCCAACAATCCGCCCTAGTTCCATATGCCGGACAGAGTCCGTGCGGGGACATATTCCGTTGGCGCATGGGGGCTCATCAGCCTGGGGGAGGGAGCACGCGCGGTACCATGGTCGCATAGGGTTGCCCTCCGGAAGCGCGCTGCCACTCCGGGACCACCCGCACGGGGACAACGGCGACGCTCAACATTCACAGAATACGGTGTTGGGCCGCAACGCCCAGGCTCGGCACAGCATCCCACCAGCCGGGCAGGTGGTGGTTGCGGTTCCTCATCCACACGGTCTGTCGGGTGGGAATCGGAGGAAGGGCTCAGAGGGAGAAGGTCAATCACCACGCACTCCGACACTGTCTCGCGATGGCTGCCCCCTCCAGCACTAGATCAGTGCTGCGCGAGTCGTGTGCAGTTCGGGGCACGGGACGAGGAGAGGCAGACGGGGGGATTTTATACTCCCACGCGTGGAAGTGCTGGGCGGCACAGATAGGGGATAACCCCAGGCAGGCTAGGAGTCATTCTTGACCTACTTATATTGATCGGCGGAGGCGGCGGAAAGAGTGAAGTATGCACGCTACGCTTCGCCCGTCAGCAGGGGAGCCAACACCCGTGCCCAGTCATCCTGATGCCACACTTCCAAGGTGGCCGTCGTTTCGAACATTTGTAAGAAGGCTTCTACGTCATCATGAGGGGTCAGCTTGGGTAGCAGCTTCGAAGCTTGCACTCGGGGGTCCGGCAGCGGAACGCGTTGAGTGGCGGCGGCACGCAGTGCTGCGAGTTCCTGCTCCGTCTCTCCTTGACGGGTGGCGAGGTGCTCAACTATTTGTTGCTGGCGGATGCTAACCTCAGTGAGCCGCTGGAGGATTTTGTCCATGGTGGGGGAGGAGCGCTCGCCTGTGACAGAACATGGAGACAAAAACAAGAAAAAAAAAGGTGAGGCGAAGATCGCTTGTCGGTGAATCACACGACAAGAAATCTCAATCAATACCCCGGAGGGTGGATTTATTGGGGTGAGGGGTGCTCGTGAGAAAGGTCCAGGTAGGTGCTCCGGTGCCGTGAGTACTCTCTTCCGTCTTCCCAGTGCAGAGGTTCCGTGCAGTGCTCCTGTGGGGCTGGTCAGTCACACGCTGCTTTCTGTGGGGAAAATGAGAGGGCAAGTTAGTGCTCAGTCTCATGGAGGAATCTCCTAGATGGCAGGGCTTGCGTGGCTTATGTAGCCGCTGTCTGATGAGGTGCAGCTGTGACCGATCAGCCTGTGATGATGATGGCCAGGTGCTCCTCGCTTGTTTCCAGGGCGACGCTGATGAAGCCTCGGGACGCTCGTCACAATATATATAAATAAATACATTTTCAAATACTACCAGGTTTTCTAATTGTCTGAGGCAGTAATACTAATCACAGCTATAACACACTGATGTCATACCACTGGGATATATATATAATAAATGTACAAACCTGATTCCAAAAAAGTTGGGACACTGTACAATTTGTGAATAAAAACCGGAATGCATTGATGTGGAAGTTTCAAATTTCAATATTTTATTCAGAATACAACATAGATGACATATCAAATGTTTAAACTGAGAAAAAATTATAATTTTAAGGGGAAAATAAGTTGATTTAAAATTTCATGGCATCAACACATCTCAAAAAAGTTGGGACAAGGCCATGTTTACCACTGTGTGGCATCCCCTCTTCTTTTTAAAACAGTCTGCAAACGTCTAGGGGACTGAGGAGACAAGTTGCTCAAATTTAGGAATAGGAATTTTGTCCCATTCTTGTCTAATACAGGCATCTAGTTGCTCAACTGTCTTAGGTCTACTTTGTCGCATCTTCCTCTTTATGATAAGCCAAATGTTTTCTATGGGTGAAAGAACTGGACTGCAGGCTGGCCATTTCAGTACCGGATCCTTCTACGCAGCCATGATGGTGTAATTGATGCAGTATGTGGTCTGGAATTGTCATGTTAGAAAATGCAAGGTCTTCCCTGAAAGACGACGTCTGGATGGGAGCATATGTTGTTCTAGAACTTGGATATCCCTTTCAGCATTGATGGTGCCTTTCCAAATGTGTAAGCTGCCCATGCCACACGCACTCATGCAAAACCCATACCATCAGAGATGCAGGCTTCTGAAATGAGAGCTGATAACAACTTGGGTTGTCCTTGACCTCTTTAGTCCGGATGACATGGCATCCCAATTTTCCAAAAAGAACTTCAAATTTTGATTCATCTGACCACAGAACAGTTTTCCACTTTGCCAAAGTCCATTTTAAAATGAGCCTTGGCCCAGAGAAAACGCCTGCGCTTCTGGATCATGTTTAGATATGGCTTCTTTTTTGACCTATTGAGTTTTAGCCAGCAACGGCGAATGGCACGGTGGATTGTGTTCACCGACAATGTTTTCTGGAAGTATTCCTGAGCCCATGTTGTGATTCCATTACAGTAGCATTCCTGTATGTGATAAACTGCCGTCTAAGGGCCCGAAGATCACGAACATCCAGTATGGTTTTCCGGCCTTGAACCTTACGCACAGAGATTGTTCCAGATTCCCTGAATCTTTGGATGATATTATGCACTGAAGATGATGATAACTTCAAACTCTTTGCAATTTTACTCTGAGAAACTCCTTTCTGATATTGATCCACTATTTTTCGCCGCAGCATTGGGGGAATTGGTGATCCTCTGCCCATCTTGACTTCTGAGAGACACTGCCACTCTGAGAGGCTCTTTTTATACCCAATCATGTTGCCAATTGACCTAATAAATTGCAAATTGGTCCTCCGGCTGTTCCTTATATGTACATTTAACTTTTCCGGCCTCTTATTGCTACCTGTCCCAACTTTTTTGGAATGTGTAGCTCTCATGAAATCCAAAATGAGCCAATATTTGGCATGACATTTCAAAATGTCTCACTTTCAACATTTGATATTTTATCTATATTATATTGTGAATAAAATATAAGTTTATGAGATTTGTAATTTATTCTTATTTATAACTTACTTGTACTTATTGTACTTATTGGGGGTTGGGTTTCGTTATTGTCACTTTTATCTATAAAGATTTAAATGGATTTAAGGCAATAAAGAATAATAAGAATAAAAACACGAACAAAAATAGAATTTAGTGTAATCCAATTTAACAAATAACATTGCAAATAACATTTTTATTTTAAATTTGCTCACATTCACTGATCTTTTCATCTTATGCAGAAAATGGCTTTGTTAATGATTCTTGTCACATCACATTTAGTAATGAATGACACATAAATCACATAAATAATAGTTTGAGCATTCTTCTCCCCACCTGTACTGTCGGCAGACTCATCTGAAACAGCATCAGCTTGCACATGCTCTACACATGAAAGTGCGTATTAGTGTCTACTTGTGTTAGCGTGCGTCATGCTTCTATAAGGGAACATCATTCTATAGAGTGGACACATTTGCCCTGGAGGCAGTTATATTCACGCGCAGGCAGTGACAAGCTCGTCAAAACAAGTGAGTGACACTATGGAAGAAAGCTTGGTTTGAGTCACACACATCGAGTGTAGGGAACGTGCTTTACACATTGACGTTCAAGGGCAAGACTGCGAGTGCACTCAACCGGCGCAGACAGGATTTAACATCTCAAATGCACATTGGCCTACAAATAAACACAAATTAGCTGTATAGCATACATGCAGCAAGTCATAAGCAAATAATAGCATGAACATCTATACTGAGACAAACGCACACATACAACTATGTGCAGGGGTTTTGCCTTGTGGAGGCTGTAGCTAGTTGTTACACTTTTCAGTAAACTACACATTTCTCAGGCTGCATTGATTCTGAACCCCGTCACCAATTTATATCCTCTATCTCTCTATAATAGAATCCTATCTATAGTCTCTCTCTCCTACTGGCTATCTCACAAGGCGCGCGCATTGTGTGCCGTAAGGTTCTAAGATTCGCCCAATTTGAAGGCGGGTATGTGACTGACTATCCCGCCTCATCGTGCTCTACGTTTTTTGTTTCTTGTACCCGCAAACAATGAGAGGCAGGCTACCACTCGACTCAGCTGCGCCAGCAGATGCAAACGCCACGATAACCCGATAGCAGCGCCAGAGAGACAACGAGCAGAAGGCGGGCGGCAAGATGGTCAGGGGTAAATCATGCAATGATGCCAGCTCGCCGCTCCAGGCATGTTTGAGGAATTTGCCCAAATCACAAACCTTTGTGATTACAATCAGAACAAATCAACACCGCGCATTGTGTGTGATTCTGATCTCGCATTCACAGCCGTACCGAGCTGACATATGTGAGATACTGCTAAGGCCTTGAATTCTGTGAATATGTCAATGACAATGATGATGGCTCTAGCTCGGGAACTATTGCATTTAACATCACATACTGCTGGCATTGACACAATGTGCAAATTCTGCTCCCCAGATAAAGGACACCAACTACCCCTTTCGTGTTGCACGTGAATATGAAAAAACAGAAGACTTTTATGGAGAGACTTGAAATTGATTTGGACGACAACGCAAAATCAAACATTCTCTGTCGTCCACTCATCTCACTAACATCTAAATTCATGGTTTGTTCATGTTAGTTAATACATTAACTAACATTAACCAATGGAACCTTATTGTAAAGTGTGCAATATAATCAATAGGATACTGATCAATTGATGAATACAAATTTTTTTTTTTTTTTTTAAATAGCCTATCTGGCCAGATTCCACAATTAGAAAATATGCCAGGAGGAGCATTAATTAATTGTGGCAAACCAGACAAGTGAAACCAATGAAAAAAACAGATTACCAATTTTTGGATAAAAAGACTAATAAGAATAAGGTATAAGTATGGATGCCTGGTCAGACAAACACTCAGATGCGGTGGCTGTCACCTCGGCTTTGTTGCTCTGTTCAATAAAGTCTTATTTTGACATCGAGTTGATTCGCGCTTTATTGACAGGCATGAGGAAGCAACATCGCTTGCACCACAAGAGACTGCCAGGAGTGGTTAGTCTGCAATGATTTCAGGGGAATATGGTATTGCATTAAAGACCCCTGGTGAGAATCAAGTTTTTAATATTGTTTACAAGTCTGGTGTGTTTAATATGCTTAGAGACAAATCATGTGCAAATTCATCAGTCAGCACCATTGCTGAGCATTTTCTCCTTTAAACTGCAGTGTACCAATGACAGTCTCAAAAATGCGGATTGAAACATCCCATGTTTCTTACTCTCACAAACATGTAATCACTCCTGTCGTACACACGGGATGGGGCTTTTCATATAATTAGCAAAGCATTTCAACTTAAGGATGTTGATTTTTTAGAAAGCAGCTTTCTGAGACTGACAACGGGAACATGGTTTGTGTAATATGAGCAACACAATATTGGCTGTCTGATAACATAGTCAAGCCAAAGGCTAATGATATTACCGTTATGTGTCCTGTGTTGTAGCGAGCAATACATTAAATACATTACCATTCTGAAACACCAACTTGTAGACAACCCATATAATTCGCTCTTCCTCTTCTTTTTCGGAATCAGTTTCTGGTTCAAACACAAAGTATATGGTTGAATTAATCCAGTAGAAGAATTTTCTCACCAGGAAAAAAAAAAGTTTAAATATACAATTTTTGATGGTCAAAGATTAGTTTAAGGGATAAATCAGTCACTGCAGGGGAACTTTAAATAAAAGCTGCAATTTTGTTCCAGTTTGGAAATACGTACAGGTGGTTTGAGGATCCAAAAACACACATCAAGCATATATTTCCTAATGCATCTAAATAAAACTGGCATCATATTTCTTAGTTTTATACCATAGACCCTGATCATCAGGAACAACATTCCTGTTTTCCCCCCTTGAGGATAGGATTGGTTTCAGTGGGTGGTTTATTAAGGCTCTGCATGTGTTCTCATCATTTTAACACAGCAATATTTGACAAAAATATTAAATATTGTTTTGATGTATAGACTTAGTAGAGCGAAAAAAGACTTGCTGGAAGCGGGATTCTGTGGGCTCTGAACAAATAAGGGTGGCAAGTGACAAGCAATGAAAATGCTGACGACCTTACCCTGCCTGTATGCATGAAGTCCTGTGGCCTGTTGAGGAAGGGTGAAAAGATGTTGGTATTAATATTTAGTTTGCTTTATTTCAAATTCTAAACTTTTAATTGGAGCTTTAACAACAGCAAAACTCTGGATTTTCTCACTTATGATTGTTCTTTATGTCCATACTGAAAAAAACAAAACATTGTGTACAGGCATTTATATATTCCTATCATAATCTATGGCTTCACTTTTTACTAAGGCATAAAAGCTGCATTAGGTTAATTAAGGATATCGCGCCTCGATTTAATTTTTGTAGTATCGAATGTGATAAGACTTTGCAGTTTGGACATCGCCATCTTTGATGAATAGTTGCAGGTGCATACAGTTATTGGTAATTGATTCATACTTGAACATTCTGCTACTTTTATAATGTCATGGATTTGAAGTATTGAAGTCAGTTTGGATCATGTGTTTAAAATCTCTATAAAAATACACCAATACGGTGAAAATTATCGACTTGTTCAAGTTCATTCCACAAAAAAAGATTTTTCTGAAAAGAATCTCTTAAACATGTTCTTCTTTGTTTCTTTCCATCTTCATGTCACTGCCATGAACAGTAAGAGTGGCAAGAAAGACAGCAATAAAAGGCTAACTTTCATTTTTAATTTGCAAAAAATTATGAATGTGAATGTGCAGCATATGAAAACTGTATAAACTGATAGTGTTTCTGAACATGTTCTTCTCATTTCCTTTTTCTTTGCATGACTCATTCTGTTTACATGCCATGGTTTGAGGTGCCACGATGGTGGTAATATTAAAAAACAAAAACTGTTCATTTGTGTTATAGTGCAGCATGATTTTTTTATTCTGAAAAATCCCTGTTTTTCTTAACATAATATTCTCTCTCTTTCTTTGCATGACTCTTTCCAACTACATTCAACGGTTTGAGCCTTACAATGACAAACATGGTAATGCATAAAATTTTTTTTTATTTTGTGTTAAAATGCAGCATGATTTTTTATTCTGAACCTACTCTTCGTTGTTTCTTTCTTTGCCAAACTCTTTCCAGCTACATGGCACAGTTTAATCTGCCACAATGAAATGGTAAACTATCATCTGGAGTGGAAATTC
Source organism: Sinocyclocheilus anophthalmus (assembly GCA_018155175.1). NCBI lineage: Eukaryota > Metazoa > Chordata > Actinopteri > Cypriniformes > Cyprinidae > Sinocyclocheilus > Sinocyclocheilus anophthalmus. The sequence continues at coordinate 59,351 of JADLZN010010713.1, read as the reverse complement.
ACTGTATTTCTGAACATGTTCTTGTTTTCTTTTTCTTTTTCCATGACTCTTTCTGACAAAATGCTACAGTTTGAGCCATTACAGTGGTGAATATGGTAAGATAGATCACACGAGAGAAGTAGCCAGTGCTCAAGGTGGGCCCGTATCAGTATCAGTGCAGTACCAGCACTTCTGTATTTTATTCTTAGTGTAACATAACTTTTTCTTGTGTACAGGGATGTCTGGTCTGGTTATATTATAATAATAATAAAAAAGTATCATGGTAATAGCATTTTTGGGCTGTATTTGGGCTAGTGTTATATGATAAGATATGACATGATACACAGTGTTGGGGGTAAAGCATTACAAGTAACGCGAGTTACGTAATCAGATTACTTTTTTCAAGTAACTAGTAAAGTAACGCATTACTTTTTAATTTACAAGATAATATCTGAGTTACTTTTTCAAATAAGTAACGCAAGTTACTTTTTTTCCCCAATTTATTGATTGATAGCTCTCCTGTCCCCATGTTGAGAGAAATCAGATGTTACTGTAGTTCTAAAATAAATATGAATATGCCCCCCCCCCCCACAGATTCAGTATTCCTCAAAATGAATTTAAAAAATGCAACTCAGAATATGACGCAAACCTGCAATAATTAAATGCTAAACATCACAAATATCCTTTATGTATTTAATCAAATTCTATTAACCAGTGTCTTTGCTTCTGACCTTCAATGATCCAGTTCACAAAAAAAACGACTATAAGCAAAAATTAAAGTCTTTTTTTATTGCTGAAGTGTGTTGAAATTTCTTCTTCTGCATTCTACTGTACGGACGTAAATGTACTTTCCCTTCAGCCTGAGGCTTATTCATTTCACTTTTGGTGTGAAAAGGCTTTTATATTTGCCAAAAATATAACTTTTTGTATTTTAAAAACAAACAAGCAAGCTCTGTCCAGATTTAAAAAGTGACGCCAAAGTAACGTAACGCATTACTTTCCATAAAAAGTAACTAAGTAGCGCAATTAGTTACTTTTTTATGGAGTAACGCAATATTGTAATGCATTACTTTTAAAAGTAACTTTCCCCAACACTGATGATACATGACATGGTAGCTATATGATATGATAAGATATGATATGATATGATACATGACATGGTATATGATATGATATATGATAAGACTAGGGAAAACAAGGTTTAAATCTTTTATTCTCAGTGCATCCCATAAATTGTGAGGTTTGCAGGATTTCAGAAAATAAGGGAACATGTTATTTTTTGTGAACACTGAAGTGCAGTACTTTTAAAGGGACAATATTTGGGACCAATACAAAAAAGCCCTGTAGCGGTACCGTGGTATTTTGATAGTATGGTAGCCTAATGGTAGGCTATTTTGCAGTGTTGTGGGAGATATTCTGAAATTGAAGTCCAACTGAAAACAACAACAACAACAAATACATAGGCTACATGCTGCATACATAGCTGCAAAACAATGACCAACATAATCACGACACAAGACATCATCATAACGTTGTGTCCTGTCACGGTCATTAGGCAAACGGCACGTTATTTATTTCTTCCTCAAAAATGATGTAGATCCACATTAGTCCAGTAGGTGGCAGCATGCGCACTCAGATCTGTGAACTGCCAAGAAATGAACAGAAGAACTTCCTCGAAGAAGACTCTGGACATATAAGGATATAGTAGTAGAAGATTCAGTAGAAACATTTTGCAGCTCTATTACGAATTTAATAATGGAAGCTGCGACAAAATATATACCACAAAGAAATGCAGGACAGAAAAATAAAAATATTCCATGGTGGAAAGAAGAGTGCAGTAAAGCAATAAAAGAAAGAAATAAGGCATTTAAACAACTTAGGAAAAATATGAATATAAGTAATTTGGTAGAATACAAGAAATCAAGAGCTAACACAAGAAGAATAATTAAGAATGCCAAGAGAGAAGGTTGGAGAGAATTTTGTTCTACCATTGGAAAAGATACGCCTATGGATAAAATATGGAACATGTTAAGAAATATGAGTGGGAAAGGGAAAAAGTCAACTCAAATGCCAATTTTAACTGAAGAGGATACAGTGGCAGTAACAGATATAAATAAAGCAAACATATTGGGTAAGGTTTTAGAAAAAGCGCATAGAATAGAATTGGGAGAAGAATATGAATTAAGAAGAAGAAATATTTTAGACAAAAATCCAGATATAATGAAGAAGAGAAATAGTAATAATAGTTGTATGGATTCAGAGTTTACTATCACAGAACTGAAAACAGCACTACAAAAATGTGCCAATACTGCTCCTGGGTGTGACATGGTAAGTTATATAATGATAAAGCATCTGTCAGATAGTGTATTATTAATGATACTTAAGTTATATAATAAAATATGGGTAGAAGGAATACTTCCAAAGATATGGAAGCGAGCTGTAGTAATTCCTATTGTAAAACCAGGTAAAAATCCAACAAACCCAGGAAGTTATCGACCAATTGCTTTAACTTCAAACTTATGTAAATTAATGGAAAAGATCATAGTTCACAGATTATCTTATGAGTTAGAAAAGAAAGGTAAATTATGTAAATATCAGTGTGGATTTAGAGGTAAAAGATCAACTATGGATGCATTAATAAAAGTCAGTAACGAAATAGAGAAGGCAACAAAAATGAAAGAAGTTATGGTAGTAGTATATTTTGATATAGAAAAAGCATACGACACAATATGGAGAGAAGGGTTGTTAATTAAAGCAACAAGGATAGGAATAGATGGTAAAATGTATAATTTTCAGTTTTTCAAATCAGTTTTTATTTGAACGAACATTTATAGTACAAGTAGGAGCGTGCCAGTCATCAGTTTTAAGGCAGAAAATGGTATTCCACAAGGGAGTGTAATAAGTCCAATTCTTTTTAACATTATGATTAATGATATTTTTGACAATTTAGGATATGGTGTGGGATGTGCGTTATATGCTGATGATGGTGCTATTTGGAAGAGAGGTCGAAATGTACCCCAAGTGATTTCAAGTATGCAAACAGCTATTAAAAAGGTGGAAAAATGGAGTATAGAATGGAGTTTTAAAATGTCAACAAATAAATCATGTTATATGGTGGTCAGTAGGAAAAAAGAAGTTTCTAAAGATATTGAACTACTATTGTATGGAAAACCTTTAGAACAAGTAAAGGTTTTTAAGTATCTAGGAATTTGGTTAGATGCGAGATATACCTGGAAAAAGCATGTTGAGGAAATAGATAAAAAAATGCAGGAGGATTTTAAATGTGATGAGGGCAATAGCTGGAAAAGAATGGGGTGCTGAAAAAGAATCAATGTTAACAATATATCAAACTTTGATAAGATCTATAATAGATTACAGATGCATGATTTATGGTTCAGCATCAGAAACAATATTAAGGAGTCTAGATAGGATACAGTATAGAGCTCTTAGAATATGCTTAGGAGCAACTAAAACAACACCAATCAATGCGTTATTAGTAGAGGCAAATGAAATGCCATTGAGCTTGAGGAGAGTTCAATTGTCTTTGGTATATTGGTTGTCTTTAAAGAGTTATTCTGGAAAACATATAGCTAAAGATATTTTAAATAATTGCTGGGAATACTCAAATAACAAAGGGAGAGGATATGGATGAAATATAAATCAGTTAGCAGAGAAATATCAGATAACAAATATAGAATGTAGTGTGTCACCTGAGAGGTACCAACATGGATAATTCCTGATGTTAAAATTGATCTAGAGATACTGGATAAGAAAAGAGAATGGGAGGAAATGGGTAGTATTAAATATGTTATTAAATAAGTATATACGGGAAAGATTTTATGCAAGTATGCACATTTATACTGATGGATCTAAAGACCCCAAAACAGGGTTTACAGGAGTAGGAATATATATTCCAGATTTTAAAATATCCATAACTAAAAGATTAACATCTAAATTGTCAATATATACTGCTGAAATGGTTGCTATCATACTAAAAAAAAAAAAACAAAAAAAAAAAAACAAAAAAAAAAAAAAAAAAAAAACGACTAACATGGGTAGAGGAAGTAAGACCAGACAGAGTAGTGGTATGCTCTGACTCTGCTTCTGTTTTAACATCATTGATTACTCGGCAATCTTCTAGAGAAGATTTGTTGTGTGAAATATTTACATTATTATGGCGTATACAAAGAAAAGGTGTGGTAGTTGGATTCTGCTGGGTGCCAGCACATGTGGGAATAGCTGGTAATGAATCTGCTGATGAATTAGCAAAAAATGCTTTAAAAAGAGAAGTAATAGATTTTAATGTTCCTTTAAGTAAATGTGAAATTAAAACTATCATTAAGGAAAATATTATTAAAGAATGGCAGGGTATATGGAATACAGGTAATAAGGGAAGGCATTTATATAATATTAAAAAAATGGTTAATACTAAAAGAAGTGTAAGTGGTAGAAATAGAAAAGAAATAGAAAATAATTATAGATGCACTCGGGATTGAACGCTTCACTGTTCATAACTGGAATACATGAGACTGGGCTGTGTGGGAATTGTGGGGAGAAAGAAACAGTGGAGCATGTAATATATAATTGTACAAGGTATGATGAAGAAAGAAAGGAATTAATATCATATTTAAACAAAAAAGGTAAATAAGGATTTGAATACTTATTAGGCTATGAGTTTAACAGAGACAGAGAAGGATACAGGATATTAATAAAATACATATACTACTGGGTTAAGTGAAAGGATTTAAAATATAGAATGCGGATGCTCTATTCTATTCTGGATCTGTAGGGACCACGGATTTAGTCTGGAGGAGCTGAACACGCAGCGCCAGGTGGAGCCTGGGGAGAAGGAATGGGATGGAGCATCGAATAATTATTTAAGTAGGAATATTTGTGTATATACGGGTGTAAGAACAGGAAAAGCAAAAACAAGGAATAAATTGATAAATAAACCATGACTGCATAACAGCAAAAGTAGGTGGCGATATGCACACAGGATGTAACACGCCAAAAAACGGAAGAAGAAGAAGAAGAAGAAGAAGACTCTGGAAGAATCATGGCGGTGGATAAGAAAGAGACACGTTCAGGGAAAGCTCCTAAAAAAGAGTCGCAGCCTTTAATTATCGCCAAAACCCCAGCAGAGAAGCAGCGCCTAAAGTTGGAGAGATTGATGCGAAACTCCGTGAGTTTACCTTTTACCTCGAGCTAGCGGTTTTGTTTGGAGTAGCAAGTCATGCTAATGATGCTACTGAACTGTCGCAGAAGCATTGAACATAAACAGTACTGAGTTTGATATTTTGGTTTTATAGGATAAGCCTGCGTCCATACCAGAGAAACCTAAGGAGTGGAATCCACGCGCTCCGCCAGAGTTTGTGCGGGATGTGATGGGTTTGTGTTGTTTCTTTGCTTTCTCAGATCTAGGTATGAAGTTAAATTGAATCGTAACTTAGTCTAGTTTTACTTCATTCAATATGGATTTTCCAAAAGGATATTTATGTTATCGATTTGTTTTTGTTCTTAAGAACATTTTGTATTAATCAGACTAAACCGAGTAACTCAAAACCTAATTTTCCTCATTTTCAAACAGCTTTAAAGTACATTTAAAATCGGCAACGTTTTTAAAAAGTCAATAAGCCCTAAGAACTGTATCTCTGTTAAATGAATTTAATTTACGTTAGTGATGCCCTTTAATTTGAGTTTCATCCTTTACTGTTTATTTTTTAAGGTATTGCTGTGTATGTTTGTGCTGGAAATAAATATATATTATATTATATATCTTATATTATACATTACACCTGTGCGCGCGTCATCATTCATTCATAATGTACAAATTAAGCTTTTAATGTGATTTAAAATTTAAACGTACATTCAAATAGAAACAACACAAAGTTCTTCAACAAGGAAAGCAATAGAAATGTAGTAATTAAGTCATTTCCCCAGATAATTCTTTCATATGGGGCTTTGTGCAGGGCTGCGGGACACAGGACAGATAGGCTATTCATTCCTACAACTTATGCATTTGTGGCCACTGTCCATGTTTCATTAATTTTGTTCCTTAAATAACCCATGATTTAAATAAAACCGAGGGAACAAATCCATAAATCGAACGAATCTAGAAATCGTTTCATTTCCCTAGTGCGGAAAAAACAGTGATAAAAAGTGAATGACAATAAAATAAACCTGTGAAATTAGAGGGTTAGACGGTGAGGATTTAGTTAAAGAAACTATGCTTAAATATTTTTGAATTTGTGGAAATTCGTGACCAACCGGCAAACCAGAACAAAGCCGCGTGAATGTAGGCTATATGGGCTCGAACGGCATCCAAAAGCATGGTCTCGATGTAAGATTTTCCAGCTAACCAATTATTCCTTTAATAAACAATGCTTTTATACCACACTTGTCATAATCTGAGTTTATAATTTGTAAATAAATAATTACTGGATTCAAAACAGCAATTAAAAGCGATGTGACCGACACTGACTATACGTTTTCCCGGAGCATTCAATGCTGTCACTAAACGGTGATGCCACAACTATAAGAGCATCGTTCACAAGTTTCTGCAGGACCTAACTAGCCTAGGCACAGGTTTCAAGCCCTGGGACAAAATGGGATGCTTAAAGGAAAATGTATAGCCTATGCAAGTAACAGGCCTAAAATAAAAATAACAATTTGTTTTCATTAAAAAAAAAAAGAGCAAAATATATCTGGCTTAAATAATTAAGATAACAGATTTAAAACAGAAGTGTGCGCGCGCTCCATAAACAAGTTTTTTATGTTTCAGCTGTTCGATCGCTCCGGCACCCAGGCACGGCGCCAGAATTTTTTCTCTACCGGTGCTAAGGGGGGGCTAGACCAATATGTGGGGGTGCTAAGAAACGTCAGATGACGTCAGAGTAAACCGGAGCTATTCAAAATTCTGGCGGGGCTATAGCCCCCCCCTAGCCCGGGTGTAGCAATTTACTTACACGCAGTCGGTTCATTATCAAAAATAAATACAGTCAACCAAACATATAAAAGGTTACACTGGTCAGTTTAAATAGACCGTAGGATACTGGTCCACTCTGCTGTTATGCCAAGGATGTTTTTGCTCATGTGAAGAGGATATTTTCCATCTATATGTGAATGCGTGTAAAGTACAAGCCTAGTTTACATTATAAATAATAGTTTAACATTCAAATACATTGCGAATATGGAAACATTTGGATTTGTGCCGAATGAGACGTGAGAAATAAGCTCCAAATACATCTAGCCAAACCCACGCTCGCTCCGTCTCGTATGCACGCACGCATGCACTGTCACAATCTAATGCACTGTAAAAATTCTAAATCTGACATTTTCCGGATCAAATGAAGTACTGGTCATAATACTCACCTTATAATGTTTCATGTGAGCAGCAGTGTGTTTTGCTGCAGCAGCGCAGATGGAAGCGGTTCACTGACTGCGCAGCACAGCCACACGCGCCACAGTTACGTTTGAGATCATTTTATTTTAAATGGCGATAATTTTAATTGCAAACATTGCGATTGTGTTTTAAAATACAACAATGAGCACCATGAAACCATTTAAAGAGGCGTGTTCAGCGCTCTCCGTGACGGGAAAGGAAACAGTCAACAGTAAAATTATCTCAAACCAGCTCTCTTCATTTATCAAATGATTATAATCACATCTATTCATTTTACAATCCTGCTACTAGCATTTTATTCAGACTAAATCCCCTTTAAATCGGGTGAGAAAGCGGTTTTGAGTAACTTTTGCACATCCTGTCATGCCGGGCTGCATAGACGCATTTTGCAGCATTAAGGTTAACGATTAATCGATTAATTGATAGTTAATTTAAATGACGATCGATCATGGAAATGATCGAAAACTGACATCCCTAATATATATCTATATCTCAGTGGTGTGCGGTGGTGTTTTAAAATGAGGAGGCAGTTATAGTTACTTGTGTGTGTGTGTGTGTATATATATATATCTATATATATATAATCAGCCTTGTTACACGTAATGTTTACACTAAGTGCAAATAGCTATAGTTCCCTTTCGATTCGGTCACTCTACATTGCTATGGGAATTACCCTTTCCTCCAAATACTACTGAAGCCTTATTGAATCACGCCAGTGAAACTGGCCAATGGCATTCAAGCGCGCAAAATATGAGGGGCTCCCACTCTATATAAAGTAGCGCTTGTACGTCATCCATTCAGAATCTTTTCCTTAAGCCAACCTTCTACAAGAAGCAAGAAGCCTATCAACAAGACAACTCACCGTGATCTACATGCTGCAGCAGACACGTCTTTTCTTCCCCTGCTGTGTTCCGGTGCGCTTCGGAAACAAGGATGACTCGCGATTGCCTCTCCTGCACAGAGCCAATCAAAGTCTCTGATGGCCACAAGTCGTGCGTCTTCTGCATGGGTCGCGCCCACGCAGAGGTGGCGCTTGGGGGATTGGACTGTCCCCACTGCGGAGATATGAGCCTCCGGACTCTCAAGCTCCATGTGGCCATCGTCCAAGGCGATGAACTCGCCCAACTAGCCCTGCCACGCTCTTCCTCTGCAGCCTCTTTCGAGCCAAGGAGAAGAGTGCCGCAAGCTTCTGATGCAGATCTGTCAGGGTCAGGTGACGAGCCCGCGCCGGCTCAGTGCCCACGCGCTCCTCAACCCCCTGCTGCAGGTCCCCTTCCAGTGCGCTCCATGACCGCTGTTCTCCGCCCCTCCCCCATCGCTCAAGATGTGGTGTCCTTCGGTGTCATGGAGGATGCTGAGGATGAAGATGATGCCATTTCGGTGGCAGCGTCTGCGAGAGAGGAGTGGTCTAACAGCCCGCTGGATTACACTGCGCCCCACAGCAGCAATGCGGGGGACCTCCATCATAGTGATGTCGAGCTCCTAAGCGTCCTGTCCAAGGCAGTTGATGAGCTCGGTTTGGAGTGGGCGCCTCCTGCCGAGCCGGCCAGAAGCCGTCTGGATGAGTGGTACCTCCAGTCGGATCGCGGCCGAAAGGACACCCCGACGGCCCCTTTTTCCCCGAGGTGCATGATGAGATGAAGTCGTGGAACGTGCCTTTCACCAGTCGAGTGCACAACCTGGGAAACTCCCTCCTGTCTTCTGTGGATGGCGCTGACCAAGTGGGGTATCTTAAACTCCCTCCCGTGAAAGAAGCCGTCGCTACCCATCTCATGTCCTTCAGCTGCGGCGAACTGGAGAGTGAGAAACGCGTCTCTCCCCTCTAAACCTTGCCGCGCCACTGCAAACTTCGCCGGCAAGGATTACTCCGCAGCGGGCCAAGCAGCGTCAGCACTGCACGTCATGGCGATACTCCAGGTGTATCAGGCCAAGCTGTTCAAGTCTCTGGATGAGGACGGGCCGGACCCTAAAGTGTTCAAAGAGCTCCGACGCGCCACGGATCTGTCCCTCAGAGTGACGACGGTGACAGCTCGAACGATTGGCCGCAACATGGGGAATCTTGTGGTGCTAGATCGTCACCTGTGGCTTACTCTGACTGAGTTAAAGGACTCTGAAAAAAATGGCCCTTCTTGATGCTCCCGTGAATCCCTCAGGTCTCTTCGGAGCAGCGGTAGAGACATTCACAGTCGAAGGCTATTAGCCACTTCCTGCCAAAGCGCGCTGGCGCGAACCCTCCTGCGCGTTCCCGCTCCTCCTCAACGCAGCGTGCGGGAAGACCGAACGCCTCTTCTGCTGCTGTTCAGCGCGAACATGAGCCGGCGGTGAGACCAAGACAGCCTTGGCCGAAGCGCCATCATGGCTCGAAGTGCCAGAGACCCAGCCCTGACAGAGACGGCAGGCTACCGGCACCAGAATCAAAGCTGCGTTCCTGATGCTGTCTCTCGGAGGAGGAAATTTGCACCCAGCGCCGAAGACGAGCCACTGAAAAAGTCTGCTCGCTCCACTGTGTGTTCACCCCGCCCGCCTGCTTGTTGGGGTATTAAACTCCCCGCCCCCCAACGGCGAGTTATCCCTCACGGTGTGCAGTCCGCCTCGTCCGCTGTCACAGTTCACAGAAGCGTGCCAGGCACTGCCAGGGTTATCAGAGTGGGTTATGAAATCAATAAAGAACGGCTACACGCTTCAGTTCTTCCGCAGGCCGCCCCGTTTCAACGGTGTGTTAATGTCCACTGTTACGGGAGCAGAATGCCTCAGTTCTGCAAGAGGAAATACACAACCTCCTCGCAAAACGCGCTGTAGAGACAGTGCCCCTAGCAGACCACGAGAGCGGCTTCTACAGTCGCTATTTTCTGGTACCAAAGACAGCGGACTCCGCCCAATCTTGGACCTGAGACCGCACTGAATCGCGCTCTTTCGAAGCGCTCGTTCAAAATGGTTACGCTGAGACAAATCCTCTCACACATCAGACCAAAAGATTGTTTTATCTCTGTGGATTTAAAGGATGCTTATTTTCACATTCAGGTAGCCATAGGCATTTCCTGAGATTTACATTTGAGGGTATATATAGCGTACCAATTCACAGTCCTACCCTTCGGTTGATCCCTGGCCCCTCGTACGTTTACGAAATGCATGGATGCTGCTCTCTCTCCTCTGAAGCAGAGCGGAATGTGCATCCTGAATTATCTCGACGATTGGCTAGTCTTAGCCCAATCAGAGAGCGTGCTGCTCACCGACAAGCTCAGACTCCTCGCTCATCTTCAGAGCTTAGGGCTGACTGTGAATATGCAAAAGAGCATGCCACTTTTTAGGAGTGGAGCTGAATTCAATAAATATGTGAGCGTGTCTGTCACAGAAAGGAGCTCTCACAAAAACTGATCAGCTCTCTCGCAGTCTTCAAGTTAGGGCACTCCCCCCCGCTGAAATACTTTCAGAGGACGCTCGGCCAGATGGCTGCCGCCTCGACAGTGTACAAACTAGGGCTCCTACATATGCGACCGCTTCAGCTCTGGCTAAAAGGCCGGGTGCCACAGAGAGCATGGCGCACGGGCGCCTTGCGCATCAAAGTAACGCGCGACGGCTGGGATGCACTGACCCCTTGGCACGATATGACTCTGTATCGCCAGGGTGTTCTTATTGGCCAAGTGATCAGGAGAAATACTGTTACAACAGATGCATCGAGCACGGGCTGGGGAGCCGTATGCAACGGCAGACCAGTCTTCCGGACGTGGTCAGAAAGAAGTTGTGGCACATAAACTGTCTGGAGCTCCGTCCTGTACACCTAGCGCTCGAGTGCTTTCTCCCAGACATTCTCCACTGTCACATTCTCATCAGGACACACAGCATGACCGTGGTAGCATTTATAAATCACCAAGGGGGCGTGAGCTCGCGGCCGCTGCTGCGGCTGGCGAGAGACCTCCTTCTGTGGGCAGATTGACGCCTCCTCTCCATCCAGGCAGTACATGTCCCCGGACGCCTAAATTACGGTGCGGATTTACTGTCGAGGGGCGGGGTAATCCACGGGGAGTGGAGATTACATCCTTTGACAGTCAATATGATTTGGAGTGTATTTGGCAGGGCGGAGCTGAATGTCTTCGCATCAGCGGAGAACACTCACTGCCCGCTGTTTTATTCACTGACACACTCTCCCCTGAGAGTGGATGCACTTGCTCACAGCTTGCCGAAAGTACGCAAGTGTGCTTTGCCTCCAGTGAAACTTCTGCCTCGCGTGCTTTGCAAAACCAGAGAGGAAAGGGAATCTGTTCTGTTAGTGGCACTGAAATGGCCCAACCAGCCGTGGATCCCAGAACTAGTGGAGATGCTAGTGGCCCCCCCAGTGGACTGTCCCACTGAAGAGAGACCTCTTCTCTCAAGCACAGTTAACGATATAGCATCCAAATCCAGAGTCATGGAGCCTTCATGTCTGGCCACTCGACGGAGCTTGCCAGTAACAGATGCACTTCCTCAGCGTGTGTTGAACACTATCGCTGAGGCTAGGGCTCCTTCCACTAGACGTCTTTACGCACATAAATGAAGAGTTTTCACAAATTGGTGCGGGTCGTGGGGCTAAGACCCATTCAACTACCCAATACCAATAATTCTTGCGTTCCTTCAAGAGCCCAAAAAAAAATTTGCAGTTCGAGCCCATACATTCAGCGAGCTTGCGTGCGCTCTCTCCCAAGACAGTGCTCCTGCTCGCGCTGGCCTCTGATAAGCGAGTGGGGGACATGCAGGCGCTGTCAGTTGACGACTCGTGTATTGAGTTCAGGCCAGGTGATTGCAGACTCAACTTAAAGCCTAGGAAGGGTTATGTGCCTAAAGTGCTTTCGACTCCATCTAAAGCGCAGGTCATAACACTATCTGCTTTCCGTCCCGAAACACCGGCCGGGGCGGAGCTGCTTAATACACTCCTGCTGTACCCTGTACGTGCGGTGCGCACTTATATCGAGCGCTCTAGACAGTTCAGGCTCTCGGACCGGCTATTTGTATGCTTTGAGGAGCACACAAAAGGCCTGCCTGTGTCCAAGCAAAGGCTGTCACACTTTTGTTTTGGCTTTTCATGGCTCTAAGGGTGTAAAATGTCCTATAGGGGTTCGGGCCCACTCAACCCGCGGACTCGGGCAAATGGCATATCTATTCAGGACATTTGCATGGCGGTAAGCTGGTCGTCACCCAGCACTTTCGCGAGGTTTTATAACCTAGATGTGTCATCGCTTGCCTCACATGTGCTGTCAGTGTGAGCAGTGCACGCGCCTACTCAGCCTCCGTAATGATCTGAGCTGCTGGCCTCAGTGGTTTCGACTAGGTCGTATACACCCCTGTGTTGACGTACCACTAATTCAATGCTGTCCCTATCAGCTTATCACATTTTTATGATATTGTTCATCACGTCTTTTAGGACACCATCATACTCTGCTTATTTGAGCACCAGTACGGCCGTTGCATCATAACACATAATTTAATTGAAATTAAACAAACTTCAACTAATCTATATGTAATGGCGCCGGAGATGCTGCCATTTCACATTCTCTATTTCACCGGCGTTAACTCTGCCCCTGGTGTGATGCGGCATCGTGTAGTTGCTGCACCCCCTTGACTTTTACATGGTTTCGACTAGGTCCTGTAGACCTGAGCTGTTTAACAAGAGCGCCAATATCATTGCCGCTCTCATTACGGTTCCGTATGTGAAACTTGACATACTTAGTCGAGCCAGGCTCCATCGCTGTGACACAGCAGGAATTAATACGTTCCCATAGCAATGTAGAGTGACCAAATCGAAAGGGAACGCTCTCGGTTACTCACGTAACCTCGGTTCTCTGAGTTGAGGGAACGGGACATTGCTCTTATTGCCGTGTCTCCTAGCTCAGGATCTTAGAATGCCAAGTTGCTTCAGTCAAGATTCTGAATGGATGACGTACAAGCGCTGCTTTATATAGAGTGGGAGCTCCTCATATTTCGCAGGCTTGAACGCCATTGGCCAGTTTCACTGGCATGATTCAATAAGCCTTGAGTAGTATTTGGAGAAAAGGGTAATTCCCATAGCAATGTCTCGTTCCCTCATCTCAGGGAACTGAGGTTACGTGAGTAACCGAGAGCGATTGAATTTACACCTAGCAGGATTTTCTGCAATTTATACTACTTATTGCAGATAGTGGCAATTATTTACACCTCAGTATTGTAGTACATTATACAACAGTATGTAACAATGACGTGATATCTGTTTTGAAAAAGTAGAAAAAAAGCTTGGCAAAACGGGATTCGAACCCCGGTCGAGAGCGTTCCCTTTCGATTTGGTCACTCTACATTGCTATGGGAACGTATTAATTCCTGCTGTGTCACAGCGATGGAGCCTGGCTCGACTAAGTATGTCAAGTTTCACATACGGAACCGTAATGAGAGCGGCAATGATATTGGCGCTCTTGTTAAACAGCTCAGGTCTACAGGACCTAGTCGAAACCATGTAAAAGTCAAGGGGGTGCAGCAACTCAAACTCACAACATTGGAGCAGAGATGCATCCAGGTTTTGTGATTGGCTAACACACTCTGTTAAACAAAACGCGCTGAAAAGTGAGATGTGCAGCAGCACTAACAGTGACTGACCCCAAATTTTTTATTGATCTTTGTTGTAATATAATGTTTTCATATTTATATTTTGTCTAGTGCTTCACACACTACTGTAATTGGGTCTAACATTCTCAGGAATTTTGCCCTCGCAAATAATCGGTCAGGATTCATTTTTGGTATATTTTTTGAATTTCCGCAGGTTCCAGTGCTGGAGCAGGCAGCGGGGAATTTCATGTGTATAGACATCTGCGCCGTCGGGAATATCAGAGACAAGACTTCCTGGAACGAATTTCTGAAAAGGTAACTTTATTTTTGCCTAAAGCATATAATTATCAAATAATGAATTACTCTTAAGAAAACGTGAAAATATAAGGTTCTCAGAATTGTTGCCAAACAGTATATGTGTGAATGATATGTATATTACTGTAGATTTAAAAAAAAAAAGTCTGTCATGCTTATTGGTGACATACAGAGCACAGTTTTTTTTTTCGTTCCCAGTCCTCCCTGAGATTGTTTTAAACTTTAAATGACTGCTGGTGAACAGACATTTGACTGTTGCTGTGACAATCTTGTGAATTGAGCAATATTGAGTTGAATTTGTCAATGTAATATTCCGCTCCATTCCAATGCATTGTTCCCCACTTTTGTGTTTCTTTTGGAAACGCATCAAAAATCACCTCCTGTACATTTGTAACACCAAGTTCCTCTCTCTTATAGTGTTGAACAGTCAAATTCATTCAAGTGAAAATTGATTAAAATTTACACTACTGTTCAAAAGTTTGGGGTAGTAAGATTTCAAAAGAAGCCTCTTACGCTCAGCAAGGCTGCATTTATTTGATCAACAACGTAGTAAATACAATAATATTGTGAAAAATTATTGCATTATAAAATAACCTATTTTCTATTTGTTTGTTTTAAAATTTTGTAAAACCATTACTCCAGTCATCAGTGATCTTTCAGAAATCATTCTAATATGCTGATGCTTGGTGCTCAAGAAATATTTATTATTATTATCAATGTTTGTAAACCGGTTTTGCTGCTTAATATTTTTGTGGAAATGTGATGCATTTTTTTTCAGGGTTCTTTGATGAATGGAAAGCTTAAAAGAACAATTTATAACAACAATAATAATAATAATAACAACTAAGAGAAAATCATTAAAAATATATATTTTGCTAACACTTTTTGCATCGAGTTTTGGGTCTTGAATTTGGCCTGTCTTTTTCAAAATAAAAAAAATTACATTCAAAATAAAGTACAGCTAGAATTAATTCACAAGTAATTTGTTTTACTCTTGCAGCAAAAGCTGGATGAAAAATATATTGAGAAGGTGAACGAAAACCAAAAGGCTGCTGAAGAAAGAACGGCCAAACGCAGAAAAAAGAGGTTCGCGAAAATACTGTCTCGTTTTTGATTCAGATACTTTAGAATCATTAGAGATCTCTGAGTTTATCTCGTGTGTCTCTGAATCTCAATTGTTCTTTCGTGTTATTTAGGGAAAAGTTGAAACAAAAGATGTTGGCCAAGAAAGCCAAGATGGAGAGCCAGAAAGAAGGTAAAGATGTTGAAATGATCTTATAAATTCACCCCCTGTTCATGTTCTGTCAACCCCAGCAGGAAGACACCTACTAAACATGAGTCTCTGAACACCTATCTAAACAAATATTTTATAATGCTGAAATTATGAATTAATTGAGCTGACTGATTTGTATACGTTTTCTCTGTTGTCAAAAAAAGCAAAATAAATCCTCTGTGATGCAATGTTGTAAAGTAAAACCATCCGTGGAGTGAATATTTATTGAGCACTATATTTAAAATAGCTATTTATGAATGGCAGCACAGGTCATCATAATCATAACTGCACCTTGAATTTCAGTTAGTGAGTAATAATGTGTTTGTGTCAGCAGGCTCAGAGGAGAAGTCATCATCCTCTGCTTCTGAAGCAGAAGAGCGAGAAGATGATGCAGAAGTGCCCAGCTTCATCATGGGGAAGAGGTGACTGGATTGAAAGGATGGACGTATCCAGCAGATACTACCTTACAATGGCAGAAACGCCTCCAGCAGTGAATATTTTCTGAGCTGTGTGCTGAAAACACAGTTTGAAATCAGTGTTTCAGGAGCGCACTCATACTTTGTGCTCGAGTCAGATGTTCAACATTTGAGCTGGACATTTGAAAAGCTGGATGTTTTTCTTCGCTGGAGTGTTGATCAAATAATGTGCCCAGGATCAACTTTTGTTCAGTTGTAAATGTGTTTTTTTTTTTAATAAACAACAAGGGAAACTAACAGTGAATACTTTCGTTTTGCGTTTCAGTGCATCACGCAAAAAAAAATTTCACTGTCGTTTAAATGTGTGCTTTCTGAATTCAGATAGTAGTAGAAAAAGTTTTAAATATATATATATATATATATATATATAATTATTTTGCAATGAGTGTAACTAATTTTTTTTTTTTCTCGTATTTTTGGTTTTCCAATACAAATATCTAAACAACCTTAAATCAAGATACAGATGCCAAATGAACATATGAAGTCTTGAAAACTTTATCAAAAATAAGTGTTTATGCATAAAACAAGAAAATAAGCACAAAAAAAAAACCTATAGAATTTTGCTTAAGTAAATGTCTGAGACCATTCCTTGAATTTTGGATGTTTTTAAATTTAAACCTGAAACTGAAATGTTGCTCTTTTTAATCATTATTTTGCACACCATTTTTCTGGCTTTGTATTTATGGACACATGATAGTTTTTGAAAGAAAAAAAAATCATTTGTACATGCAGGACCATTTAAAATGGCAAATAATAATAATAAAAAAATACATAATGGTTCATTTCAGGATTTTGACAGAAATTATCTCTAATCAAAAATCATTTAAATTGGCAGTCTCTGCATTTAAAAAAATAATAATTACTGAGAGAACTAGCGGTGTAAGTGTTCATTAGTCACTAATGGACCCTGTTGTCATGTGTACCACATTCCTTTGAAGCACATGTGAAAACAAAAAAGCCCTGCATTATTCTCTCCACCCTGAATTACCACTTGGCAAATACTGTTTCACCACAATGGAATGCTGGATGTTGTTGTTTTACTACTGCGTCATTATTTCAACTCACCCGTCCAGTCTTTGCAAATAATATGAATTCTGAGTTTTACATGTTCACATTGAGGCCTCTAACAGAGAGCGAACGTTACAGAGAAAATGTCAGTGACTTATACCTATAAACAACGGATCATTTGCTTCATGTCTAAGCAGGTCTGGCTAAGCTGGTTTTAACAACAAACACAATTTTGATTATTTGATTACAAAGACTTCAGAAAGTTGCCGGAGCTGCGGAATTACACAGCCTAGTTTGTCCTAGAAAACCAATATAATGGCATAAATGAAAAACTAAACGTTTTGATGCATGTTACGTTATTAATTACCATGGGTGCTTTGCCCTCAAGACACAAGGAATCGAGTTTTATTGATATGTTGTATGAATAAACGTGTCATGTGCCTGTTTGGTGGGCATTAAGTCACCAGTAGGTGGAGGGTTTGTTGACTTTAACATAAGTCATTCAAACAGCCTTTCGCTCTGACTTTGCTTTATTTTCCATTCAAGGGTCAGAGAGTTTGATCACATGTTGCACCTTTACAGTTTTCGCAACATTGTAATTGTGGCATTGCCAATGAAAACGTGTTCTGTGCTATAAGATTAAAGCCGAAAGCGTTTTAACATGATTCAAGCTGCTTTACAATGTAGCAACAGTCAGTCTTTGGAATTTCAAAGCACTTTTTATGCCTAAAGCACTTCCCAGTTTCTACCTGGGATTCACACACCCTCATGAAAAACTCTCACCCTCCCTTCAGCTTCTTTTTATAGGAGTTGATTAGTGTCTGCCAGGCACATTACTGAGCAGAGACACCATCCAGGTTTGATTTTACTCCCGATTTTATTCATTAGAAGCTATCTGCATCCTTGTTACAAGATGAACATAAATGCAGTGATCCATTTGATGTCATTGCTGTCTATCTGGATGCGGACCGGAGAAGGTAAATGCATTTTAGCCTTAGTACCAATGTCTGTTTGTTCTTTTTATATGGTTACTATAGAGATCTGGTTTCTGTGTTACATCACAAATGCACTTAATTTATTCTTTAATTATGTTGTTTACCTTTTCCCTCAGTTTAAATGGAGAGAGGCTTTCTTTGATAATAGCTCATTAAAGACAGAGTAAAGTGCACACAAATATTCCATTACATTTTCATCATGTTGGATGTCAGACAAAGATGATTACAGAGTAATAAGCTAAAAAGCTTCCTCCCGCTGGCAACTATTATGAACAAATGACTAATGTAGTTTATAAAAAGTTACTGAATATTTGTACCAATGGCCCGCTGTCTATGTCTATATAGATATTGTGCAAAGGTCACTGCTAAACAAAAAAAAATGAAAAACATATTAAATATTAATATCTAATAATAAAATATAATGTAGTGATGATAAATGGGCACATGGAAATTGGCTAATATTCCAATGAAAAAAAACTATATATATATGTGTGTGTGTGTGTGTGTGTGTGTATGCAGAATCTGTTAATAATTTTAACAAAGTAAGAGGGATAAAAAAAAATCCTCCAGGTATAACGACACAGCATTAAGAATCAAACATATTTAAACTTTTAAATGGGGTCATTTTTTTAAGCTATTATTTTGTGTTGTGGACTATATTTGTTATAAATAGCTTAAGTCATTAATTAGTAGTATGTCATAGGATGTCACACTCATCACACATTTTTTAAACAACCTACTACAGAGATGAATACAGATATAAAAACTTCCAATGAAGCCTTTTCTATGTCATGTTCATGCAAGTTGTAAAAACAGAATCTATATTGAGACTCGAGGGAATCACACACTAGGAGGCTAGACTGAACCTGTACGTTCTGTTCCGTGGCCAGTTTTCCATCAGTACACCTGTAGCACTGCAGTTACAGTATTTGGGGTTGGTAGGTGTTACACAATCCTTTTTCCCCCGGACAGGGTTATGAATCAGACAAAACCTGCTATTATATGTCACAGATTTGAATGGGCATCAAGTTGGAACAATGAGGTCACTTTAAAAATGGCTCTTTAAAGTATTTTTCTCTGTCTACAGGTCAGCTATTCCAGCCTGAGCTCACACCTAATGCTTTCCTAGCCACTGTCACAAGGAATACAGTGATACTGAAGCAGCCGTATTGTGTATTTGATCAGACGTACCCTGGCTGTGAGAAATGGCTGGTGCCTGGGCTGTGCTCAGGTAAAACGTCTTTAGAAATTGTAATAATATTTCACAATATTGCTGTTTTATGTGTTTTGATCAAATAAACACAGCCGTGTTGAGCATAAGAGACTTAAAAAACATAGATCTAATGCAAATTCTCCCATCTGTTTATACTATCAATACATTTCACCTAGCAAACAGCATTTTTGATGCTCAAGTGAACAGCTCAACTCCCAACATCCTCAGCTTGTCACCCTAACCAACAGCAATCAACCCATCATCAAAGAACTTCTTTCTGACCAGAGTTGGACTTCTGTCAGATTTCCCCTGTAATCAGTCCTCCAGTGATCGCTACTTCATAGTCGGAGCTGATGGGAAATGTAGTGGCATCAACTGTAATATAGTACTTCCTGATGGATTCCCTGTTTGGTAGGACCTTTTAAGTGTATTCTGCAATGTGAATCTAAGAAACTGTTTAACACAAAGATCCAAATCTGCCATTCTAAAACCCATTAGGACATTCGTGTTGTTAACTTAAGGTTAACAAAAGCCAATAAAACTTTCATTTTGATGTCATGTGGTTATTAGATAACGTCTCAGGTTACTTATGTAACCATGGTTCCCTAAGTAGGGAACGAGACACTGTGTCCTCTAGGGGTCGCTATGGGGAACGCCTCGTCGTGACCCGTGTCTGAAGCATACATTGAAAAAAACCAACAACACGTTGGCCGGCAACAGCCATGATGTCACTACCAGTGCGACTATAGTATAAATAGGCGCCGGGAGCACACATCATTCACTTCTTCATCTGAAGCTTGCGTCCGCAGCATGGCAAGAAACCTAGAGGACGCAGTGTCTCGTTCCCTACTCAGGACGTTAGACGGCTGTCAGTGACATTATTCCCTACTGTCAAAGGCCTAGGCTACATACCCCAAAAAAACTTACCTGTTAGGGCCAGAACTCCTGGGCCCAGGGTAGAGCTCAAGGCTTGGAATCAGGAATAGATTCCTTTAAGGGAATACGACCAAGAGCCTAGAATCATACTAGTCTTGGCCTGTCACACAGGGGCTACCGCACATTTCTCTGTATATGCTGAAGGAACTGTCTCAACAGACCTTAGTAGCAACACCCTGTAAGTAGGTATCCAGAGGATACATAGGTGGAGTGGTGCCCAAGGCGGTACCGGGGTTTTAAACCACTCAGAAAGAGCACGAAGTTGTTGTGCGTAGCTCTTACCATACAGGATTCTAGAACAGAATGCAGAGTACTAGCGTGCGAACTTACCACAGTGTGGATTTTAGAAAGTGTACAAAGACTTCACGTGCACACTTACCATAACATGGATTTTAAAAATACCGTTCTAAGGGGTTCTCATGTCACTCTGAAAGAGCAGCCCATACATGAAAATGGTGCATCCCAAAACACTATGTTCGAGAAGTCATCAACTCGATCTAAGGTAAAATGCTGGAGTGGCAACAGCTGGAACAGCTACAATATTTTACTTAGCTGAGGAGCAACAAACCCAGTTTCTCAGTCGGAATGAGCTCTAACCTACGCATGTTCCAATGCTGGACGGCTAGAGTATTACCTTAGCTGAGGGGGAGCACAAACCCTCTCTCATGAGCGGGGGCTTGACCTACATCGCGTTGTCATGAATCAGAGGTAGCGTACTGCAAGCTATGTCAAACCCGCGCATCAGAGAGGCAGAGGAAGGGCCTAGTTCACCTGATGCTGCTGGTTCCAGGTGCTCTGGAAAAGCTGAGATTACTCAAACTTCTCAGGAGATGAGAATTCAGAATTCAGAAAGGAGTAGCGTGCTAATAGGTAACCCTTTGATTAAAGGGGAGCACTGCTCAACACTACCATGAGAACAGCCCATGGAGTGAGGAATCCAACTCCTCAGAGAGAATTAACGCTCGAAAGAAAGTACCATGCTCACAATAACCCTCAATGGTGAGGGGAGCGATGCTTCCAGAGTGTGTCGAAAGAGACACACTAGATGAGTGGAGCCCAAGGTACCAGGGTCTAAACCAACTCAGAGAAAGGGAACGAGGCTAATAACGCATAACCCTTACCATACAGGATTTCAGAAAAGTGGGCAAAGCATAACGTGCACACTTACCACTTATGTGGATTTTAGAAAGTGGCAAAGCATAACGTGCACACTTACCATTTATGTGGATTTTTAGAAAGTGCGCAAAGTTTAACGTGTGCACTTAGCATAGTATTTGGATTTTAGAGTTTTCAAGCATCTGTTTACAGATGCCCGGAAGTACTGAGCCAAATGGGAGAGTCAAGCTCAAATACAACCCTCTAAGGCAGTGGTTCTCAACCCGCGGCCCGCATGCGGCCCATCACGAATTCAAATGCGACCCACCGTGCGGAACACAATTTAAAAAAAATACTTTCAGTTTTACAATTAATTTTAGTTTATACATTAATTAAAAAATGTACTAAACAAATATAAGCTATAGTGTTTTTGTTATGTAAAATAATTTTGTTTTCATATATTATTTTCAGACATGAGCATTAGGCTACTCACAAGCCAATTACGTTACGCATTTAAAGTACGCCCAATTGGCCACGGCAGACAGTGAGCCTATTTTTGATCAATTTAGCCTTCTCAAATCCTCACGACTTGACTAAAATAAAATCTATAAATATAAAACAGTTAAATAGCATATAACAATGTTACTTTAAACATTAAACCTAGATAAATGTGCGTTATATCCAACAGTTTGCGCAGAGAGTGGAAGCTGAAGCACGCTCTGCAGGACATAGAGGCGCCAGCGCGATCACTTGCATATTTTTCAGTGGATACGCCGTCATTTTTGCTCATAAAGGTCGATAAATACTCATTCGTACTATTAGGGCTACTTTATTTTGTGCACTCACAATATCAACAAAACGTTGTGCTTTTATAAAATAAAGAAATCAAACATGATGCGCTTTCTGCCGTCTCATCTTCAACAGGAGCGCTTCACAAAAATGAACCGAAACTCATCGAATACATGCCTCACAGACATGATAAAAAAAAATCTATAGAAAGCTTTAAATTACCACTTAACGAAACAAAACAAATCGAAAACAAAAACTCTTTCATTATAATCATAATCCTTAAAGATGCACTTCTCTCTAATGCTCTACTTCTCTCTTTCGAGCGAAGAGATGGCGAGTCAGGATCGTCATCTTTGCGACACAGACTCAGAAAACACTAGTTTATTAGTAAATAATTAAAATATCTCCTTACTGTTTCCCCCTGACGCATTTATGGTAATTACTTTTGCCGATGCTTTGCGGCAAACTTAAGCCTATTGCGTGCATTTGAACGCAGAACTCTTCAGCTGCGCTGACGGCAAGCATGCTGCTGCTGGTGGGACACTAAACACCGTCGAGCCGCTCTTGACAGTCTCGGCAGCACGGTCTCGTGTTGTTTCCACCAGCGAGGCAATTTTTTCATCACCATAAAAATGTATGGATATCTAAAATATAAAAATGAGGAAGCCTAAAACAAGCCCGATGCCCGGCTGCGTCTGAACTATGACGTGAAAATTGTACCGAAGCCCAGCCCGAGGGGCATAAAAAGTCGGGGCCCATCGGGCCCGGGCTGAAATGCAGGGCTCTAGCTCTGATCTAGCACACAGAAAACGATTTGACTGAAAATTTATCAGAAGAGATGAAAGAAAGATAGTGGTCATCTGCGCAATTCGGAAAAAGAGGTGGCTTTTCTGCATTAGGTGTTTTTTTTTCTTCTTTCTTTTTTTTTTCTTTGTACAGCAGTTATAGTTCATTCTAAATTAATTTCACAAAATTGGGTGTTATTTATGGGGAGTAGAATTATTTATTTATTTCAATAAATGTAATGGATATTTAGGCTATATTATTATAAATCAGGTTGGTTTGTATTGCTGACATAATATGTAAATGATATGCGTGCGGCCCGCGAGACTTGCATATGGACCATAGTGCGGCCCGGTGGAAAAAAAGGTTGAGAACCACTACTCTAAGGTGAGGGGAGCACTGCCTGAGACTGCATACACAAGAAGGTTCTCGCAAATATACTTCCCGCTCGATGCCTCAGCAAGAGGGGATACCCTGCTGATCAGGAGGCCCCTCAGGGTGACCTAGATACGGTAGACCAGTCAGGGTAGCGTTAAAGCGTAAGCCCAGCCCGGACGTCCAGGAAAATTTTTGCAGTGCCGTGCCGGGGGGCCTGATGATCAAGAAGGCTCCCTCAGAAGCCTGTGACCTGGCCGCATGATATAGGAAGTATGAAGCCGAAACCCGGCTTATCATACCGTCTGGACATATATCGACGAGTGAGATAAACACTGCTAGTCGAGCACCCGGTTTCTGAATCCAGGAAAGGGGGTGCTCACCGAGGACCTACCCTAGAAGAAGAACAGAAACACACAGGTCCTGGAAAACACTTCCAAGAAAGCTAGCAGATGGATTATACACAACCACCAGCACATTAAATACACACACACACACACACAAATATATATACTGTATATATATTTAGAAATGGATCGTACTCGCACACCATGGTTCCCGCGTTGGGGCCCCGTCCGAAGAAGCCTCTAGTCCGGACCATTAGTAAAGTGGTCACTATGAAGCCATAGAACCAACCGAAACATCATAGTTCCAGCATAGGAGACTGTAATGCAGGAAATTTCCCACCTAACCTCGGCCAGGTGGAGATGGTGGTTACAGGGGAATTAGGAATGGGAAGATAAGGGCAGATGTAAGACCCCAAAAGGAAATGAGTAGATACTGAGGTATCACTCTGATCCAGACAAAAGCACTGATGCCCTGTCTGGATCACATCCCTTAGGTCTTTTACCTACCTTCCTTTGACCCGCAATTCTTCCTAGGAGCGCGAGCCGCGACACTAGCCTTCTGTGCCCGTCTCTAATCCTCAGACCAAGACGGGCCAGGACCCCTGGGTTGTTAGGGCTCAGACCTGAACTTCTATCCCGGTCTTTCAGCCGGTCAGCCTGATATGCTTGGAGCATCACCATCGTGTGCAATGAAGCGACCAAAGGGGGCGCCAGCACCTGTCAAGGGGGGCCGCGAGCATCAGTTAATTTAGAGACATTCCCTTGAGAATTTATGAATACGAATTAACAAATCTTTAGCCATCCACTAGAGGGCAATCTGACTCCCACTGCTAGTCGACAGTTAGAGCAGCGTTGAATCGAGTATCAATCACGTTCAGTGTTGCCAAGTCCGCGATTTTCCCGCTTGCCGCGTTTTGTAGTTTTGGGCTAGTTTTGAGTAGCAATTGGGCGGGTTTTTGTTGTGAAAACCTGGCAACCCTGGTCACGTTTATTGACAGTGTAAGATGATTTACGATTAGCCGTGTCGGAAATCCAACTAGGGATTGGCATGTCAGAAACAGGCTCAGCCATCACATTAAATCAGGTAAACAGGTTATATATTCATGTTTCAATATAATTACGCACGCTATACCAGGGGAGGTTCTAAACTCTCTCTCTCCCCTCGCTAATTAAAATAAGTATTATATAAATAATTAATTCAAATAAATGCGATCTAACCGCACTGCATGTCTGATTTAAAGCAGGCCGAATGCTAACGAGCCTTAACTGACGAAGATGACCATAATTTGCACGATGGAAGAGTTATTGTCTTGTCGTATACAACCATTCAAAATCTCGGCAGAATTTATGTGACCGAAGCACCTATTGTTCATAAAATTTCATAACTGGTAAGTGTTTTTTATTTTGCCTTGTGAATTGGCCGAGCCTTAATGATTCTGTTTCTTCACATGTATTTGTTTACTGACCGTTGCATGCAATCGTGAAATACAGCATTTTTTTAAATTGGCTATTCGTAGTGAAAAATAAAAATAAAAAATTCGGGTTCGGGCTCTAAATTTAACTGTACCGCTCAGGTAGGGCCGGGCCAGGTCAGACGATCTCGGGTACGGGTCGGGTTCGGCTTCAGTGTAAAGCCTGTGCAGACCTCTAGTCTCTAGGCGCACCGCTCACACACCTACTGCACAACAGATACCTTCTCAGACACCGGTTGAATACCATGGCGTCTTGACAAGTATCCTTCTAAGCGTGGACTACAGTATGTGGGCGGGGGCGCGAGTTATTTATACCAACTTGGGGGGTGGGTGGGGCATTTCCTAAAAGTTTGAAAACCCTGCTTATTGTATAATTCCCACTCACACAGAAGTTACTTTTAAACTAAGCAGTTTCTGTTGAAATTTGCATGACCAACTAGATCCAATGCCAAATTTGCAAGCCAGTATATTTCACCCTCACACCAAATTCCTGATTGCGTGGATTTCTATTGAAATGATGGGATTTTCACCAAAACATTCACTGAACAGTGGTAAATGTTGACATACTGTCAATTATCTTTTTTGCACACAATTTTTTCACTTCAAAGGTGCAAAATTTTAGTTTTGTCACGTCAGGGGAACAAAGGAAACTCAAAGTCAAATTAAACACAGGAACCAAGGGATACTAGAACAAAACAGAACATACATGTGGCAAGTCTGCGAATGGACTATTTGCACGAGCACGGGTACTGCTCAGTCATTTCCGGTCAACTGTCAAACTCAGGGGCAAGTTCAAGCTCAAACCGGTGTGCACTGTTTTGCTACGGTTTCCGGGTTGAACGACATGTTTCCTGGATACGGTGTGCAACGGGGTTTGAGATACGTTTTCTCTTGTTTGGTGGGTGTCAAAAATGTCAGCCCAATCAGCAGCAACATGTATATAAACCACGCGGTATTAAAGAGACGGCTCGCACAATGTAACTAACATCAAAATAAATTCACAAGAGCAAGTATATTGTTTGCACATGTTTATTTACATTAAAGGCAAAATAACTGAAATAATAAGAGCACATGTATAGATCTGGAACTTCTTTAAGTCTGTCTAAATATCATTTAGTAATTGCAATGTCTTCTGGTCCATATCCTTTCCTTAGGAAGGTGTGCTAGACACTGATTAATGTAACATAAAAATACTATACATATTTATATATTTTGCTATTGCATTGTGGAGTGACACTTTCATAAACTTTTCTATACTCCTCTGATTATATAATGGTAAATATTACAATATCATAGCACAACAACAGTGATCAGCAATAATGATAAGCCTAATACTCACAATAAAAATAATAAGGTCATATAGATCATAACACAGTCTCGGAGGTAAGAAGTGGATTATCCTTCACCTGAAATGTTTGTCTTTTCATTCTGAAATGCGAGGCAAATGTTGGATCACAATAATTAGGAACCACAGTTTCCACAAATCCCTTTATTTGATTGGGATGTTCTCTTTTATTTTGGATGGCAAGGGCAGTGACTGTAACATCGAGCATATTTTTTGCAGTACACTCGAAGTATAAAGTACTCAATACTAAGTACAGTAAAATTGCTCAAATTTGTTATAAATAGTCAATTTATAACAAACCCAGAAGCAAGACTAGGGAGTTAGCTAGCAACTGAGCTAATGAGTGATACTCTGCTGCCATCTACTTGTTTAATGCTAATTTCACGTCATTTTCATCTTAAAGGAGTAGTTCACTCCCAGAATGAAAACTCTGTCATCATATACTCACCCTTTCCTTGTTCCAAACCTGTATGACTTTCTTTCTTCTGCAGAACACATGAGAAGATATTTCGAAAAATGTTAGTATCCGAACAGTTGATGGGGACCATTGACTTCCATAGTATTTTTCCCCAAACTATTTTACATAGTCAAAAGGGTGTTTTGACTGCAGTTTCAGTAACTTCTTAAACACTAGACTTGTGTTTGCTTTTAATGTATTGAAACTATTTCTCACTTACAGTTTCAAGTATCTTCTAATCAATACTAATGGGACTCAAGAAAGACGGTAAGTAAATCTCAGTCATGAACTCAATCCGTATCCCCCGCTATGACACCCACAACCTAAAGGAGAGCGTGCATCCCTACGACAACCCTGCTTACCAGTCGGACATGAAAAATTACTCCACAGCCAGCACTCTGCCCAAGGATGCCGCACAAAAGCTGTGAGCTACCAAAGACACCATCACTGCTGCACTGCATATTCCAGGGGAAACCAAATTACTATGGAGTATCTTTTCTTTCAATATGTTACAAGGCAAAATTGAGGACTGGAAGTGAACTTGAAATGAACTCATCAACCGTATGGCACTTACATCATGCATATGTTACACTGCTGTTTGGCATCAGAACTGTTTCCTGTGTAGTATCTAACCAGAATGGTTGTGCTGAAAGTGAATTTTTTTAGCCGTCATCTTCCAGCTTTTTGTAAACTCTTGTGGCCTCAGTATTGTTTGTGATCAAAGGAACAGACGGAACAGAACTACACTACACTGACTGCAGATAAGAAAGACATACAAAATGTGCAGAGCAACATGCAATTTCACTAGATAGCGCTGTTGAGTAACTAAGAAAATATGTGGGAGCGTGATGGTCATTCCGTAGTATTTAGTGTTTTCTAACCTTCCTTGTCTTAGGGGTCAAATAGGCTTAAATAACCTTTCATGAACACCAAACCAGGTGAATTTGTTTCTTTTAACTCGTATTATACTGAATATCTTTTATAATACATTTTCTTAAAACTTTTTTATTACAAAAAAGGTAAGTAGGTAAACATTTTTTTTCATGTTTAATCATGATTAGTCTATTAGTTAGTGGTTTTATAAGTCATTTTGCTGTATGTTTACAAAGCAGTTACCCTGGTCTAATCATCGAGTTTAGATTAAACTGTTATAAATGTAGGCAGAGATGGTGAAAGTACACACATCCTTCACTCAAGTAGAAGTACAGATACTCATGTTTAAAAAGACTCTGGTAAACGTTGAAGTACTGACTACACTTTTTTACTCAAGTTAAAGTAAAGAAGTATGGCCTCTGACATGTACTTAATTAAAAAAGTAGCCATTACTACAACGTGTTTTAGTGTCACGCTGGTAACTGGACCTCACATCATATTAGTACATTACTACAAAATAAATTACAATTCAAATTATGTTAGCTAATGAATCCAGGCTGAACAACCGCCATGTAGACCACAAGCAGAGAAAAAAAAAATTTGCCATCACCTAGGCCACATCCTAGATTGTGATTGTGCCTCTTGACCTTGGAAACTACTCGAAATTATTATGATGCTTTAAACAAAATTGAGATGCGTTATACTGTAAATTTTATTGAAATGCAATCAAAGACAATGGACCCTTTTCACAAGACTGTGATGATGCGTTTTCAACGGTCCAATCATGCTCGTAACTCCTTTTGTATTTCTTTTTTTTATATATATATATATTACATTTAATAACACTATACTTTTTATTATATTACCTTTGCATCAAATTACAAAAAACACTAATGCAAGGGTGTTTCTAATACAGCGTCTATGGGTGAGATGGCAAATTTGACATTGTTCTCTCTACTGACTGCCGTTATCAGTCTCTCTCTATTTATTTATTTATTAATTTTTTTCAGTTTTTGAAAGTCATGAAAACTGCAGATGTTGTAACTGGTCAGTTTTTTTTTTTAATGACTGTTATCCACATTTTATGCAGAAATTATGCGGAAACAGTCTTGGACTGTGACAAAAAAAATGTCTTAAGTACAGCCATTCCATGTAGTTTCTCAATTAATACAATACCATATATGTTTAATAATTATACAGTCAGCTTTTAAGGAAACATCCTAACTGTCATACAACCTCATAAGCAAGTAAAGTTTAATGCTAACATGATATAATAAGCATAAAAATACAGAGCAAACACAAATTTTTGGTAACTCATTTTGATTACTTAAAAAAATAAAAATACTACTACCAATACTACTCAGTATTGGATGAAATAAAAGTTGATTTCTAACCAACATTTCTCTCACATCATGTGATGCTGCCTTAAATTTCTGCCATCAGTTAAATTAGGTTTTTAGGATTAATTAAGCTTTTACAACAGTTGTCATATCAGGATTGAAGCCTTCAAATTCTACCTTTGGAAACCTTTGTGTTAGAATATACAATAAAATCTGATTATTATTTGGTTATTTTAGACATAATCCACTTGAATTGTCCAGGTAGGTAATTGTACTACTCACAATACCTTAAAAAGTCAAGCAATGCATTACATCCATACAATAACCAACACACTCTCATGGCAATTCGTAACTACATTTTGGTGAATTTGTGGCAAATTCATATGAAATCCCTTTTGTATGTTTTTGTTCTGCTTATGCTCCATTGACGGTCAGGCTTAGGGATGGGCTTAGGGGTGGACCTTCATGCTTACATTTCCGTGCTTACAAATTGTAGTGTACAAATTCATGTGAAATCAGCACCTCATAATACATTTTATCATGAGAGATTGGAGTAAAAGAAATAATGCTAACACTTTAAACTTTAACTATATTAGGTATAGGAATAGTTCAGCCAAAAATTTAAATTTCCTTACAATGTACAGGATGTCAAAAGTCCCCCCCCCCCCCCCCCCCGAACAGATTTGGAGAAATTTAGCATTACATCACTTGCTCACCAATAGATCCTCTCCCCTTTTTTGGGGCAGTGATGGGTGCCGTCATAATGAGAGTCCAAACAGCTGATCAAAACATGTTTGTAAGAAATAAATCCATCATAGTCCATAATCTATAATAACATAGGGGATGTTGTCCTCACTGACATATTTTTTTAAAACTGTTTGTACTGTTTTCGCTTGTAAATGGTGCTTGATTTGCCCATATGTCTCTCCTGATTCAGAAGAGACAACTTTTCACTGGGAAAAGCAATATTCTTTCGCCAGAAGCTGATTGTTTAGAGTTTAAAACATTGTGACTTTAATAACAAGCATTCAGCTTTTTGCTGTACCAAGACCTGAGTTGATGGACTACTTGTCTTAATTACCTATAGATTTTATTGTGAGGTTTTCTATCAGCTGTTGTGACGTTTTTCTGACGGCACCCATTCACTACAGAGGATCCACTGGTAAGCAAATGCTAAATTTGCTAAACGATAATAATAATAATAATGATAATTATAATGCTAAATTTCTCCAAATCTGTTCTGATAAAGAAACAAACTCATCTACATCTTGGATAGCCTGAGGGTGAGTACATTTTCAGCAAATTTTCATTTTTGGGTGAACTATTCCTTTCATTAACTAACAATGAAAAATACTTCTTAATCAATTCCAATATTTACTAATACATTATTCAGATTAAAAGTATGTGTTATTTAATGTACCCGAGTTAACATGAATTAACAATGTTGTATTTTTATTAATGGATGTTAAAAAAGATTAATAAATACTGTCACAAATGTATTGCTCGTTTTTAGGTAATGTTTGCAACTAATGTTAATTAATGGGACTTTATTGTAAAGTGCTCCTTGAAATAATTTGTGAAAACATGGGATATCCTTATATTCCAGATGAAAAGCCTCTGCTAAATGGTGACTCGTATTCACACACACGCTTTATCTAAAAAGAGCGTTGCGCTCTGGTAATTCTTTGATAGTCTGGTGAGTCACAAGAAGCCCACACAGCGTATCCCCTCCTCTGGTCACAGCTCTAAAGGTGAGTCTGTATTCCTGGATCAATGAGTCAGCTGTGCCCACACTCACATACATGAATTACGTGGCCTCTTGGTTGCCTATATTTTGTAAAAACATATAATTTGAAGAGAAACTTCACTGGAGCCTATTCAACATTGACATTTAACCTTGTCTGAGAATGTTCTTTATTCAAGACTCCTATTGCGTGAACTTCCCTTTCATTCCTGTAGTGTTGGTCAATTCTGTTTATCTCTGTCTGGACAGAAACTCTGTTTTGACTGGACAGTGAATCACCTTCCTTTTTCCATGATGAAGGAACACTTCTTGATCTTTCTCTGCTAATGTTGAAAGCACTTGTGGCATTTCAGAATATGTCAGTACTGACATTATGTGAGAGTCTATGCTTTGATTTCCACCAAAAACCATAATCAAGGAGTCGTTCAGTTATTCACCTTAACTGCATGCATTCAGCAAGGCTGTCAGCCTTCAAAAACAGCTACTGGTGAGGTTAAAGAGATATTTTCTTTCAGTTTTGCTTATATTTTTGTTCTTATGTGAGTCATTTCGGTTAAAGTGGAATCTCTTTCCATTATGTTGGCAGACTGTGGATATTTGGTCAGATCATGAGCTTATCAGTATTAATAACCCGTGTTGAGGCATAAATAATTCCTCTGTGAAAAAGGAAGTACACTGTCATATTTCACTTAAAGCTCTCTGATGTTCAGAATCACCATTTTGAACAACATTTCTGATACTGCTTTTTTTTTACACTAAATAATGTATACTGAATAAAAAAAACAAAAAAAAAAAAAAAAAAAAAAAAAAAACAAAAAAAAACAAAAAAAAACAAAAAAAGAAACATTATAAAAAAGCACTGCAGTATTTCACTGAGACTCATGTCCCATATAAATTGGGGTCTAGCGATGCCGCTATGAAGATATTTAAAGAAACACCGTGCACAGCATAAATGAGTACACCCCCTCTAAAACTGAACAAATTCAGCAATTACTCTTTACTTAGAAGACATGTTAGGGTTCTTTGGAGATGTAATGTTCCAACAAGACTGCTTGATCAATTATCAAAGAAGAATGCCAAAATTATTCAGCTAAATAAGATTTTCTTATCAGTGATCAAATGTTGTGTTGCAAAAATGAGTACACCCTCCTGAAAGTTACAAGATAAAACAAAAAAAAAACTGGTGTAAGGTTAAGGCAAGTATTGATCAACAGTTAAGTATGTTGAACCAAAACTTTTAAAGACAAGTAATTTCCTGACAATTAAAAGTGTTATATAGCCCACTGAATCATACTCCGACTTAATGCTGGCAGCAGTGGAACCACTTGGGAGAGAACTGCCAGGTGACTTATTTCTTAGCATAAAAGAGGACAATGGTACAAGAGGAATACCAAATTATTGTTTTAAGTGTGAAAATATAGCAGAAGTAGCGCCAACATTCAAAAACAATGGACTTGTGATAAGGCTCCTGAAATAATCAGGTCTTCACTTTAAGTTTTCATTTAGTGATGAGTGAATTTTTGCTAGAAAAAGAGCAGGAGAAATAACATGCATGTGTCTCAGAGCCGGCAAAAGCTGTGAAAAGAGTGACACTTTATCTCACAGAGTATGACGCAGCCTGCAGAAGTGACATGCATGGTTGTTGTCACCACTAGAATTACCTACTGTAGCCAAAGCACAATAAACTCATTTAACCTCTTCCAGGGCCCATATTTACAAAATATAGATTTCTGGGAATCCATACTCTGGTCTCAAGAGCCAAAGTCAATCATTTTGGATCCAAAAGCATCCTAAATGTTCTGGTGTTGCTAGAGGAGGAGTACAGAGAGAAGTGATTGGTACCCACAGTGACGTTCAGTGGTAGTAAAGCTTTTCTATAGGGATGTATGAGTGCTGAAGGTGTGAGGGAGTTGTGCTTTATCAATGCTGGCATGAATTCACACACTACTGTGTGATGTAATACAAAAACTTGAAACTGAAGATGCTACCCTCCCCTCATTCCCTGCATTATTGGGCATTTTTTCAGCATGAAAATGAAGATATTCATTCTCCCAAGGTGAAAATCCTTCAGTGGACATGTATTTCACTCAATCTTAACGCTCTTGAGCTGCTGTGGGGGATTCTGTAGAGACGAGCTGAGCAACACTCCCCCATTAAAGATCAGAGCATTCAAGGAGGTCGTGCTCCAGGAGTTAAACAGCACAGATGTGAAAATTTGTCATGAACTTGTACACTCAGTGCCAAGAAGGGTCAGAGCAGTGTACTTAAAATTCTGGAGAACATACTAGAATATTATACATTTGCTGAATTAAATCTAGGGTGCACTCATTTCTGCAATCCTTCATTTAAACAAAATTGGCTAATTTACTTATCTTACAGAACATATTGGCATATATTTTGTTGTTTTTATTAAGTATATGTTTACTACATTTCAAATGTTGCCATCTTTCCATGAACTATATTAGTGATCATTAAGAAAATACATCTTTTATATTTATTCAGAGGGGGTGTACTCATGTATGCTGTGCACTGTAAGTGAAAAGTGAATGGCTGCCCTCAAATAAACTCTTAATATAAGTCAAAAGAGCGTTTCACAATGATGCCATAGAAGAACATTTTTGGGTTCTCCAAAGAACCTTTCAGAACCAGTTTTTTCTTAGTGTAGAACATTTGAATAATCTAAATGTCAAAATATGTGTTTTCACTAGTGGTTTCAAACACCTATTTCAAAACCCTCTTAAATTAGGGCATTTTTTCCTTCAGGACTCTGCCCTCCAGTATCAACCAAGTGAACACAGTTAAACCACAATGACATACATTCAGACAATTGTCAAAATGAAGGTAGATTTGAACTCAGGGTTAAAATAACTTAGGGTAGTTGTCAAATTATTTATTTCTTTATTATTTTACTGTTTAAATTTAGCTGAAAATCCTGCAATAGGCTGGTTCCTTTGTGAAAACAAAGCTTTCAGCCAAACCTTCAAGATGCAATCGATACAAAAATGGACTTTCAAAAATGAACCAACGCTGAGAAATATTTACTGGAGTAAAGAGTGTGACCCTATTAGTTTTAGTGTTTGCTATCGAGTAGCCTAGCCTAGTCTAACACCACTGTTTGCTTATCTCAGCTATGTTAGCTCTTGGTAATCTCGAGGGTAAGAAAGGACTCCTTTTCCCCTCACACGGAGAATTCATTTCACTCGTCGCGTCTCGCCACACCTCGTCTGCACTTGACGCGACGCGACGCGACGCGACAAAAGTACAGAACTCAACAAAGCCGTCTACAATCGCGTCCTTGCCTTGCAGTTTATGACCAGCTGTGTTGATTCTAAAGGGAGCGTTGTAGTTTGGTCGCGTCGCGTCTGTTAATACCTTCTCTCTTCAAGTGTGTGATCCAGTCAGTCACTCCTCCAAACAACCCACAGAAATCAAACCCACCCGTGTCTAACGCGTGGATTGTGTAGACGACCGCTGGAACGCTCGGCGGTGCTGCTTCTCAGTACAGCGTTTGTTATATAGGCTATGACAAGCTTTACAGATAGAACAGCGTATTTATCATTGTGCAGTGCTCATAAACATGCGTGTTATTGAAGGAAGAAGAAGTGTCGGCGCGTGATATATTCTCTGAATGACAGCATGGCTAAACGAAGCACACTATTCATCAGGATTGTGGAAGGAAAGAACCTGCCAATCAAGGACATGTAAGTGCTGATGACTTGATGTGATAATGATAAGATGAATTGCACAGAAATATGTGGGAAGTTCAGTATGTATGATGATAAAGAAACTGAAAGCAATATGTGGGATTTGACAGATCACATGTTACATATACCATATTATAGTACATCCCAGTTAAAAAAAAATTGTTTAAATTATTATCATGCTACTTTACTTTTTAATTTTTTTAATTTTTTTTTTTTACAATGGATTAAAAGATAAAACAAATACAGTTCTGGCGTTTTAATCATAAACGTGAACAAATATATGTCCTATACCTGTATTTGAAACACAAATCACTGAAAGTGCACCTACTGTACAAGTGATAACACAACATTATATGATATGCATTTATCATATAATTAACAGAAACATATAGTGCATTTCTCTTAATCATACTATCAGATATTGTTCATCCGTATATCAAACATAACACCAGATTCAATCAATTATATTCAGATTTAGTTTTTTAAATTTTGAAATCTCATGCCAAAATACTGTATAAACACTCTTTTCAAACCCTTATTAAGCAGTATAAATGAAATAAGCTTGTTAATTGGATTCCTGTTTGGAATTGTCAGCATTCCATTGTGAATTACACAAATTCATTTGGTGCTCAGCTCAGTGTTTTCTTTGTCTTGCATGAGGTTGGAAACTCACATGGTTATGACTTTTCAACGGCAGCCCAGATGACAATGGTTTAATGTCTCTATTTGTGAAAAGGACAGCTCTCCCACATTCTGTGAGGAAATTACTTTATTGGTTAGTAAGGTCATCCACATTAACATTTCAGCACTGTGGTAATGTCAGTGTGAGGAATATGTGATTCGCTGCCCTTTTCTTCCTGAGCTACTGATTTCACTTCCTTGTATTATTAGATTAAATTACTAGTCGCTTATTAAATTTGCTGAACTGTTTAGTTGGGTGGGCCGAACCGTCAGAGCAGATGCTACGTGGAGTGTTTGTATTTACACTGTGGTGACGCTGCCAAATAGTGCACAGTGGCAGATTGTACATGTTCTCTACAAATGCTCTTTATTTACACAGGACCTGGGTGAGCTTGGGTGAGCTTTAGTAAAGAGTACGCACCTTTTTGGTTTCTACTGGATTTCTTCAAATGATTATAAGGCTCTGGAAAGATTAGTAGATTTTGGAGTGTTTTAGGTAAGCTAATTATAATCAAGCAGGCGGTGAGCAATCAGCACCTGGGCACAGGGAATATGAGGACTTGTTTTCTGAGATAAATATTCCTTGATTGGGACTTTTACAAGATCATTATAAATAGAGAATGCAATCAGATACTAGATTAGAACTTTAAAACTGTTAATGTTGTCATTTTTTCTAAATGCTTAACCCTGAAAATAACTCGTCCTGACTTTGTTTGATACCCCAAAATTACCTTAGCAACACCCTAGCAACCATCCATTACAACATAGGAATTGCATACCAATGCCCTGGCAACCAACTAAGGACATCATTTCACTGTGGCAGCCAATTAGGGGACCACTTTAAATTTTAAATTAGTATGTCTACAATCTGATTTGAATTCTGATTTTGTGAATAAATTTAAAATGCGATAAAAAGCTCCAAGTTTCTGGGCTTGTTTGTAGGGCTGAACAAAAATTTTGTAATTATATATCAACATGAATATAAAACAGCAATAATAATTGTCACGGCCACCAGCTGGAGTGCCCTTGATAGCCACCAGAGGGCACTCCATCCCATACCTTTGCCACTCTATCCTTGACTGCATTTCCCATAACCCTTTGCCCGGACTCATCATGCCTGATTGTTTTCATCTATTGCTCATTACCTCTGCCTATATAACAAAGCCTCTAGACGGCAAGCCTGCAACCTTTAGCCAAAAAAAGCATAATGGCTATCGCTAACGCTTTTGCAGTACATGGGAAAGGAGACCAGAGACTGTTTTTTTTAAATGTATGTCAACGGAGGAGAGGCTTCACTACGCTGAATAAACAGCTTTTTAGAGGAAACAGCTTATCATTTAATGAAACGACAGCGTATCGGCTAATCTTCTAAATGTTTTACACTGAACAATGCTTTTGGATTTAACTATTTTTAGAGTTTACAACAAAAAAATGCTGTTTTATAAGAGAAGTCACTGACTTTTTGTGACCGGTGGGATTCAGTTTACGGCACTTCTCATTTATTCCTTTGGTATCCGTAAACGGCTGAAAAACTTTAAAAAAGCGTAAAAGTGTCTCACAACCCTGACTAAAATTCAATGACGTCAAGGCTGTAATGTGATTGGTTATTATGGCACACGTGATCCAAGTTGCCCGTTCGGCTTTCTCTAATAGTAAGTAATACAGACCCTCATATCTCCCAATAGTAAGACAATCTCTGCTATATAAGCCTGGTGTTTTCAGTCATTCTTTGCGAAGTCTTGCATGTGTCACAGCTGCAGTTCTAAACCTTTTATCCTGGTTCGCTTGTGTCTGGTTTACCTGGTCTATAGTCTGCCGTTTATCTGGATTACTCGGTTTGCCTCAGCCTTGAACTCTGTCATTGTTTGGACTGCTTATTGTGTTTGACCTCATGACTGTTTTTACTACGATTGTGGATTATCCCTCTAATAAACTACTGCACTTGGATCCTCAGCCTTTGTGTCTCTGTGCAGTTTTGTGACAGAAGACTTTGCCACTGTGGATCCAGCAGTTGAGTTAATCCATTTGCTCCAAGGTAATCGTACCCTTGTGGAGCACATTCAGATTTTCCTGGACTTTGCTAATGTTTCTAATCTGCCGGATTACGCTCATTTACTTTTTCTCTTATGGGTTCAATATTCTGCTCAAGGACAAGCTAATCTGTGATGCTCCTCGAGGGTCATTCAGTGAGTTTCTGCACTATGCTTTAATGCTTTGTGGTTCTCCTTTCACAGTAGGGGAGGCCTCTCCACAAGATGGCCGCCAAGCCAGAGTCTCCAGCCATCATGGATAACCCAGGCAACCGAGATTGATGTCCAGTGTGGTGGATCTACCACTAATCCTGGTGTTAGCGGCAGGCATCCCGGTGGTCTCGGCGCTCTCAAGCCCGATGATCTCCGAGGATCTGCCACCCTCCGCTGCCCTTCCAGTATTGGTGGTCACCATTTTGTTTGTCTGGGCTATTTACGCTTCTGAGGCAGCGGTGTCCTCTCCAGTCCATGAGTCCGCTCCAGAGCCCTCTCCAGTCCATGAGTCCGCTCCAGAGCCCTCTCCAGTCCATGAGTCCGCTCCAGAGCCCTCTCCAGTCCATGAGTCCGCTCCAGAGCCCTCTCCAGTACATTAGTCGCTCCAGGCCCTCTCCGTCATGAGTCCGCTACAGAAGCCCTCTCCAGCCATGAGTCGTCCAGAGCCTCTCCAGTCCATGAATGCTCCAGAGTCCTGTGTTGCTGCCAGCCTGTGAGTTCCCTGCCTGTCCTGTCTCAACCACAGAGGTCACCCTTGAACACTGGCCGGTCCTGTCACGGCCAGGGAGGCAGTCCCTGAACTCTCTGAATGTCTTGTTACGGCTACAGGGATAATTTCTAACCTCTCTGTGCTCGCCATTGCAGTTTAGTCCGCTCTGCCTCGGTGGCCTTCAGATCCACCGTGGTAGGTTCCAGTTCTGTCTGAGCCATCTTGGTTGTCCCCTGCGCCATCAGTTCCGCTGAAGTGGTCCTTAGCTCCACCCTGGTGGTCATCTGCTCCACCGTTGGGATCTTCGGTCCCCTCTGCTCTGCCCTGGTGGTCTTCGGCTCCGCCCTGGCTTCCTGCTCCACTGGCCCAGCCCTGGTCACCTGCTCCTTCAGCACCACTCTGGCTCCCCGATTCGCCTCAATCTTCAGTCCTATGTCCTGTCCGTGGGCCTGGCCCTCCATCCATCCCCTATTCCACCTTTGCTCCACCTCCCTCTTGGACTTAAGCATGTTCTTATTCAGGAGCATCTGGAACCCGCTTGTTAAGAGGGCGGCTATGTCATGATCACCAGTTGGAGTGCTCTTGATAGTGAACAGAGGGCACTCCATCCCATACCTTTGCCATTCTGTCCTGGACTGCATTTCCCATAACCCATTGCCCGGACTCATCATGCCTGATTGCTCTCACCTGTTGCTCAGTACCTCTGCCTATATAAGCCAGGTGTTTTCAGTCACTCTTTGCGAAGTCTTGCATGTGTCACAGCTGCAGTTCTAATCCTTTTATACTGGTTCTCTTGTGTCTTTGTTCTCCTGGTTCTTGATATTCTGCCTGTTTATCTGGATTACTCTGTTTGCCTCAGCCCTGAACTCTGTCATAGTTTGGATTACTTATTGTGTTAAACCTCATGCCTGTTTTAACAATGATTGTGGATTATCCCTCTAAACTACTGCACTTGGATCCTCAGCCTTCGTGTCCCAATGCAGTTTTGTGACTAATACTAATAATAATAAAAATGTATTATTGATAAATAAAATTATCAAACAAAATAAGAAATATTAATATTGTTTAACTAAAATTGAAAAAAATCAAGTATTTAAGGAAAGTAATATAACAACAATTTTACAGTACAAATGTATAAAACAATAATATTTGTGTCCTAATTTCTTCATTTTCAAATGCTACACCAAGTTTTTATGTCAGAAAGTCAAAGAGAGCCCTTAAAGTTTCTCTTTTGTTGACAAGTTTAAGTGATTCTCATGAAGTTGGGAAGATGGCACTTTCACTCTGCACCGTGCATCTATTTAATTAAATCGCCGCCTTTAAGTTTTACAAAGCTCATAAGTCTGAAAAGCGAGGTGTGCTGTGATTGGCCAGCTATCCAGTGCTTTATGATTGGCCGAATACCTCATGCGTGTGATGGAAATGTTATGCCCCTACCATACTGTGATGATGCCCTGTCAGGCCGGAGCGATAATTCAAAAACATGAAAACCCATTATAAACAAGACATTTGTTGCATCCAGTGGGGACATAATTGCGGATTATAATGACTTATACTGTTTTTTTACGCATTCCGTTGCATTGCTCGCATAAACATAAAACAATGTCTGCATTTGTGATCGGAGAAATGACAAACAACAAGCCCTACTCTACCCTGCCCAAAAAACTTGCTTTAAATATAAAAAATATAAAAACTCTTTCAATATAAAAAACGTACTTGCAGTCCGTGAGAACAGAACAGCCGGCATTGCAGTCTACTCTACACATCAGTAAACAGTCCGCTAAAATGTGCTGCACACCTATGAGATTATTGGGTTTGACGTGTTGCGGAACCCCAGTGTTGTACATAGCAACCTTAACCATCCTATTATAGGAGGTCTTTTGGAAGTCCAAACAAAGTATTTTCGCTTTCACATTGAAACACAGCGTCACACACGGTGGCCGAGAGTGAGCAGAGGTGGGTGGGCTTGAGAACGGCGCGGCCGGCGATTTAGACGAAGGAGCATCCGGAAGCTTGCAGGCACAAACATGTTGAGACCCCGGGCTGGACTCTGCTTAGTCCACGGTGAAAGCCGATCTGGCGATCCACAGCGCGATGTTGTTG
The DNA here is from genome assembly GCA_018155175.1 of Sinocyclocheilus anophthalmus. Classification (NCBI taxonomy): domain Eukaryota; kingdom Metazoa; phylum Chordata; class Actinopteri; order Cypriniformes; family Cyprinidae; genus Sinocyclocheilus; species Sinocyclocheilus anophthalmus. The sequence continues at coordinate 19,367 of JADLZN010010713.1, read as the reverse complement.
TATTTCCTCAGTGACCAGCACGGGTCAGCTCCAGGCATGACAAAGCAGATATTGGCCTCTTGGAAGGCAAACAAAGTAGTTTCGCTTTCACAAACGAAAAACACAGCGGCCTTTACGGACCATGGCGCCCGGGCCGAAGGAAGGAACAATACTACAGCGAGATTAAAAGTTACACCTTCTTTCTTTGCTGAACATTTGACGTTATGCAAATCTTCCTACATAGTGACGTAGGTATGTAGGGCATGTTAGAACGAGCTGTTTTAGGTAGGTTTGGCTGACTCTGAACTTTTATAAAGAAATCTCTTTGGATTTGAGACTTTAGTCTTTGAAACTTTACAGATCTTCTTGATGCACCAAGAGCTTGTAACACTCCAAAAGAAAGGAAAAATTTAAATCGCATCAAATGACCCCTTTAAAGATGTTTGCACTGATGGATTCAAACGTGAGTTTTGAGCAGTGTAGAGTAGTGCTTGTTGTTTGTCATTTTTCTGATTACAAATGCAGACATGGTTTTATGTTTTAGCGGCGCAATGCAACGCAATGCGTAAAAAGACAGTAAAAGTCATTATAATCAGAAGGATGTCCCCACTGGATGCAACTAATGCCTCGTTTGTAATGGGTTTTATGGGTTTTGTCTCGTCGCGCCGGGACACAACATCACAGTATGGTAAGGGGTGTAACATTTCCATCACACGTTTGAGGTATTAGGCCAATCACAACGCACTAGATAGCTAACCAATCAGAGCAAACCTCGCTTTTCAGAATGATGAGCTTTGTAAAAATCGACACATTTCAGAAAGGCAGGGCATAGAGGAGAAACAATAATGTACAGTATGTGGAAAGTAATGCGTTTTTTTAACCTTAAACCAAATAAACAAATTGCATTACACCAAATACACAAAATAATGTTCTTTTTAGCAACATCATATGACCCCTATAAAGATTCCTTGTTACATAGTAATTGGGTTTTTGTCAGGTTTTAATTATTATATTTTATCAAGATGTAACAATGAATAGATAAGTATTATAATATATTAGAACTGTGGTTACAATTGTGAATAAGATCATAGAATGCATTATAAGGGGCATTACAAGTCATAATTAATGCATTAAATATACCATTATAATGCATTATATATGAAATCTTCAAGTAAAGTGTTAACAAAATTTCCTTATTATATAGTTTGTGTGTGAGTCAGGGGGCATTTTTATCATAAAATCAAGAAGTATCAACCTAATACTTAGTCACGTTGAAACGGGCGTAGCGACAGATCTGTTTTTCTGCGTTGTAATGTACAACAGAGTGTAACAGATTTTCAGAAAAAGAAAAAAATATATAGGGCGAGGACTTGATCTATCCATCAGTTGTCAATTGGATTTTGAGATGTGGGCATTGCACTCAAAAATGAATTTGAATTTGCAGTTGATTGTCCACCATACGTATGCCGCTTTCCCCGGAAGGCTAAGTTTATATGATATTTTGAGTAAACATTACAAGGTCAAAGACCTAAAACATGTATTTATAAAATAGACAGAGTGTATTTTCATTTCATACCGACTTTAAAATTCAAGTATGTGTTTATCTAGTAAAATGACTCTGGGGTCTCTCAGTCCCCAAACAGAACATCATGGCTACCGAAGATAAGAGAAGAGAAACAGAGAGAACGAGAGAGGAATCTCTCCTTTTCCTTCTTTTGTCATCATCTCTATCCTGCTCCTGCAGGTGGCATGAGCATGATAGTATGTGGTTCAACTGCCAAGCCACAGTGCTGTTTGATGTAGCACCTGATTCTGACAGCCACAGGCTTCCCCATTACACTGATAACAACAGGCGAAGATGAATCACCGCACGATACACTCTTTCTCCTCTCGCTCAGCACACACACGCTAGCACGCACATACTCATACTGCTCACCAGTCATTACCTCCACAGAGGAATTTCAATATCCTCACAGTGACAACAGACATCTTACACATTCTCTCTGTCAATTCAGGGCTCATCTGAGACAGCCTCCAATTAACAAATGCTCACCTATCAGACAGTGGGATGTCGAAATGAAAATATGGGACATGCCCAATTATATAGACACAAAAAGGTATTATTAATTTGACAAAGAACAGGAAGACATGATTATATACCTGTAATTTGAAGTTTACAATGAGGAGTGTATAGTTCCTATGTAAAGCTACGTGTTAGCATTTCCTATTCATCCCAGTGGAATTTGCTTTATTGGTTTGTACAGGATGAAGTCAAAAACAATATGCAAGTAGTTTGGCATAATCTTTTATTAATATTAGCAATGGACTATTTTCCCTTTCTGTGTTTTTTCAAAAGCAGAAGTCGTCATAGTTGGGTAAACTTACATAGCAGTGAACGGGAGACTGCATCAAATTATATTTTTGCGATTCCATTTGTTCAGATAGCAAAAGAAAAACTCCATGATAGTATTTTCATGACTTTCAAAAAGAGGAAAAAATAGATAGAGACTGATAATGGCGATCAGAAGAGGGAATGAAATCAAATTTACCGTCACTCCCACAGCCGCTGTATTAGAAACTTTTTTTTTTTTTTTGTAATTTGATGCAAAGGTAAGCTAATACAAAGTGGTATGTGGATAAATGTTTAAAAGAAGATAGATGATATAAAAAATCTTTGCCAGGATTACGAAGCTGAATTAACATGTTATGTTTCTTTGTTTTCATAAGAAGGACAACTTATACTTAGAGAGGACTCTTGGAGATCACCCATATTATGTGCAAATGTCAATTATTCTCTTAAAATATGAAAATAATTTGACATTTTTTAAATGTATTTTACATTTTGTCAAGGTTAGTTCATTTTGTAAAATGCCATGTGCTGCAGCTCTCCAAAAACGTAATAATTTTATGAATTACTAATTCATGATATTTGTAAAAGAAAAAAAAACATTAATATACACAAGTATATATTTCTTACTGTATAAAACTGTATAAAAACCTACAAAAACTACAGTTCTATGAATTTGGCACGTGTTTTTTAACTAGATTTTTAAATATATCTTGGGCAGTATTTGACCCCATAAATGACTTCCTTCTGGAAGCTCATTAATCTCATGGCTGGATTGATAACAATTCTGTGAAATAAAAGATTAATAAAGTAGACCATATAGGTTTCTTTAAAGCTCCAGAAAGGAAGATTCTTTGTGGGACTTTAAAAGGTTATTCTATGGAATGAGGCTATAAAATATTTTTTTTATTTATAATTAAACCTTACTTTTTTTCAAGTGTATGATAAGAAGAAAAAAATATTTGTACATTTATCCTTGTAAACCATAAATGTGACCCTGGATCACAAAACCAGTCATAAGGGTACATTTTCGAAATTGAGATTTATACATCATCTGAAAGCTGAATAAATAAGCTTTCCATGATGTATGGTTTGTTAGGACAGGACAATATTTGGCCGAGATACAACTATTTGAAAATCTGGAATCTGAGGCTGCAAAAAAAAAAAAAATTAAATATGAGAAATCGCTTTAAGTTGTCCAATGAAAGTTCGAGCAATGTATATTACTAATCAAAACTGAAGTGTTAATATATTTACGGTAGGAAATTTACTAAATATCTTCATGGAACATGATCTTTACTTAATATCCTAATGGTTTCTGGCATAAAAGAAAAATCTATCATTTTGACCCATACAATGATTTGGCCTATGCTAAAATTACCAAGTGACTTAAGACTGGTTTTGTGGTCCTGGGTCACAAATGTATATTATCTTTCTATATATAAATATGCCTTATTACTGATCTGAGAGAGCATAATAATCATAATTTGCATGTAATTAATTTTTTATTGCATAAACCAATCATGTGTGATCATGAGATTAATAACTATTGCTCAGAGATTTTTGCCGGTATGCAGTAACATTATTGTTAATTTCACTTGCAGAACTGGAAGCAGTGATCCATACTGCATCGTGAAAATTGATAATGAGGCAATAATTCGGTAGGTATGATTTTTTTCCCCCCCTGACATTTCAATTTGAGCCCCAGTGTTTGGGGATCTAATATTGTTCCACGTTTCTATACAGCCCATAATAAGTCAATTATCACAAAATGGACAGGTTAGAAATGAAATTTTCTGTGAAGCAGAACTAATTTAATTTGTGCCACATAACTGAAATCTCTCCTGTTCCATAGATTGCTGTGTGGTTGTACCAGAGCTTGTGTACCTCCACTTTTGGCAGCTATATAAAGGTCACACTAAACAAACCTACGATTTGAGGAGTCTGAGGTGGAGGTTCAAAACGCAAAATATATGCTGTGACCATCAGTACAGTGTGGGCATATTGATTCCTGGTGCTCCACATGGAATTAAGAGTAGGAGGTAGAAGGTAGAAGAAATGAAAATCCATCTTATATGCATGAAAACCCTGCTATAACCGCTACCACAATGAGTGCGGTGAAAACACTGGAATTTTAAATTGTACTTAAGTTTATTATATTGTTATATTTGTTATTCAGTCCACCATCTCTTTTGTGACTCACTTTATTTCCACTGAATAAAAATACCTTATTTTCCCACTGAACTGAACGTTTTAACAATCACACTATTGATATAATCAGTGAATGTTACTGAATGTGAGGTTTTTCTGAGCCATAGCAAATTTTTGGGTCAATAATTTACATTCTTTTCCCGCAATACCAAATCTAAATAAATGTTAAATAAATGTTAAGCATAGATAGTAGTCTCATGTTTGTTTCCACAGGATCATTACAGCTGTGAATAAGCCTTATGAGTCTGTTGGTGCAAGAGTGAAAATGTGATATGCTTATGTTTACGAAACACATTTGCCTTAAGAGATTAACAAAACGCTAATCTTTGCTTTGAATGTCTGATTAGATATTGGCATTTGTATATGAAGCACCTCTCTGTCTATCACTGTGGTTAAAGAAAAACTGCTGCCTGATTTTGTTACTTTAAATAGAAATCATTATCTTTGTACCTGTTCTCCAGACATTCTCATTCATTAGAGGTTAAATAGTTATTAAGATATTCATATATCTATATATATTATAATATAAGATATATATATATACACCCAAAGCAGGGGTCTGTGTCAGACATCCCATTTATTAAAAAAAACGATGCCATAGTCAGTGTTTTATTATTATTGTTATTATTATTTATATAGATTATAGTATTTATAAATCTCTTGATATTTATTAAAGCTTTAATTTTTAACGTTTCATATAGTTATATTGTTTGATGTTTTTTCGTTTTGTATATTAGGTTTTTTCTAGCTTTTATTTTCAGTTTTTAAACTTATTTTTCTAGTTGATGTCAGCATTTCTTATTTCACTTTTTTTGTTTTTAAGTTTATATTTTATTCAGCCTCATTTCAACAAAACAAGTTTTATGTTTAGCTTTGTTCATTTTTTTTCCGTTTATTTTTTATTCTTTTAATTCTTTTTTTTTTTTTTTTTTTTGTTTTTTTTTTTTTTTTTTTTTTTTCTTTTATTTTTTTTTTTTTCAGACTCACCAAATTAGTAGTTGTTTTATACACATAAAACAAGTAAAACGTTTGATGTTCAAATGTCACATGATAAAAATGGTCATCTATAGGCACTCCAGGATGATTTTGAACTTCTCCCACATTGTGTGCAGAGTAATACTTTTTTTTGTTTTTTAATTTGTCTCTCAGGACAGCAACAATATGGAAGACATTGTCTCCATTTTGGGGCGAAGAATACACTGTCCATCTTCCTCCCTACTTTCGTACGGTGTCTTTTTATGTGCTGGATGAGGACTCTCTCAGGTCTGAACCTGCATACTAGTCTATGTAGTCTGGTTGAAGATGAAGTGTGTGATTTATTTCTGTAATAATACTGTTTTCTGAAATCACACGCTTTCAACTACTTATACAATTAACTTTAAGTTTAACAGCAGTGTCACTGTGATTCATATAATGCTCAGTACTTACAGTATGTCTGCTTGATGGATACCTGCTGTCTGAAAAACTGTTCTGTTTACAGCCGAGATGATGTCATCGGGAAGGTGTCAATCAGTAAGGAGGTTCTCACTGCTAAACCTCAAGGTAAGAGAGAGTATTCCTACAGAGTATTTACGGCCTTTATACGCTTGATGTGGTGAAATGGGAAATCAATATCCAGAGCCAACAAGGCATTTCTCAGTGTCAACAAGATAGAGATTGTAAGACGAGTGTTGCAAGAAATTTGTGACAAATAATCAAGTCAGACCCGTAGTCAGACGGTCATAAAAGTGGACTTTAAACTTGACTGTCATGTGACTGTGATAAACAACAAACTCCCTCAAGTCATATTCACTTAATATTGTTACATCTAGTCATAATACCGAGTTTAGATATTTGATTAACCCCCAACTCTGAGGATTCAAGGCATTGTCACCTGATTGGCAATGGAAGAGGTGAAAAAATGCCATAGATATACATTAAAGGACAAACAAACATGAACCAACCACCCACAACACACTTGGAGGCAAGATCTTTCACCAAAAACTCACATTTCCCTCGCAAAATGTAAAAACAAGCACTAAAATGTTTGATTTCTAAGAATTCTCAGAAAGCACAGTCAGTGAGTATCTGTTGTCCATTCACTTATTAGCAATGATGCCATGTGGCCAGAGGATAGTGCAAAAGTGTAAATGTATATACAGGTGCATCTCAATAAATAGAATGTCGTGGAAAAGTTCATTTATTTCGTATATCACTCAAATTGTAAGCGGAGTGTATTAAATAAAATTCAATGCACACAGACTGAAGTAAATCTTTGGTTCTTTTAATTGTGATGATTTTGGCTTCATTAAATAAAGAGCTATCCTAGACCCACTCGCTGATTCCAGTAAACCCGTCACTTAAAAGATCAGAGGAGCCACTCTCCTCCTCTGCGTCTTCCTCTGTCATCTCTCCTTCAGACATTCTGATGCATGTCGTAAGAGCAGTAAAAACAGTACTGCTTTTTTTTTTTTAAACTAATTTCTTCATTTCCTTAATTTCTTGGATTCCTCCATGGGAAGTAGGTGAAGGCTTGACCGTTTTAGGCAGTGAACCCTCTTTGAAGTTAATTTAAAGAGGAAGCGGACAGGGTTCATGTCTCCTTCAGCTCTCTCATATGTGTTTTTCACCCAGTTTTACAGACTTTATCCACATTACTCTTGTGTCGTCCACTCCCCTACGCTTGCTGATTGGGATATAAAAGTAAAACTCGAAGGCCATAACTCAGCCAGGCCCTGTTAAGTTATATGAGGTGTCAGAAGACAACTTTCCCCTCTGTCTGATCAGAACGGCCTTCTCGTACCCAAAGTACACCTGGAGCTTGGCGTGAGTGGAGGGCGGGGGGGGGGGGGGTGACACGAGGAAAAAACAACAAAACTCCTCTTCTCTACATGAGCTGCCCTCTAATTTTCTCGACCCCTCGCTCACATAGAGCCCAACATGTCCATTAACCTCGGTCAATGGACAGGTGCTGAGGGACCCCAGGTGGGGATCATAGAGGGGACAATGATGATAACCCCAACACACCACAATTCTTCTTTTCTTTTATATCCCTTAGTTTTGTTTTAATTACTTTTTTGTTTCTTCCTTTGATTTTTCTTTTCTGTTTTCTAGCTGTGTTCCCAGTTTTTTATCATTTTGTTCTCTCAACGAACTGCGTCGGCCCTGTTTCCAGCAGGCTGATGTGTGGTTTTGTTCACATTGCTATGTCAGACAACGATGGTAAATTTTTTTTACACAATACTTTCTTAACTTTAGGGAAATGATTTATCCTTATTAATAAGTTTTTGTATTCCAGTTGGCACTGAAACCACATTGAAAAAGCAAATCCATTTGAAAACTCAATCAAAAACTTCTTATGAAGTTTAGATTTGTTAAACTTAACCCTTAACTGTCAAACCGTCCCGTATTATGGGCCGCCTAAGTTTACTACTATATTAGTTAAATCCTAATCTAATCATGACAAATATATATCGTTGGAAAGGTCTAAGAATCCTAAATAGCTATTTTTTCTCAGTTTTTTTGTTACAAATTATGTAGGAAAAGTAATAGATTAATTTATGACAATAGTGCACCTCAAAACATATACATCATAACAGTTCTGACCTTTGTCACAAAAAATTATTCTTCATTTCCTTTTTCCCTATCACATGTTTTAGTAATCATCATAAATGATATATCATTTGAAAGCTTAAAACCTCAAAATTCATCATGTGAAAACTATTTTGAAATCGGACATTGCATTACCATAGAAATGGTACTTCAAAATCTTTTAGCGGTCTCCTCCCCCTTAGTGGGCGGTGTCATATCCACGTCCTTTAGACTCAAACTTTTCATAAGCTTGACAAAATTCATATCATTGAAAGATCTGAGTTCACGATTCCATATTTTGGTGGTGATTATTGGTCATAGATTCAATGGAGTTTGAATGGCACCCGGTGGCTGTTTGTGGTATAACGCTTAAACAAAATTGCATAGGAGCCTAATTTTTTTAATATCAACTTCAAATTTGGAACACAACATATTTAGACACATGGCTTTAATTTTATAGCAATTTTGGATTAAACATATTTTATAAAATATTTATTTTACATAAAATAAAAATAGTACAGTACATTTTCTTTACAGTAAATTTAAACTTCTATAACTTTTTATGCTTTTATTATTTTTTTAAATGATTTCACATGAATTAATTGCAGAGTGTCTTCATTAACAAGAGAAAACGTTCAAAAGCGTTCTTGAATTATAACAATTTAAGTTTGAATAGTGCACTTTCACGTCTATGTTCATTTCTACAAAATGATGTTACTTTGCTTCTTGCCGGTTTTGCGACACTTTCAAAATGAACTGTCCAGTGAGTGGCGCTAAAAGCATGTTCAGTTCAACATTTTATGACGTTAGTTGTATGGACCGAGGCAGTTTAAAAATGAAATGTCCGGTCAGCGGCTAATATAAAAGGCTAATATTCAATCATTTGAATCATTTTGTTAATAAATGCAAATATGAGATAAAACAATTACTGAAGACATGCCATTTTAGCTTGCTTCTACAAAAGTTTGAGCTCTTTATTGTGACTCGAGTGTCGTGGGATTCGCACTTGACGCTGCACATCGCAATGCGTACAGGGAGCTACTGAGCAAAGTTACACTCTAAAAAGGAGGGGGTATTTTTTTTTTGGTTTTCTTGGTTAAGATACAACCCAGTGCTGGGTTTAAAATAGGGACAAACTCCAGCAATGGGTTGTTTTGACCCATCTGTTGGGTTACTACTCAGAAGTTTGGGTTAAACATTTAACCAAACCACTGGGTCAAAACAGCCCAATTTCTGGGTTTGTCCCAATTTTACCCAGCACTGGGTTGTATTTAACCAGATTTGTTAGAGTGTATACATCGAAAAGCGCTATGCAGCTGGTTACGTGATGCAGACATCAAAATGTATTAGTTTACAAATCAAGTGTTTTGAGGTCATAATGTTAAGGTTAGCAGGTGTAAGACTTATTAATCAATATTTTTCTGCCCCCGCCACTACACTCTAAAAAATGCTGGGGTAAATACAACCCAGTGCTGGGTAAAAAAAGGGACAAACCCAGCAATTGGGCTGTTTTGACCCAGCGGTTGGGTTAAATGTTTACCCCAACCTTCTGGTTAGTAACCCAACCACTGGGTCAAAACAACCCAATTGATGGTTTGTCCCTATTTAACCTAGCATTTTTTAGAGTGTAGTGTTTATTTAAGCTGGAATCCGCAGTTATTATGTATAGATATGTTTTTGGAGTTTTTCCAAAAAAATTAGGTAGAAGCTTATTTTTCCAATAAGCCTATTCACTTTTTTATTTGTATACTCTTATAGGTTTAAACAGTATGACCACATCAGTAGATTCTGACTTGCCGTTCTGTCCATTCACTTTTGTCGATGTTCTGAAAACAAGCTTGTTTCTGTAACCGTGTGTTTCCCCTTTTAGCTTGAGTGATTCAGACATCATCTTACAGCGGGAAATGAAGAAAGCCAATTATCATATAATCCACATGCTCACATGGGGCCTATAAATGAACAATTTGGGAAGAGCTGAAAGGGATTCCATTTGATATAGTCAGCGTTCTCAGAAGTGGATTAGGAAGAGGACACGCATGAGCCAGAACTGCATAAGCAATGTATTACCACTTCTGCTTAACAAAGAAGACACATTGTAAACATCAAATTCTGACAGTCAGGTTTCACAGCCAAGATTCAGTTACATTTGTATTACTCTCTGGATTACTTTTGAAGTGATCATTTAAAGCAAATTTATGTTAGTAGGCTAGTGGCTCTTGACAGAATTTCATTAAATAGAAAACATTCTGAAATGGACTCCTTTTTTTAACCTGCATGGTCATACAGCTAGACACACGATCATTTACACCGATGATAGATTTTGATCTCTTTTGAGAAAAGCACACTGCTGTACAGTACTAAGACATGACACGTTAACAGTCAGAATCATTTTAATTGGCTGATATTCATATGCATTTCATTATTGTAGTGACATAGCGTGTATGTGTATAGTGTGATATAGTTATAGGCCTGTTGTGGCTGGTATTACTAACAGTGTCATGATTTGTGCAGTGTGGAATTTTACACTTTGGATTTGGTGACTGCTTCTTTTGTCTGCCTAGTCATGGATCTATTCATCAGAAGTGCAAATGAAGCAACTAGTAATTGCTGGGTTGCTGTGTTACTAACTTTTACGCCGGAGCTACCCGTAGACCATGAGTTTTTAATGCAGCGTAAAGGATATTTTGTTGTATTTTGAAGTACCTAAGAATCAGAACCATTCAGTATTTTTTAAATTATGTTTATATGTGGCTTTTTTTCTGTTGCACTTAATTGCAAATACATTTTACACGTTTTATTTTTGCTAATTATTATATAAATGAATGTTAAATGGAAAGAAAATTGTCAAAATGAAGTCATAATGAAAAATAAAACCTCTTTGAAGGTTGGATAGATTGCAAATGTCCTTTTTATACTTATACTTTTTTATACAAAACTGAAAATAATTAGCAAGACCTTTGCTGCAAAATATATTCTGTAATTGTATCGATTCACATTTGCTATACATCTATAACATTTAAATTAGGTCAAATTAGCACAGAATAATTTCTGTTGCTGCATCCTGCAATCACATCAAGAATCCACCAAATATCCACATGAATTATGAATCTCAGATGTTTAGGAAAATGTTGCGCTGAGTTTTTGTGCTATATAGTGGTTAGAGAAGAATGAGCCCTGTTTTATATACATGAAAAAACACACATGACAAAAATGCTTTAGATCAGTGAAGATTTATATTATAATTTACATTTTGTCAAAGCTGTACTTAAATAGCTACGTAAACCAGTATGTAAACAAAGACGGTCTTTTTTTTCTTTAATTTAAAGCTGAAGATGAGGTGTAGACTTTGGTCATACTTTAGGACAGAAAGTGTATGAGATACAGTACTACTACCTCACAGCACATGTTGCTGATAAACTGTCCTACTAATATCGCTGCACAAAATCATATTAAAAACAAAGAAAAAAAGTACAAACATAAGACAAAAGGAAAAAGAACCAGTGCATACAAAGGCCAAAGTGATGTGGAGTGTCCATAAACATCATCACAGACCTGCAGAGCAGACAGTTGCAGCAGCTCACGCTGCACTTGCACACATCTCTGAAAATAAACGAAAGAGTTCACTTTGGTTATCAATTCCACATTCTCATTTCTTTATCGTTTTGGTTTCTGTAATGTGCCACACATAAGTAAGAAAATGCAGTGTCAGTGTCACACACACACGCACACACACACTCTGACATTTGAGGTAACAGTTGTTGGTAATATATAATATGCCCTTTTTGTATTCATTATGTTGTGTAGAGCTCAAAATTAAGAGAATAAATGTTATGTAAAACACGTACACATAGATATGTAACCTCTGACCTTTCCTATAGTTAAAAAATGCCTTCAACAAAAAGGTCTACCTCTGACTTCAAAGCCCACATTTAAAATAAACCTGAATGTGGTGAGCTCTTTGCAGTCACACATGAAATCACAGTCAACTGGGACACTATTTACAGTTACTATCCACAAAAGAATAAAGCAAAAGAAAATATATAAAACAGTAAATTACAATGATTTAACCAGTCATTGTAAACATTATTTCCACGTATTGGTTGTGAAGGATGATGCGTTGAATAATAAATTAAATAGATTACGTAACAAACTAAAATAAACACCAAGAAGAGCAAATAATATTAATAACAAATATTAATAAAATAATATGATTGTCTTTTTAATTTGTGTAGGACATACTGGACCACTGATGGACTGGAACGATGTCTGTTAGCCCTGAGTACTCAAGTCCCTGAACGTAAAGGCCATAGCCTGATTCTTTGAGAAGAATTATGTATACTTGTGGCTGTCCATAACCTGGCCAAGAGAGCTAGTCAGGTAAATGGTCAGCAATCCTCTAGTTGGCTAGGTTTCCATGGCCTCCTCTGTCTCCTTTTTAACCTTGACAGGTAGGAGCTGGATAGGGCTGCTGCAATGAACCTTGATGACAGAGTCCTCACTGCCATGCTCGTTCAGACGATATATAGATAATCCAGGTGGTGGGGGGTGCAGGTCTCCTCCAGTGCTTCCTTTGTGATAAGACGCCTTAAAATCCATCTCCTGCCAGAGCAGGCCAAAGATCTGGTTCTCTACCATGCTCTCCATGTCAAACCCTTCCATTTCTTCCAGTCTGTCTGCATTATCGCTGATGTCAAAGCGTTCAATTTCCTCATTCACACGGTTGAGTTCATCCAGGCTGCAGCTGGGAGAAGGAGAGACCGCTAAGCAGTAGCCTTTGAGGTGGAGCCGCAGGCTGCTAAGGTGAATGTAGTTGCGGTGGCAATGCGGGCATTGGTGTGGATGTTCTCGTGTGTGTAGCCGTTTGTGCAGCTTGAGGTGGACAAACTGTGTAAACTTTGCTGGGCAGATCTTGCACTGGTAGGGCTTTTCACCAGAGTGCAGTCGCAAATGGGTCTTCAAGTTGCTAGTGCTGCTGAAACGCTTGTGACACACCTGTGAAGTGAAAGCAGAGTTTTAGGATCTCATTCTTATTGGAGCAGAAACCTTACAAATGTACTCAGAAAATGAAATGACTGGTTACAACTGAAATTGTTGGTATTATTTACTTGGCACTCATGGGGTTTCTCTCCTGTGTGGACCAAATAGTGTTTCTGCAGGTGGGCCAGCTGAGTGAAACCTTTATTACAGGTCTGACACTTAAAGGGTCGTTCACCGCTATGGACTCGCAGGTGCACCTGAAAATAAAGACAGGTAAGCTAGGTACTACCAGGAGTGTTTCTAACAGATGTGTAGTACACATATGCTTTTCATCAAAAAGGAGGCACAGTTGTCTTGCTTACCTTGAGATTGGAAAGTTGACCAAAAGTCTTGGTGCAGATATTGCACTCATACTTGATCTTCCCGTTCTGCTTCTTAAGTGGGTAATCTAGAGTTTTGTAGCCTGTGGAACCTTGTTTCATCTTGCTTAGATTGATCGCCTTATCCTCCAAGCGGCTGGTACTCAGGATTGCTGAGGTAGGCTTGGTAGGAACACGTCCGGTAGAGGCTGCAGAGCCGGCTGGTGGAGACCCACCAGCGGGAGCGTAGGGGTTCCCATGCCCATGGACTGGTTTGTCTTTCAGAGAGGTGGCTGCAGAAAAGGCACTGGTGGCCGCTGGGAGCAGGATGTCCCTGGGAGCCGGAGAGTCAGGTGGAAGCAGAAATTGTCGACTAACTTCGGACGGAAGCATGCCAGGTGGGAAGGGTACATGAGGGGGTACCAATCTGCTATAAAAGGGGTACATGTGTGGAAATATACCGCCCAAAGTAGGTGGCCCACTCAGACTACTAACAGGGTAGTGGGGCATGAGGTAGCGTGAGTAGTGCGGGTTAGGGTAGAATGGCATGGAGCCTGCTGGTGAGTAGCCTGAGTAGTGGTTCAGGCCACGACTGTAGAGTGCTGGAGAGAAGGAGAGAAAGGTGTCTCTTGGCTCAAGGGATGCTGGTGTGGGACTGCTTTCTGGACTGCTCTCCAGACTGCTGTGTGCTGAAGGGCTGGGTGTCACTGAACACTGTCTGTGGGAGCGGTTCGGGAGGCCAAATACTGTGGTAGTCTTTAAAAAGTCTTCGCTTAGGGAAGGGCGGAGCGGATAGACAGCACTGGGGTAAAGAGGTCGGTCTGGGCTGTTGGGGCAGCGGGGACGGGTGGGAAGTGGTCTGCTGGGTTCTTGCAGTACGTCTTTCAGAATCTCTGAAACGCTGTGCTCTCTTTTCCCTGGGTGCTTGACTTCAGTCACTTGCTGTGTGGCTTCAATCAGGCTCTGCTCTGTTTACACACAAAAAACAAAATGTTAATTTTCTCACTCATTTACACTCACTGATACAGGTCTGTTTGCGATATTTGTTACATGGTCACAATCCCAATTCCAGTTACTGTTATTTTGAGGGACACAACAGTTCCATTGTCCCAGATGATACAGCTATTCTTAAAGCAAATTTCAACAAAGCACCCCAGTGGTTCACTTAGTGTGACAGTTTGACAAATTATCCCGTGTTAGGGTCTACAGACAGGATGTGAGGCCTGACAGCCACCCCGGTCAGGGTGGGATGGATGCACTGATACTATCTAATGGGGTTCACTGAGTGGGTGTGGGGGGACTGATGGCGTCCTGCTAATAGGGATCTACATGCCCAGATCTCTCCCTTTTAGAGTCTACAGAGACCAGGGATGGATTTTATTTAGTGACTGATCTTAAAAGAGTTCCCAAATTTCTGCACAGCGCCAAACTTAAAAGCTTTTGCAGAATTCACAATAATAAAAATATGAATAAAACATACATAGAGTAATATAATTATCAAATTTAGGCTAAATAGACCCATTTTAAACCCCTCTGACCCTTCCACCCACTCACATTTGATGAAAGGTGGATAGCTAATTAGAAAATTACTTTCCCATATATCTTAAAAGCTTCACTGTTAATCTCCTTCAAAAGGATGTAAACAATTAAATAACTTCCTGCTTCCTGTTCACTGAACTATAACGGGGTTAATTGTGTAGAATTCAAGTGTGAATATGAGTGTGTACATGTTAAGTATCCCTTAAAAGATGTACCAGACTCTCTACTCCCCTATCCCTCTGTCCCGGCAGCTACGTGTAAACAAACCGAGAGGTTATCAGTTCTCCCCTCCCACCTCTCTTCCACAGATAGTACAAGTTCTGTTCCTCCCTAGAGAGCTTGCCAAAAACAAACAGCAGGCGATCACAGAGATATCAATCTGTCAGCACAGTCCTGCCACCAGGAAGTTCAACTAGTCAATGGAAGGTTTTTTTCTCTTGTGCACGCTCTTACTAGCCTCTCCTTACTCTTAAAGTGGCAAACAAAAGATGAAGTTCCTCCCACACCTCCTGAGGCAGGATGACAAAGGAATGAAGGGACTCAAGATACATGTTGGCTGAATGTGCTGTCATCGTACACCAGACAGGACTAGTGAAATAGAATGTCAGTGTCTAAAACAGTTTCAGGTGGGAGGCTGTGTCAGTCAGATCAGCCCATTCTATTAGATTGAATCATACACCAGGTTTCTTTAGGGTTGCTACTGTTCCGCTTCGAGATGCAGGGGGTATTATTCCTTCTTAAGGCTGCAGGTAGAGGGGCAGCAGACATGAGTGAGTATGTGTAATTACAGACTTGTCTATGTGTGTGTGTTGAGCTCAAGGGGTCGGCTACATCCAGTGGCCCCAGGGTATGCGCATGACTCTGGGGAGAGGAGTCACACTGACTGGCCTGTTCACCTACCTGTAATCACCCCCTCTCCTCCGTATCAATCTTTCCCTCTGTCTCGTTTTTTTTTAGCTTAGAGACTTTTATTGCTGGTTTAGTATGTTGGGCAAAACAAACCTTAGTCTGCACTTTAATGTTTAAAGAACGTCCTCAAACACCAATGGCTGCAACATTACACTCCTATTCTTTGTAATTAGTCTGAACAAAAACATTGTTGAGGAAGAAAGGAGAGAAATAGAGTAGTTCAAAGAATTCCGATCTGAACAGAGATGAAAGGGAAGAAGCTTGTGTGTTTGCACAATGCTTACAGTCTATCTCTATAGTGGGAAAGGCATGTTTTTCTTGACTTAAACTGAGATAACAAGGAACAAATATATGTCCAGGTCTATGGCAAAAGAGAAGGTGGGGGGGGGGGGGGTGTTTTGTGGTCACATATATGTATTTTGTGAATTATGAGTTTGTCGCATCATGATCTCCCCCAGAGGCAGGGTAGTTGAGACGGCAGGCAAACTCAGGGCAGTACCACACCAGTAGTTCCTGATCTGCAGGTATGGCCTTCACGGTGTAGAAATAGATGTTCATGCCGTTTTGGCAGGCAGCAAGGTTCTGTTCCTGCTGGGAATGTGCTGGATTCACATAACGCATCCAGTTACTCTTCTCCTCGTCCAGTCCGTCCACAAAATGATGGAACTCTCCATTTGAGTATATCTAGAAAATACAATGAAGAAAATTAAGACCAGATCTTTTTTTATTAGAATAACTTTCTTTTTCTTTATTACAATGTTCTATTCTCTAGTCCTCCAGTGTAGTTCTCACGTCTTTGAGACAGACAAGTGGGGTTTGCTCTTATAAAGTCTCACAGTGAGTCAGCAAACACCCCCACACTAATATGCACAGTCTCAGAGTATCTCCATCCAGTTCTCTGATGCATTCTTAGGTCTCGTCTGAAGTATGGTAGGGGGACGCCTGTCTCAGTATGTTGTTTATACTAAGCTTGCAAGTTCCAGGAACACTTTCAAGACGTCACAAACAAGGTTTCCCTCAGAAACGTCGACACTACACTTCCTCTAGCACTTTTTCTCTTGAAGAGCTAACCAGTAACTCTGTAATCACCTGCCCTGCAGCATATGGTAAAGGACTGACAGTAACACAGGAAACAATGATATCAGTGCTGTGACTAGTAGGTAAAGACCAGAGTTGTTCCACTTGGGGATCTTCGATTTGGCAACAATATGGAAGTGACAGAAAACAAGTCAACACAAAACCAGAGCGAGTTGACTTTGCACTTTCTCCGTGACGACAGCTGTAAACGACAGCTGCAAGTCACAGAGGAGTGAGAGAAACGTTTCGTTTGAATTGTTTGTGGCATTTAATGGTAGTGGCAACTGTGATGTTGCAATGGGATTTCTTTTTTCACTGGTCAAACACTTTGAATAACTGCAATGACTCAGATAATCTATAAAGCGGACATATTCTTAAGAAAGATATATTCACAGCAGCAGAACTGAAGAGTCATTCAGCACTTCCTGTCCCACACGCTCAGAGCGCTGCACAGTCAAATAAAGATTACACTACATGGAACGTATCAGTGCTCTCTCAGTCACCAGTGCAGCAATGCAGTTCACAAAACAGCAGATCTTTACTCAGCAGTTTCTGATTGCTCTGAGAATATAAAGGCACTTCTTCTACATAACCATCTAGCCCATGATGTCACATAGGAAGTCAGTCAGTGGAACAGGAAGTGACCCGGTATTGTTTTTCTTGTCCGCTCCTACTTTATCGAAAGATTCTGAAACAAAACAACTCACCCGCCAGAAGTACTTCCTGTTCGCATCTTTGGGGACATTTTCTGCAGTGTAGCTTTCTCCCACAAGGGGGCCAAACCGTGTGCCTTTGGGGATGTATTCTCTGCTTACTACACCAATAACCTGGTTAAAAAAAGTAGGAAAATAGGTGGTTAAGAAAGAGGTAGATGAAGTTTAAAGTACAGTATCTTAAGTTCACAATTCGATCATTTTCTGAAAAATAATTCATTAAATTAGCTTGACAGTATTAGCAAGACAGAGTGTGTGTGAGAGAGGGGTAATTAATTGACAGTCAGCCAGATGTGCGCACTTGAAAGACATGGAGCCATGCCTCTCTTCACCCGTCACCTCTCCTGACAGCCACAGGAAGCTAAAGGTCATCAAGGTTGTGTCCTAAGGCTGAGAGAGACTATTCGTTTGTCCCGTTTCACCTCTTATTATCCGCACAGACACTTCTGAGGAGGTGATCACCAAAGCTTAACCTCTCTTCACAATACCGAATCATACAGGTGCTTTATTTGATAGAAATATTAATATATTTAGGGCCACACAGAATTTATAGTTTAGATTGATTCTGCAAAATGGATTTACATAAGCAAATGTACTAAACAGAGATGGGAATTTTAAAATCAAAGCCACAATATTTAATATTTTAAATGCCTGTGTTTGCATCTAAAGATTACTACAACTCGACCCTTCTCCTACCTACCTGATGATCTCCTGACCCAAACTCCTACTTTTCAACTTGTTAAACGCTCTCCCCATCAATACTCTCTCATCATCATAATCTTCCTCTGTGAAACACGTGACTTCACTCACTCTCTTCCTGTTTGAACCTCAGGTGTTTCTTGAAGAGAGAGGGTTAACTCTTTATCACCTCATAAGTACATGCTCATAAAAGAGACTCGCTCTTTTCCTCACAGGAAGAGATAAGACAGACAGAGCGACTGATGAAAAAATCTATAGCCCTGTTCCTATTGATCTATAAACACTTTCAAAATAAGAGAGACTTAATCCTATTCAAAGCTTCTGCCGTCATTAGCGCTAGAAAGGTGGAAAGTAGTGTGTTTGTGGATTGTCATGGACTCAGACATGGCAGTCTGCTGCAGATAAAACAGGTTTGATAGATGGCACTCGGGTGCTTGAGGAGCTTGTCATGTGGTGCTCTGCTGTATAGATGTTTGTGTTAGCTGAGTAACAATGTGAGCTAGAAATTATTAAGCACGCAGACATAGACAGGGACTTTTTTTGTTCAACAAAACAAGTTTAAAAACTGGCCTGACAGTGCTGATAAAGAAGATTAATGCCAGTTTTGTGATCAGTAGGTGCAGCTTTATGGAGATGCTGTTTAAACAAGAATCACAACCATTCGAAGTTCTGCTTAAACCCGCTTCTTGCTGTTTGATAATGTGACACTCTGAGGCAGGTTTGCAGATTTACTGTCAGTACACGCATACAAGCAGACAACAATTATTAGCAGATGGCATGCAGGACTGCAGTTGTAACCCGATGAATCTCGTGGCACATTTCAAAAAGGAAGCCTCGGGGCCATGAGTACATCATGCGTAATGCCGTTGCATATGTGATGGTGTGTGAGCATCGTGTCATACCTCTTTAGAGTCTGCTGGGTGTTTGAAGGCCAGGTTTCTGGGTAAGGACGCCTCGGCCCCCCCCCACCCCACACCCACACCCCCC
>JADLZN010010712.1:0-16736 GCA_018155175.1 Sinocyclocheilus anophthalmus | reverse complement strand
GCAGATTACAGCAAGAAAGATTGCAGATCAGCTGCCAGACGCTGCTGCCAGATTGTACGTGTTCAGTAAAGAGTGCTTTGGAAAAACCAACCAGACCAATGATGCATATTATGAAATAATGTGCACTGTACAGAAAAAAAGGATGTGCATTATAGCAGTTTTAACACAAATTAGAGGGAAAATGCAGTGTAAACTTAGAACACGGCTTATTTGATTTGGTTCAATATCTCTACTTCTTCCAAAAAATACTGTTAAATTGTTTTCTGTGTGCTCCAAAAAATGTTTAACTGAAATTATAAGCAATTCAATCTTCTCATTTAATGTGTTTTCCCCTCAAGTGAAAAAATGTGGACATTTTAGTACTCCAACTTAGACTAAATTATAAGTTTATGTTTTTCATTCAAGTATGTATGTTATATTTGTTTATATAATTTTCGCTTTCTTTCAATTAACTTTTCTCATTTTTTATTCATTTTTGTTTTTTTAATATTTCTATATATTTTATTTCAGTTTAAATATTTTGTCATTTTTCTTCAACTTGTTAGTAAGTTTAGATATCTAAACTAGAAGTCAGATATTTTTATTTTTATTTTATTTCCGATTAAATTTCAATTATCCAAAACAATGTGCTTTCTAGCTTTAACATTTTTATTTCAGTCTACTTTTTGTCATTTTAGAATGCAACTCCATTATATGTTTAGTTTTCCAATCTAATAGTTATATTTTATTCATTAAATTTTGCTGTATTAGTAAATATCCAATACCAAATGCGCTTTTGTAATTTTTATTAGTTTTTTTATATTTCTGTTTAGCTTTCATTTATTTTATTTCAGTTTTAGTTTAGTCATTTTAGACTGTAAACATTTTTTAGTTAATTGCCAGGAGTTAGTTTTAGTTTAGTTTCGGGTCCCTTTCATATTTTAGTAAAACGTTAAGTAAAGAGGTTTGGAAAAAACCATTTACCGGATGAGAGCACAACAAAATATTACAGAAAAAATGTAATGCTGTGCATTACAGCAATTTTACCACAAATCAGAGGGAAAACGCAATGTGAATTTCAAACATGGCTTGTTTGATTGATTTGCTTCAGCATCTTTACTTCTTCCAAAAGAGGCTGTTAGATTTTAAGTGTGCTCCAGAAAATGTGAAACTGAAATTTGAAGCAATTCAGTCCTCTCGTTTCTTGCATTTCCCCCTCGAGCAAAAAAAATTGCAAGCTCTTACATTCAAAGTCTTGTCACACAGATAAGCATGCGAGAGTTCGACTCGCACGGCTGTAGACATGAAGTGACAGTGATGGGAGAAAAGCAAAGAGCGTCAGACAGAGAAAGAGCCGAGTGGAGAGCGGATGAGACAGTGTACGGCTCACTGAGTCCAGCACGAGACGTCGCATCCGACGCATGCCTTTTACATACTGTGTGTGTGTGTGTGTGTGTGTAAGCATCTAGTGTGTGTGAGTGAGTGTGGGGTGTGTGTGAGGTGTGTGTGTGTGTGAGTGTGTGGGTGTTGAGTGGGTGTGTGTGTGAGTGTGTGTGAGTGGGGGTGTGTGTCTGTGTGATATTTGACGGTTCTGCCGTTTTGCCACCGAGTATATCATTTGTAAGCAACTCAGTCACAAGACAAAAGTTCCAGAATGTAAAAAGTACAGACAGTCTGACTCTCTTTTTATTTGCATAGCACCCGCATTTATGACTTCAATTATTTATGCTATTTCAAAATATGGATAATTACAGGGCGGATTTTAAATGATTGTTAACATAAATATAAACGACATGTTTAAAGTAGCTTAAAGTAAAATTAAAAAGTTTTATTCTTTGATCAACCATAACATATATGATAATTATTATTTTTGTTGGAAACAGAGAGCTGTAGGCTTTATAACCATCCACATACGCAGAAATCACTTGTTGTGAGTGGCTGACAAAGCTTCTGAAAATCCGCTAGGTTTATGATGTTAGTGAAATCTGATATGGACATAAAAACTGATTTTTGTAAGGTCAAATATGTTTGATTTACTAATGTATAAAGACACGGGCATCTCCATTTATTTTTATGTTGTCTAACATGCAGTTCTCGGATTTCCCCCCCCCCATTTAGAGGTGCTTTTAAGTCTTAAAGTAATGTACGTATTGTACTTTACTTTTAGGTGTGTGGGAGACGTTTCATAATTACAATGGGGTACCACTTTTAAGACAGAGGTTCCGAGGACCACCCCCCCCCCCCCCCCCCCCCCCCCCCCCCCACCACCCGCCCCCCCCCCCCCCCCCACCCTCCCCCCCCCCACCCCCCCCCCCCCCCCCCCCCCCCCCCCCCCCCCCCCCCCCCCCCCCCCCACCCCCCCCCCCGCCCCCCCCCACCCCCCCCCCCCCCCCCCCCCCCCCCCCCCCCCCCCCCACACCCACCACCCCCCACCCCCCCCCCCCCCCCCCCCCCCCCACCCCCCCCCCCCCCCACCCCTCCCACCCCCCCCCCCCCCCCCCACCCCCCCCCCCTCTCTGACTTTTGACGGTAAAGTGCTTGCGCACTTGTAAATGAAACTTGATTCATCAGAAATAGTATCCTAAAATACAAACAATGCATAAATAAAATAGATATTACTGTCTGACTTTGTATTTAGGGGAGAAGATAAACAGTGAAACCGTGAGCATAAATATCGTGCTATAAACACAAAGCGCGAAAATAATGTAGCCTACTCAAATGAAATGAAAGCGTGTAAAGGCAGCATATGCGGATGTAAAAGCGGCAACCACAGTTTTACCATAAATTTAAAGGAAGCCTAAAAGTATCTTCAATTATTTATGCTAAAACACACATTGTTCACGAAGGAGACACGGCATTTAGTGTAAAGCCTGTATGACATTTTAACTGTTCAGTTTCAAGAATTAGTAATTATAACACATTTCTGACATCAGCATTCAAAACAGCAAACTCGTGAGCTCTTTATATATTTTTAATATGAACGTGCGCTCTTTACAGTTTTAAATCCATGTAGCCTATTAATTTAAAAAATAACAATTTCAAATAAAAAAGACCAGTCAATGAAAATAAAAACAATAGATAAATGTTTTTCCACATATGCATTATATAAACAGACTAGAAAAGTTAGACACGCGTGTATGTTCATTAATACATATGACATACTCACATATGCTCCACACTCGGGGGAATTTACAGAACGTTATACCATACTTGACAACAAATTCATATCAAAACACGTAACTCCATATCCAAATGGGTGTAAAATTATTTACTTTTACTCCTTATCACTAAATAAGTGACTTCCGCAGATGTTTTCAGAAAAGTTGACTCTATTAGTCCATTGCAATCCCGTTGTCTCGCTGGATTCTGTGGTTCTTCGACGAGGAAGAAAATACCTGTAAAAATAGAAGAAGAAGAATGAAGTTAAGAATGAAGCATGAGCTTTTTGGAGAAAGACGTATCACGCTTGTATTTTGAGTTACGTTTAAATACTGTGATATCACAAACTAAGAAGTCTTGGTTAAGAATTTATAGAACGTGTAATGATAGTTATTGCTCATTAATAATTAACAAACGTTGACCGGGCCCTTCTCCCCCTTGCTCATTTCTACAAGTGGAAACACAATAGATCCTTTCCGTTCGCAGAAAACTATGCAGTGCGAAAGGAAATGCAGCATCCTAGTCAAAGGAAACCGAAATTAAAGTAAAACGCACGCAACCCCCCGTGCGCCACCTTTAAAAATATCCACTTGTTGTGCCGCAAATGGTTTATTGGTCGTATAGCGACAGGATACCCGGCCACCATAACTGTACTTTTGGTTAATGAAAAACACACACGCTCGACCAGTGCAGCGCAACATTGACAAAAAGCTAAAACACTGTTGAATTATTTGCTGGAATTCTCAAACCATTAATTTAAGCAAAGGAGGAAACATCTTGTGCTAAATGCAGTCAAAAAAAGTTCGAATCTGTTTTATAGCCTAGTCATAAAAAAATAAATTTAGATTTCACCAAGTACTAGATACACACGCACACAAACACAAACACCACACACACACACAACACAATATAAGTATATATATATATAAAAATGTGTGTACAACACATATCAATAAACTATGCATTATGTGTCAAATTATATTTCATCATTTTGAATTTTAAATCACTTAAATATTACAAAAGAAATGAAACAGTTTTGTGTATACAACAACATATATGTTACCTATTGGATTTTGTTAAGTAGTTTTGCTCAGGCTCAGTTACTTTGCACTGTTTATATATAGGCTTTGGTTTTCTTTGACACGTCGTTTGCCATTTATAAATCACTATGAAATTACAGTGATGAAAAAAAGCGATGAAGCCGCTATCATCAATATGTCATTTTATCTATTGTGACCTACTTGTGCGATAAGGCCTAGTAAATGACCAATCTGAAATATAAATAAGGAAGGATGAAAAATTATCAAATGTTGTACGGAATAATGTGTGTTTGGGAAATCTGCTACTCCAGAGCTTGTATGTTGACACTCTACTCTCCAATGGTTTGATAGGACCAAAGCCGACTGTATGTGGGGGCACAAAGTGTCGATGTATTCAATTTAGTGTTTTAAAATTCCTATGTGACTCATATTGTGCAATCTCATTGGAGGGTATACGGAAAGGGTGAAGGGATTAAAAAAAGCTAGCTCTCTGCTCCGGGGTCCCCCGGCGCGTGCAATCACAGCCCCCCTCAAGGGTACTATTCTGCAGGCACGTCCGCTCGCTATTGGTCAGTGGCTGGTCAGATGGTACGGTTTCCCTCCGTCCCGCACTGGCACATAGCCACCCAGAACACCCCCCCACCCCCCAACTAAAACCCAATCTCCGATAAACTACTAATAGCTAAACCACTTGGACTATAAAACACAACAAATCATAAACCAAGCAAAAGCGCCGTACCCTCCCAATGAGTTCCTATTTTGTAAACTCAACTTTCCCAGTGACTCTGCCCGGAGGACAGGAGTCGTTCTTGGGACAGATACCGTTATATTCCTCCGGATACACAGACCCTTTACGACACTATACCGGTGCTGCTTATGGAGGTTCCAGTGTCCAAGAGAAGGCGTACCCATCCTCCTTTTACCAGCAAGCGAACGGTGCCTACGGCAGGGCAACCGCCGCCGGTCCCTGCGATTATGCGACAGCAAGCTTCTACAGGGAAAAGGACCCTGCCTGCGCCCTCGCCAGCATAGAGGAACACTCGTTCGTTCTCAGTCAGGATCATCGCAAGCAAGATTGCACGGGGTCGACGGGGAAAAGCATCTACCCTGAGGCCGACGAACAGAAGCCGTCAGCGCCGGTTTATCCTTGGATGCAACGGATGAACTCTTGTAACGGTGAGTTCATGTTGTCTTTTTCACCCTTCATTTTTCTCATCGCTAATAAAGACGGAGCTAGAGCGTGCTATAAGTGACTTACAGCTTCACTGTACAATGCCGGAAGCCCATACAGTGCAAATACGCTCGTCTCCACCACAATGTCATACTGAAAGCAAAGCCACTCCTGTAAAGTTCTGTGAAATCTCTCATATGTACTGTACTTGCTTTTGAGGGAGGACTTTTAGAAATATGTTCGCTGCAAGGCTCATATCATTTTAATCACTGGAGAAGTTTGTCTAATTATAAACAGAGTGTTGCATTACCGTATGTCCTATTACAAAATGACCATTGTTGTTTTGACACATCTGTTGCTGTTTGTGCCTTCTTGTGATACGAACAATGGCGAGTACATGGCAATATAAAACACGTAATATATCCTATGATTAGACTACGCAATAGTTCACGAAACAGAGAAACTCTAAGGGACAATAGAAGCTGAATACTCTGTGCATTTTTTATAACTTGATTTTATTCGCTGCCCATTACTAACCCTTGTCCGTTAACAGTAGTTTCATGTTTGAAAATAAAAAGATCAGCAGTATGGACATCTTTGTACGCATATATGTTTCAGTCATGTTCAAACACAACTTTGACAAGTGCTGAAACTATTACTGGACACATTGCATCTATGTTCAGATATAAAGTTAGATATGAAGCATATAAATAGACCGGTATTTTTTTTTTTATATCTGTAACGAAAATAAGGAGAATAACATTTCCTCTGCATTTTTCCTCTCAATATGCCTGCACATGCGTTTAAATTAGGACCATATAACTGAAAATTGCCATAATAATCATATTTAAATATGGTAAAAATACAAAATAGCAAAAATGTGTGATATTGTAGACTGTATTGTAGGTGCATAAATTTCACACTGTCTTGAGTGTTTCTTGTCATTGTGTCACCTCCGAGTTGTTTTCTCAGGACACATTTATCATTGTAATAATATCACAAATCACGCTTTCGGTGTTAATGGTTGACTTTTTTCTTTTATCTCATGGACAGGGACCTTCGGTAACGCTGGCCGAAGGGGTCGTCAGACGTACACTCGCTACCAGACGTTAGAATTGGAGAAAGAGTTCCACTTTAACAGGTATCTGACCCGAAGACGCCGCATCGAGATTGCGCACGCACTGTGCCTGACAGAACGTCAGATAAAGATTTGGTTCCAAAACCGGCGAATGAAATGGAAAAAAGAGAACAAAGTGATCAACGGTTCACAAACCAGTGGCGAAGAGGAGGAGGAGAAGAGGACAGAATGAAATTTTAAACGATAAAATCCCCCCCACAAAAAAGAAAACTATTGCATAGAGGGCACCGGACACCACTCTGTAATAATACAAATGAAGACTTTCCATCATGTTAGAAACTGTAGCATTCCTGTTAACTCATAACTGTAATTTCTTTTGTGATTTCTTTCCTTTTGTACATGACGTTTAAAACATGTGGTTTAGTGCGCTCTTACTCTGACTTTAGATTTGCTCGTATGACTGAAATGCCCATGTTGAACGAAGCTATTTGAAATTTGTGTCATATTCGTGTTTATATTTAAGCTGTGTAAAAATAAAAAAATAAATTCCCATTGTACGGAAAACGTTTTACTATCATGTTTTTGTACATTAAACTTTAGTGAGACTGGGTGAAAAGCAGTTAGATTCTAGAAAAACATTCTAGCTACATAGTAGGAACACAACAGTCTGTATATCTAACTATCTATCTATCTATCTATCTATCTATCTATCTGTCTATCTAACTATCTATATACAGTTTTGAGAGAGATATAGAGAGAGAGAGAGAGAGAGAGAGAGAGAGAGAGAGAGAGAGAGAGAACGACATTTGTTTGTTATTCAATAAAACAAACAAATCAATCCGCTTGTCATATTTTACATATGATGACGGCCGATCGTATGAAAAGAAGAATCATTTTGCGGTGAAACACCTGTATGCTATGCTTTCCCTGTATTATTATTATTATAATTGTAATTATTTTGTCAAGAAAACTAGTTTAAACATATTCACCGTAGGTGATATAATGAGGATTAAGCCTTTACCGCAACTTTAGTCTGTATGGCATCGCAATATACATGCACCCTTCTGCGTAACTGGATAATATGTACATTTATGAAACATTTATGAATGTGCATATGATATTTTAGTACAAATAATGGTCACACGTTTTCCTGATTTCATTAGACAGGTACAAAGCCCAAAAAAGTTTGAGTTAGGGATTTGGTTTCGCTTTTTGTACTACTAAGAGGCCGAACGTTGCCCACTTGGTTCCAAAATACTTCCTACAAAGTGAGAGGTGAAAAGGTTCAGCAGGTTTTAATAGATAACCAAAAGAGAAAGCTGACCTGTCGGCGCTGGTCACTCACCCTGAGAGACTATACAGCCTGGAGGGCTAAGCGACAATAAACCAAAAGGACTATATGGAGGTTCCTAATTGCCTCTTCAAAAACAACAACAACAACAAACAAACCCAAAATCAGACGCATAATTTAATAGAAAAACAAAAACAATAATGCAGATGTTTTCTACAGACAAGCAACGTCACATTAAATTATATTTATATATGAAAAACACGTATACCTGCATCTGTGCATATGTTCACAGAGGACAATGGATGGACTTCATGCTTCTTCGCAGGCTAGAATAATGTATGTTACTTATTGTTAAATTGTGCACTTTTCTGAGCAACAAAAATGTTGTTAAAATGTCAGTGTAAATGTTGATCTGAAGTATTTCAATGGTCCTTTGCCGGCTTTAACGTAATCAAAAGTGCATGGAAGTTCAGTAAAGATTTACATCATGCACATACATGAAGCAGCAATTGGCGTTTTGTCAACAAACCATATATCATCTTGGAACATAAATCACGATCTCGCATTCCTTATATTCACTACATAGAATTTGCTTTGTGAGGAGCTCATCTTTGGAACACGTCTAGTAAAAGTATATATATATGTAGTCAATGTCATCATCAGTGCTACATTTTTTTTATCATTATTGTAACTTGACATAAGGTACAATTTTAAATTACTAGAGTAGCAGTAGGGTTTCACACAATTACCACCGTTATAATTTCAAGAACTAAGTCTTAATATATTCTTAACATGTTTAAAATAGAATAGTTTTATTTATTTTTCGTTATATCCTGAATAATGTTACAGTTACGTATATATAGATAAAGTTATACATATATATATCTATATATATATATATCTATATATATGCTATCAATTACTCCCTGATTCTGGGCAATGTTCGTGCGCGCAAGGGTCAATAAATCCACTAAACATTATTAATATCACAACAAACTACAAATAAAATCATTTTCATTCCCATTTAAAAGAGAAATAAGTAGCGTTAAGCGCTGAAAATATCTATCCAGTGTGCAATAAATTTCATCCCCAGTAGGTGACGCTGTCCGCTTACATGCAGCAAATCCCCGAAGAGGGAGGAACACGTTGACTCGAGTCTAACGACTCCCCGTCTCGTCATCATTTGTAACCATAGAGCATGAATTACCTCTTGAAGTCATCAGTGAGAATTTACGACTGGTCAACAAAAGCACGTGATTCTCAAACGCACCCCCACCCCCATATTTGGCCGCATACATAGCAAAAACGAAGTACAGTGCATTGCTATAATTCATTAATACATCATAAATCGTGAAGCACAGCGTTATAACGACCAAGATCTACAAATCAAGCCCTCTAAAACAACCTAAATGAGCTCTTACTTTGTAAACTCGTTCTCAGGGCGCTACCCAAATGGCCCTGACTATCAGTTACTAAATTATGGAACTAGCAGCAGCGCTATGAACGCCTCGTACAGGGACTCCGGCACCATGCATTCAGGCTCTTACGGCTACAACTACAATGGAATGGACCTAAGCGTCAATCGTTCAACCAGCACTGGCCACTTTGGGGCGGTCGGGGACAACTCCCGGGTCTTCCAGTCGCCAGCCCCGGAGACGCGATTCCGGCAGCAGTCAAGCTGCTCGCTCGCGTCTCCGGAGCCACTGCCTTGTTCCAACAGCGAAAGCCTTGGACCCAAATGCTCTTCGCCCCTTTCCGACCAAAGCACCACCACTGCGGGTAATAATCTAACCAACAACACACATTTCACAGAAATTGACGAGGCCAGCGCTTCTTCTGAGACCGAGGAGGCGTCGCACAGAGCGAACAACTCTGCACCCCGGACACAACAGAAGCAAGAGACCACGGCAACCTCCACTACCTCGGCGACGTCCGATGGCCAAGCTCCCCAAATATTCCCTTGGATGAGGAAACTACATATTAGCCATGGTACACACGTATTATGTTTACGTCTCTTTGTTTGCTAGCGAATGCGTATTGTGTTCAGTTCTGGTTTTAATTCAAGTGTGGCGCCAGTAACAGCCTTTATTTTAGATTTCTGTGAAAGTGCCATAAATCTATCAAGTGTGGAGCCTCGCAAACTGTAGAAGAGAGAATGGGAGCGGGGTGGAAGAGAGGGCAGGAAGGTTTACAAGTTCTTGTTTCTGTGAAAAGTTCAGCTTTATGGTGTGTGGGAATGTGATTAGTTTAGTGTTGGAGAACCGGTTATAAAACAGAGAGAAAAACCACGGGATAAAAGGCGAGAAAAGTGGGATGGATAGGCTGAACAAGCGGCGGAAAAAATTGAATATGTATAATAATTACGAATGTTTGGTGCTGTATGACATCTATAAAATATTGAGGTTTTAAGGAGTAAAACGAAACAAAAAACAAACGACATGAGCCTAGAGTGAGGCGCTGTGCAGTGTACCATTTGGCGATTTCCCTGTACGCATTCAGTTGTAAATCGCGTCACTCATGTGTATCTATAGCAAAAAAGTTGTTGGAAACTGTTGTTGAAATGGTGTGCAGGTCAATTCTCGCTAATCTTTATTCCCCTTTGCGTTTTGTCCACATCATTCAGATATGACTGGACCAGACGGCAAAAGGGCCCGAACTGCATATACCCGCTATCAGACGCTAGAGCTGGAAAAAGAGTTCCATTTCAATAGATACCTCACCCGAAGGAGGAGGATAGAGATAGCCCACGCTCTATGCCTCTCAGAGCGTCAAATTAAGATATGGTTCCAAAACCGGCGGATGAAATGGAAAAAGGACAATAAACTGAAGAGCATGAGTCTGGCTACCGCAGGTAGCGCTTTCCAGCCATAGTTGTATCACAAGTCCTACTGTGGTTTGCAAAAGAAAATCACCAGGAAAACGAGACGGAAAATAGGTCTCAAAACATTACTTACAGAGTACTGTACATCGCGGCACCTTTCGGCATGTTATGGATGTTTTAGGCATTTAAAAATTCTACTGTGGTACTGCTATAATGAAACGAAAATGAGTGTTCATATATTGTTCTTTTAATACTATGGTGACTATAATTTGGCAAGTAAATAAAACTGAAAGGGGCAAAGAAGCTATCAATATACCGCCTGTTGTACTTGTTATGAATATTGTTTATGTGTCAAGTGCTATGTTAATGCTTTCTTGAGAGTTAGCATGTGAGCTCTTAAATGTTATAACTTATTTACCTATACACGTGTACACCTTTTGAGTTTACGACTTAGAAACGCATCTGCCCTTGTTTGAAGTAAAGCTCTAGTTTAGTGACTGCAGTAAATTTAGCAGACGCCTCTGTATATTACATGGTCCTCTGTTTAATCATTGTCTAAATAATCACATTCAATTTGTCATGTCAAACTCTTCTATTATTTTTGAGAAAAAAATGAAAATTTGTAAATAGCCCTCACTAGATTCTTGTACCCGTCCATACGTGTGTATAGTTGTATTCCAAATATGTAATTGTATATTACTGGATCATGTTTATGTTAAAAAAAGGATGTACATATTGAAATGTACATATTTTTATTGTGATCAGTTGGCTATTTGTAGTAGGCAGAATGAACGGCAAACGTGTGGGGAAAAAAATAAGCAATGTCATGTCGAACTGCCTGTTAGCATTTTGCCAAAAAGCTTTTTGTATTTGTTTGTAGTTTAACTTGGAGTAAAAAAATAAAGTTCCTCATATTCAAACCTAATACATTTCTTGACAATTCTTCATTTTACACAGAATCGAGACAACTAATTCTTGTCAATGGTTGACAGTTTTCGATTGCACACTCATAATATTCTCTGAAACTCAAAATGCAGTACGGTCCTTTAAATTACTGAGAAACGTTTTGCTACGCCATGTGCAGATCCTTGTCCTACACTGACAGTTCACACTCAACTTGGACACTAATAGCAAAATGCTAAAATGTCCTTACTATTAAGCGAAAACAGACATTGGGAGAAATATTCACCAAAACCTGGCGTGTATAGAATTTAGACGTTTATAGTCCAGCTAATTCTAAACAACACACATTTTCCAGAATGTTTATATAATTTACAAACGCTCTACTACGTATACCCCTGCATTTCTGCGTCCTAGTAAACAAGCACTGAACCTTTAAACTTACCATGCGTGCCAAACTCTTCTTCTACCTCTAAGTTTTGAGAGCCGAGCAGAAATCCCCGCAGTGTACCAACGACCACTTGCCTTTTGTAATTTTGCTTTTCCCTTTGCCCAAACTATACAAAAAGTAGCTATGACATTTACATGTCAAACGGATGAGCGTTTTATCTTGAAGTTAGGTCGTAAAAATCGCCCAGGCCACAGACAGATACCCCTTACTGGCTCTCAAAAGTCACGTGGGGTCCATAAAGTTAGTTTTATGGTTTTGGGGAGTTGACAATGTACTATATATTTCACATTCTAGAATGCAAGTGACGGTTTAACTGCTTCGAGGGGATTCTAAAGGGTCAGTTGTGAGAGGAAGAGCGTACCAGTAGGCCACTACAGTGCCAGTGTCTAGTCGGTGCAATGTCTCTCCGGTTCTACTCATTTGGAGGCGGAAATATGGATAGTGGACCGTGCAGAGTCAAAGTAAGTTCAATTTAAGGCTGCACTGGCCGGTGATTTGATCTAGGAAGATGTGGGAAGGAAAGGAGGGGTATGTTTCAAGTAGAAGTGTCAATCATTTTGTTTCTCTGAGTGCAAGAAGAGGTCGTTATATTAGCGGTGTCAGCTGTGTCATATGCTAACGCGTTATCACAAGGGTTCACCAGTACATTACTAATAGAATTAATAAATTATCTTTGGTCATCTTATTTTTATTTGTTTATTTGTTTATTTATTTAAAAAAGCCGTCTTTAAAAAGTTTTTCCCAATGAAACTTGGGTCTAATTAATCGTGTAAATATCTACCTATATCTATAACTATCTATATATCTATATTTATCTATCTATATATGTGTTTGTGCTTAAGTGTGTGTTTGGATTTAAGTTTTATTTATATTAAAAAGCTGTTTGTTTTTTTCTCGAAAGTCTTGACTTTTTTATTTTTACAATCGTTAGTTATATTGCGATTATACATTATTGCGAATAATGTTTGTGAAATATGTGAAAACCATCTCCCTGGATCTCTCTCTTTTTCACACACCCACCCACACACACACACACCACCACACACACACACACCCACACACACACCAGACAAGAAAAATAAAACAATATACAACTGCCTCCCTAAGGCTACACGCAAAGCTGTTCCTTCCCCGCCCCTGTATTTTTCAGGGAGGAAGCGCGTAATGAACACAAAGTTGTTGTACTTTCTTAAATGGGCAACTGGAGCAAAGTATTTGATTAGACTATGATCTAACTATGTGTTTATCACAGACAAATAGCTATGATAATATAGAAAATCCTACAGTAAAATTATACTTTCTGAATAAATATGTTTAATTGTTCTGTCAGAGCACTTTTGTCGCCTCAGGTCAGTTCGAGTTCAACCCAATACAGTTTGAATCTGTATATCATTATATTTCACTCAAGGCAGCGGGAATGACCGCTCGCTATTTTTTAAAATCTGTACCAACAGAGAAACTAAGACTTGACTGCTGCTATTTATTGAATGTACTGTAAATCCCACCAAACTTTACCGTGACTACAGTTAGTGCGTGTAACTTTACTAGGCTCGAATAACGCAAAACGCTGTAGTTAACACTATGATTTTAAAACTCAAAACCGTCACCTAATATTATTTCATAATCTTTAATCATTTAATTATTCAATGGATATTAATACGAGTAATATTTAGCTATTTGAACTATCCTCTAAATTGCATATTATTTCATTACAGACAGTACTAAAATAAGAAATAAATAAAAGGATGTCTGTATTTGTAATACAATATGTTGGACATTGATTTTCGGGACCGGCTTTTGGTTATTTGCCAGACCTTAACCTTTATTAGAAAACACGTTGTAAATTAATCGAAAATCAAATACGTATGCTTATTTTTTCTTATCAAATACTTATTTGGTTCTTTCCTGCTCATCTGCATTTAACATCAACATTACCTCCAAAATAATAAATGTTAAGCTTTCAGGGTGTTTTACAGCCTACTTTCAATGAGTGTTACAGATTTTATAGCCCTCCATTTGGCATTTCTGTATGTGAGAAGGAGGGAGAAGGAGGGAGAGAGAGAGCGCACAAGAGAGAGTAAAGGAGAGTTTGTGTGTGTGTATGCATGTGTGGGTATGACCGAGCAACAGAGTTAGGAAGTTTCAGGCCGTAACCAGGAAGGCGAAATTGTGGTCGCGAGCATGAGTCGAGGGCTACCGTTTCATTTTTCATCAGCTTCCTTTTTAATGATATGAGTGGGGAGGGCTCTGGCCTCCATGAAAAACAAATGCGAGCATTCCTTTAGAAAGTCCCTTAAAAAGACAAGCTTCCACACAACCACAATCGAGGTCAACCACTATCATAAAGTCCATACTTATAGCATACAATGCAAATACAAAACAATGCAAAATGAGGAATAGCAAATTCCCTTGCGTTTGTGCTGTGCTGTGAGTCACTGAGGCGACAGGGCGTTAATTCTAGGTGTGTTTGCGCGTCAGAGCAATATTTTCAGGGTGTGTGTTACGTTTTGACACAAACTCAGGGGATCAAAGACTACAGTCTATGAATGAAGTTTAGCCCAAAGACATATACGACTATTTGGTATTACTGTACATTTTATTGATGTAACGAGGTTCAGAGAAATTATTTAACAGGACATTTCAATATAAAGTTTCCAGCATTCTCTGTCCATTGAGCATCTGGCACTAAAAATCAATTTCTATGATTTCCATGAAGCCTCTACCATGTAGACGCAGCAATTTCGGACGTTTAAATAGCAATTTTAAGACTAATGCGTTTTGCATATTGATAGGGGCAATCTCCGAGCATATCTCATCCATAATGCATAGGGACGGGATCATCCAGGGGTCAGCAGACGGGCGCTGCTGCGAAGGCGCAAGCGCGAAACAATACGAGTCCATAAAGCAAAAGTATGCGATGTTTGTCCTAAAAATTGAGTATTTTGATTAAGGATGTTTTATTTCATTGTTTTATTTTTTAACATTTGTATTGATCCTTCAATTCAATTTGAAGCCAACACAAAAAACAAGAAATCGCATTTCTGCTCCCTCACACATTGAGTTTATGTTTTCTGCATGTTTTGTTGGCCTTCTTGCCACTTTCTACACATAGGAAATGTATAGAACAGGAAGAATAAGGGTGAACAGGACTGGCAGATGATACAAGCAGAATTTGAACTGCGTCGCCCGCTCGCCATATCTGCGTTAACCACAAAGCCACAGATTGATTATATCGGATTATTCCGTTTAAGACGTATAGCCTTTTAAAAATGATCCGAATTCGATAAAAACAAAAATCCTGATTAGATACTACAAATTCTGCAAATATTCAGGGTGTTCAAGTGTGGAGAATATATAAAGTATAATAAAAAGTACTTATTTACGTGAACAATTCTAAAAGCGAAACATAAGACTAAAAATGACACTGTTTATGTTGTTCAAATATTTTGCATATACATAAATCATAATTAGGCTATAATAATTTAGCAAACATTAAATTACATAACGAACAACACATTTATAAATATTGATATTTGTAATAGCTAATAATCTAAACATTTAATTGGGAAAATAATTCGAATTAAACTTTAAATCATTACTAAAATTTATGATGATACATTTCTGAAATTTAAATGTAAAGCAATATTTATGGCAAATAAGTCAAAATATACATTATATATATCAATTTAATTGATTAGATCGAATAGGCCTATATATTTATTCACATTTCTTATTTGCAAGTTATTCTATGAACCGTTTTTTTAAATAAATAAAATGACATATTTTCTGCTCCTGAAGTTATGCTCGAGTTTGATTTTTCTCAGATGTAACTCTCCTCCGTCACCAGCAGAGCCCGCTTTAGACCAAGATCGTGATGTCTGAGGCTGCCGGTTTCTGTTTGTCGCCCTGTTCTAAGGACTAAAGCTTTTGGAAACATCTAGAAATACGCGATTTAAATTATCAACATAGAATACTGTCCTAAATTCGATCCGATAGATTTCGTAGCTTTTTTTCGTGATCTGAAAAGTGCTAATAACAGTAGGCCTACTTATAGGAGACAGACAGAACTTTGCCAATAGAAGCTTACATCGTGAGCCAGCCTAGTTCAATGCTTTTGTCGTTTATCAGGCAGCATAAAGCTGTGGTTTAGGCACAAGATTGGCTCGTTCTCCCTTCTCTCTCTGTCTACGTTTAATCCAAAGGAGCGGGAGAAGGTGAACGTAGTCTCGTTAGAAGTGGCGCGAGATTTGGTGGGGTCAAATAGTTCAGGGGTCAAAAGTTTAGGTAGTGCGTGACTCGGTAGTTGGCTGTCGACTCACTGCGCTTGACCAATCGCTGGATGTCAATGGCAAAGTGGGAGAAGGAGAAAGAGGGGGAGTGAGGAGTTTCAGACAGTCTCTTTTGAAAAGATTAGAAAAATGATAGAAGACCGACTTTGTGACAAAGCACGTTCCCGCGAAAGGGTGTGTTGGGGAGAAAAAAAAGACATTCGATTCTTGAGGTTTAGGGGATCAACAAAAAGGCCTGATGTTGCACTGCGAAACTTTTTAAAATGTAGCTCAATCTGAGATTAATTATATTTATTGCGTTCATGCGTTTTGTAAAGGCAGCTTGTTTATTAATAAAAGTAAGGCCAGTCAAAGCCCTATAACAGATCTTTTGATTTATTCCTGCAGGCCTAATTTACGTGACACTTGAAAAAAAAAAGTAAAATCATTACCTGTCAAAAATACAACATTGTTGCTGTTATGTTTTGACTTTGTGTTAAAAAATATATTATTGAAAACACATTACTTAATTGTTTATTCTATAGGTTATTACTTTCTAATCTTGTAAATCCAAAGCC
>JADLZN010010711.1:0-56897 GCA_018155175.1 Sinocyclocheilus anophthalmus | reverse complement strand
TCGAGGACCCGGTTTCTGAATCCAGCAGAGGGAGTGCTCACCGAGGACCTACCCTGGAAAAGGACAGAAACACACAGGTCACGGGAAACACTGCAAAGAAACTAGCAAAAGGTTATACACACAACCACCAGTCTCATTATATACACATATATATTCATATATACATATATTCATATATACATATATTAGACATATATATATATACTATTTGAACTAGACGTATCACCCACCCATGGTTCCCGGCGGAGCCCCGTTCAGGCAGCAAACCCGAAGAAGCCTCTAGACCGGACCATCCGTAAGATGGTCACTATGAAGCCATAGATAGAACCAACCAAACCTAATAGGTCCAACATAGGAGACTATAATGCAGGAAATTCCCACCTAACCTCAGTCAGGTGGAGATAGTGGTTACAGGGGAATTAGGAAGGGGAAGAACAGGGCAGATGTAAAACCCCCGAAGGAAATAAGTAGATACTCAAGTATCACTCTGATCCGGACAAAAGCGCTGACCCCCTGTCTGGATCACATCCCTTAGGTCTTTAGCCTACCTCCCTTTGACCCGCGATTCTTCCTACCCCTACCCGCAGGCGGGGAAGGAGCGCGAGCCGCGACACTAGCCTTCTGTGCCCGTCTCTGATCCTCAAACCGAGACGGGCCAGGACCCCTGGGTTGTTCGGGCTCAGACCTGGACCTTCGTGGAATAAAGGTTTTGAAGGCCGCTGAGTGCTCCTTCGCCTCCCTGAACTTCTCAACCATCGTCTTGATGGAGGTACCGAAAAGTTCGGAAGGCAAAACTGGAGCATAGAGAAGAAAGCCCCTCTCTTTCTTCCCGATATCTGCCAGGTTCACAAACAGATGTCTCTCCATTACTACCAGCCTGCTTAGTGGTAGTGGCAGCCTGCTTAGTAACATGGAGAGCGAGATCCGAGGT
The DNA here is from genome assembly GCA_018155175.1 of Sinocyclocheilus anophthalmus. Taxonomy (NCBI): domain Eukaryota; kingdom Metazoa; phylum Chordata; class Actinopteri; order Cypriniformes; family Cyprinidae; genus Sinocyclocheilus; species Sinocyclocheilus anophthalmus. The sequence continues at coordinate 55,966 of JADLZN010010711.1, read as the reverse complement.
GCGGCGCAACTCAGCTACCTCATCAGGAGAAAGGCCCTCGCCTTTATCCAGGTCTTTCAGCAGGTCAGCCTGATATGCCTGGAACACCACCATCGTGTGCAACGAAGCAACAGCCTGACCTGCTGCTTATACCCTGCCATTCAAGCGAGATGTATCCTGAAGAGGCTTAGATGGCAAGGAGGGAGTCTTAAGAGAGGACGTCTCACCCATAGAGAGATAGCTGGCCAGCATCTCTCTATAGGGGCATCTTCTCATAAACGCCTTTGCGCAACGCATCGATGTTGGCATTACTCATATGCTGGAATCGATGGATGCGTGAGGAGAACGGCATCTTCCATTCTTACTCGATCTCTGTATGGAAATCAGGAAGAAAGGAAGGCTCACCTGAGCTGGAGGGTTATGGCCAGAAAGATAACGTTCATAGAGGTGACCTCGCGACGTCACTTTCTCAGACCATTCCACGCGAAGCAAAGCCGCGCCGTGGGCGCGATCCATAACTTTCAAAAGCTCATCATACGCAGGGCAGGAGGATTGGGAAGGCTCATCCTCAGCTTCTTTGCCCTCCTCAGACATTTCCTGCTTTTCCTGGGCTGATCCCAGTAGAGCAATGTCCCCTGAATCAGATAATTTTAATGAAATAACATCATCCTCCAGCACCTCACTCTCGTCCACAGCCGACGATCACAAGAGGGAAAACCCCTCTTCAAACTCATCAGCCAAATCCACTTGCGATCCCCACGAGCTCATTCCCTTCCGTGCCTCAGCAGCGGCGGGTCCTGAACCTCGGGAAGCAGATGGCTGCCCCTCTTTCCTTGAAAAGAGAGACAAATGAGAGCGGAGCCCTCTCCTCGGGGACATCGCGTGCGTGCTCTTCGCCCAAACAAAACAACGCATAGATTGTGTGTGTCATCAGATTTTAAATAACGACGACACGGATGCACACATCCTCTAAACGCTTTTCTAGTGCTCGCCATAAAGATATGAAAAGAGATCGCTCTTACCACAGAAATGCACGCTTCAAACAAAACAGTCAGTGAAGACAAAGAAGAGGATGATGTGTTCTCCCGGCGCCTATTTATACTATACTCGCACCGGTAGTGACGTCATGGCTGTGGGACAATGTGTGTTGGTGTTTTTTTAATGTAGGCTTCAGACACGGGTCACGACGAGGCGTTCCCCATAGCGACCCCTAGAGGATGCAGTTCGAATTTCCCATGAAAGGGAACTAGGGATGCATCGATACTGAGCCCCTGTACTCGTACTCGTGAAAATGCCCCGATACTAAACGCCGATACCAGACAGCATGTGATAAGAGCAGAACAACAGACAGCAGAATGGAGTTATTAGAGATTAAGGATGTCTACGAAGTACATGTATGCAATGAATATAATATTAAACATTCAGTATTGACTGTATAGCTGATGTGCGCGAGCTGATAAGTAAAGCACGCTGAGTGGATTGAGCGCGTGGTGGCGCAGATGCGCGAGCTTGTCGAGTGAATATACCTTTCTCACAGACATCACTGGAAAGCTTGTAGTTCGGTCGGATACGTCAAAAACAAGTAAGTAAAACAATGCACAAGTTACTTAACGGTAGGGAGAGAGAGAGAGAGAGAGAGAGCACGCGCCATTCTGTTGTGTGATCTTTGATGTTCACTCACTTAGCACACGCATCATTTGGATTAAAACTAAATCGTAAAAATTAGACCATTTATTGGGGGATTCACTATAAACATCATTTATTTTCAACCGTAGGCATTCACGGCTTTCTGGCGAAAGTGAATCTAGCAGATTGTGTGAAATGCGCTAGGCTGTACTAGTCTGCATCAGTACAAATACCTGCACGAGTCGCGCGTGTTTTGCTTGCTTGAGTGTTCCTCCATTATATGAGTGGCTTTGTAATACAAATCACAGCATGTTTCAGATGAAAAAACGCGACTTCTATTTCTGAAAATATCACAGTTAGGAGATTTATAGCGAGTGGTTCCCTGCATTATTACGGCAAAGCGCGTGATTACAGTACTAAGCCGATGCGATGGAGCAGCTCTAATGCTATTAAATATGATGTACCATAGAGCAAAAAATTAATAGTGAAAGTAACAAAAACTTGTAAAATACATTTTAATGGGCATAATTAAGTGTGAAAATAACCAAAGATATACAGTCAAACCAAAAATTATTCAGAGACCAGATATAATTTTTTATAATTTTTATCAAAATTAGCGGGTGCAGGACACTATAGTTCATTTATTTAAGTGAGGATAGCAAAATAAAGCAAACTCTGACAAATCATACCAAAAAATTCTTCATACAGTGGACTACCAGAAAACGTATACAAATTTGGGACCAAAATTATTCAGACTGAGTCTGGGAAAAAATTTAAGTTCAGGTTTGCATGAAGCTGGGTGGCAGCATGCCCAGGAGACTACAGGAAGGGTTGCCCGACTAAGTATTGATAGTTGTGTAAATACTGTCATACTAACAGCTGTCTACTTTTTGGTTGATTGTAATCCATAACATACCGTTCTATCAAAGTTATCTAACATTATCAAGCTGAATTTGTTCTGACACAGTTTAACTCTGAGTTCTTGTTATATTTTATTACCATTTTCTAAACTATAGCGAATAAATTGTGATAATGTGAGAAATGTTGAAAGTGTTTGAATAAATGTTGGTTTGACTGTATCTATTTGATAAATGAAGTTAACCAACTAAAAATACATACTCTTTTGGTTTCTGTACCCAATATTAAAAAAATTTACAAATGCAATAAAAATATTGGTATCGGTACTCGGTATCGGCAAGTACCAAAAATAAAAGTATCGGTATCGGGCGAGTACTGGAAAAAGTGGTATCGGTGCATCCATAGCAAAAATCCCATTTGGTGAATTACAGTAATTGTTTTCTAAGAACAATTATGTACTGTATGTACAGTAAGGGAGATATTGGCAAAAGTTCACCTGTAGTAAGTCAGTCTAGCCACTAGACATTTACTACAACATTTGGAACATAAAAAACCCATTTGGTGAATTACAGTAATTATTTTCTAAGAATAATTATGTACTGTATGTACAGTAAGGGAGATATTGGCAAAATTTCACCTGTAGTAAGTCAGTCTGGTCACTAGGAATGTACTACAGCCTTTGGAACATGAAAAAAACACTTTTGGTGAATTACAGTAATTTTTTTCTAAGAATAATTATGTACTGTATGTACAGTAAGGAATATATTGGCAAAATTTCACATGTAAAATTTCACATGTAGTAAGTCAGTCTTGTAACTACAAACATACTACAGCCTTTGGAATATGAAAAAAAAACACTTTAGTGAATTACAGTAATTTTCCTAAGAATAATTAAGTACTTTATGTACAGTAAGAAGGATATTGGCAACATCTCACCTGTAGTAAGTCAGTCTTGTAACAACAAACGTACTACAGCCTTTGGAACATGAAAAAAAAAACAATTTTGGTGAATTACAGTAATTTTTTTCTAAGAATAACTATGTACTGTATGTACAGTAAGAGATATATTGGCAACATTTAATGTGTAGTAATTGCAGTGCAGTATTGTATATAGGAATGTACTTTACTGCAAAAATTTACAAAAATTTTTTTGTAAATTGCTATAATTTTGTCATAAAATACATGTGTACTGTAGATACAGTAAAGGAAGTATTTGTAAAATTTCACTTATAGTAAGTTAGTATTGTAACTAGGAATGTACTATGACCTTTGGAACATTAATAAAAACACTTCTGGTGAATTACAGTATTTTTCATGAAAATATTTGTTTACTGTACCATCCCTACTGCTATAACACATCAAAGCTTTCTCCAGTTTAAATTTGCTGCCAATGAAGACAGGATTTTAAAGGTGTCATATGATGCGATTTCAAGTTTCCTTTCTCTTTGAGTGTTACAAGCTCTTGGTGCATAAACAAGATCTGTAGAGTTGCAAAGACTAAAGTCTCAAAACCAAAGAGATATTCTTTATAAAAGTTAGACTTCTGCCCCACGCCCCCTAAATCGGCTCGTTCTAACACGCCCACACATCTACCTAATATTTGAACTGGTTAGCTGAATGCCGCCCAAATATGCAAGAAAGAAAGAAGGCGTTCGGTTTCAGGAACAGCGGTAGTGTTGAAGCAGCCATGTCAGGGAGAACCTGTGTGTTTCTAGGCGAAAGCAAAAAGCACTTTATTTGGCCTTCGAAAGTAGATGCATTTAGGAATCTTTTAAGATTACTTACAACAGAACAGCAATGCATTTTTATGGACGACCGTTTCGTGAACCCAGGAGAGGAGGTAATTCTGACTTTGCTATGACAATCTGGCGCTTCTGAATCAGCTACTGTTTTGTAATTTGTTCAAGTACTTGCTATTGAATGTTCAAATGTGGAGTTTTGTGTATCGTGTGTGTGTGTGCACGCGAGCGAGCGAGAGAGAGAGAGAGAAAGAAAGAGAGAGAGAGAGAGAGAGAGGAGGGTCACATCACAAACACATACAAGCTTCATCACTGTCTGTCACGCGACTCTGTTCCCCTTTCAGGCTCTGTCTTTAAATTTATTTTGAAAGATGAAGCTCACGATAATGGTAAGGGGCGTTACATTTCCGACACGTGCTTGCGATGTTCGGCCCAAACACATGCATGGTCAGTGGCCAAGCAGAGCCGACTGCACTTGTCGGAAGGAGGGACTTTGTAGAAAACTAAGCGTTTGAGAGAGGTGGGGCATAGAGGACCTACAATAATGTACAGTATTTGAAAAATAATGTGTTTTTTGAACATTAAAGCATGTCAACATATTCTGTTACACCAAATACACAAAATAATGATCTTTAAAAAAGCATCATATGACCCCTTTAAATAATATTTTCATGTCGATATTACACGGTGTTGCATATTGTTAACAGTAATCATGGTAGTGGTATCTTTGTTGGACTGTTGACTCTATAGAACAGTGGCACGCGAATGCGAATGTGAATGTCTGGTGAATATTGAACCTAAAACTAACTTTACCGCGCCTTCTGTTAGTTGGTGGAAGAATGTGAACGTACTGCTTATGTTTCAGTGCATGCGGAAGGAATAAAACCATCCGTAACATCTCTGCCTATTGTCTCTGCATGCTTCAACTCTCAATGCACTGCACAAATGTTAATGTAAAATGCAATGAAATGTTTTGGCGGTTTGACGGTCTCGCGGTACACTGAGGATTTATATGTGACGTGTGAATTGAAATTATTTTATAACATTTTGTTACTTTTCATGTAGTTAACGTCTCTGAATTTATTTGACATTTTAACTTTTTGTGTAGTTTTGAGGGCAGGTCAGGATCATTTTAATAATTAGTTTAATAATTCATTATATTTTGACAGCCCAAAGAGCTGCAGTCCACATTTCCAAGTGCAACGTTGTCATTGTCCATACGGAACATTAAAGAACCATTAATGGAAAAAAGTGTGTTGGTACAGGTGCATTGGAGTGTATTGGGAATATACTAAAGTAATAACCTTTTTGATCATAGGTCGGGAATTTCTTTCACATGTCAACTCCATGACATATGTGTTTACATATTTTTACTTTTGTAATACTTTCATATGTGACTATGGACCACAAAACCAGTCATAAGGGTCAATTTTTTTTAAAAATTTTTTTGTTTTTTTTAGATTTATACATCATCTAAATGCTGAATAAATAATCTTTCATTTATGTATGATTTGTTAGGATAGGACAATATTTGGTCGAGATACAACTATTTGAAAATCTGGAATCTGAGGGTGCAAAAGTTGTCCAAATTAAGTCCTTAGCAATGCATATTACTAATCAAAATTAAGTTTATATATATTCACGGTAGGAAATTTACAAAATATCTTCATGGAACATGATCTTTTACTTAATATCCTAATGATTTTTAAGCATAGATTCTTTCCGTACATTCCGTACAGGTCATCCTGACTTTGCTATGACAATCTGGCGCTTCTGAATCAGCTACTGTTTTGTTATTAGTTCAGTATTGTATTGATGTTCAATGTGTCACACTGTTAAGCTACACAATATTTTAGAAACTTAATTTGCTGTAAAGTTGCTTTGCAACGATTTGTATCATGAAAAGCGCTATACAAATAAACTTAAACTGAATTGAACTTGAATTGAATTTTTGGCATAAAAGAAAAATAGATAACTTTGACCCATACAATGTACTGTTGGCAATATAACGTGCTACTGTTTTTTTTGGTCCAGGGGGGGTCACATATGTATGTAAAGCTGCTTTGCAACCATGCAAAATTGTGAAAAACACTATTTGAAGTGTGATTAAATTATTTAAAAGATAAAGTTTATAACTATACAAAGTACTGCATCATTATGAATTATTATTATAATTATTTGCAACTCAAAACATTTATTTGTATCTATACTGTTTTTATACTCAACAAGTAGAACTCAAATACTGTGTATTGTATTGTACATTTAATCATAACAGTTCAACAGAGGATTCAACTAAAATAAATTACTGAAGTATTACTTCAATATTTAACTAATTAAATTGTTTTAATTGCAAATTGCTGATTGTTACATTTGCGCTGTAGGCAAAAGTTGCGTTTGGAAACTCTGCCCTTACAGCACCTGTTAGCAGAAACATACTGTATGTTTCAATTCATACCTCACATTTTCTTTGGTTTGTCCAAAAAAAAAGTCTCATCTTAAAAAAAAAATTATAATAAATTACACAGCATCATCTTAAAATAATTTCATCATTCTCAGATTTGAAATACATGGTGAGACTTGTGTCTTTAGCTGGAATTAGTTTCTAGACTCTAAATGTTTCTTCTGAAAAATGTGCCAAATCTGCAGCACATATTCCCAATAATGTGCACTCTACAGAGTTCAGATGTTTAGCAAAAGTACAGCAAAACCGATTGTTGGTGGATTTCTAGAGCTCATGAAAGTATAAGGTGAGGAGAGACTGACTTATCAAGCCCCCTTCACTGAACATACTGTAGCCTATATTTAGGCCGATGTTAAAATCACATTATAAAAATACTTAAGACACTTTTAAGGGGTGAAGGAACAAACAAATATCGATACACATAATGTGATACTGTCTCTGTGCCATAGTCTTAGGTGAGAACTCATACAACGGCCTTGTTTACTTATATGATATGACAACATACAATACAAACAATCCCCACAGACATACATTATATGGCCTTCATACAGCTACAGGATCATAAGATGAGTTGCTTCATTCATCCCTTATTGACACTAGTTGTTGGGCTGAGTGAGCATGGACATGTCATTGGGGTTATGAAGTGGCGTCCTCTTTCAAAGGTTCCGTCCAGTTTATATGGGTATGTATGTGTGAAAATCACTTTTAACAAGTTTCAAACATAATAATTCATTACATTTACATAGAGCTTTTCTAAGTGCACTACATTGTGAGGGGATATCTCCTCATCCACCACCAGTGTGCAGCATCCACCTGGATGATGTGACAGCAGCCATAGTGCGCCAGAATGCCCACCACACACCAGCTTATTGGTAGATAATCAGTAGATATGGGGATTGTTAGGAGGACATGATGATCAGAGGCCAATGGGCAAATTTGGCCAGGATGCCGAGGTCACACCTCTACTCTTTTCGAAAGACATTTTTAATGACCACAGAAAGTCAGGACCTTGGTTTAACGTCTCATCCGAAGGACAGTGCTTGTTGACAATATAGTGTCCCCGTCACTATACTGGGGCGTTAGGACCCACACAGACCACAGGGTGAGCCCCCCCTGCTGGCCTCACTAGCACCTCTTCCAACAGCAACCTAGTTTTCCCAGGAGGTATCCCATCCAGGTACTGACCAGGCTCAACCCTGCTTAAACTTCAGTGGGAAACCACGTCTTGGCCTGCAGGGCGATATGCCATTGACACCATCAAACATGTTGTAGATGGAATTAAGAACCTTCAGTGTACTTTCTTTAATTAAAAAAAAAAAAATAATAAATATATATATTTTTAAAGTTACATGGCAAGGTGAGCTGAGCTCACCTACTACTCCACTTTGCGGATCACAGTATGAGGATCGCGTGATGTCACTGTGATCATTGCATGATCTCACGTGTTAGCTGGGAAACATACCTGACAATAAAGCTAATTCTGATTGTGTCTCCGGAGCTCGCGAACCCATTGAGCATACATGCACTTGCTGGAGACAAAACTAAAGGCAGAAAGACCCATAAACAAACAATAACTGACGTCAGCTGCAGTGAAAGCCTGGCAAAGCATCACAAAGGAGGAAACCAGTCTCTGGTGATGTCCATGAGTTACAGACTTAAGACAGTCATTGCCTGCAAAGGATTCTCAAAAAAATATTAAAAATTAACATTTTATGTATGATTGTATTTATTTGTCCAATTACATTTGAGCCCCTGAAAAAGGGGGGACTGTGTATAAAAATGGTTGCATTTTTATGCATACACATTTTATGTAATATTTTTGTTCAACCCCTTGAATTAAAGCTTAAAGTCTGCACTTCAATTTCATCTTGATTGTTTCATTGTATATACAGTGCTGATTGAAAAAAACATATATTTACTTTGTCATTTCATCGATGAGCTCTCTCGGCCACCGTAGTAAGTCAATAGAATAAGTGAATGAAACAAAGAATAAAGGATTCACCATTTATGTTTGCTAACTGTATTAGGCAAAACAGAGATGTTGTTAGTTTTATCATGTAATGGTCCAACATACACAGTTCAATAAGAAAAGTGCCATCATGACGATAATAATCAACATAACTAAAAATAGGGTGGTAAAAGTACAGGACGGTAAAAGTAACAGTGTAAATTATGTTTTATTTTCATCTACAATATTATTATATTTTAATATTTTACACTCACAGGGCCCTTGGGGGTAATTTACCCATCAAATGTTTTTTAGAGTTCTTGTCTGGTTTCAATAAAATGATATAGCATTTAGGAATAAATATGCAAAATAACATTCCATATGTGGAGGCTAAAATGGCAAATATCTCCACTGCCACTGTGAATTTTCCAGGCGAACTAACATAAGCTGGTATGAAAGCAATCCAAACAGCACAAAATATGAGCATACTAAATGTGATAAATTTGGCTTCATTAAAATTATCCGGGAGTTTCCGAGCCAGAAAAGCCAAAAAGAAACATAGAATAGCAAGCAGTCCAATATAACCTAACACAGCCCAGAAACCTACAACTGATCCCACATTACACTCTAGTATTATCTTTTCTTTGAAGTATTTAAGATTTTTAAATGGAAAAGGGGGAGATATTGTTAACCAAAGCACACAAATAAGCACTTGTATAAGAGTAAATGCAAAAACACTGAGTCTCTGTTGAGGAGGCCCAAACCATTTCATGACATTACTTCCTGGAAGTGTAGCCCTGAAAGCCATTAAGACCACTATTGTTTTTCCCAGAACACAGGAGATACAGAGGACAAAAGTGATGCCAAATGCTGTGTGACGCAACATACAGGACCACTCAGTGGGCCGACCAATAAAAGTAAGTGAACAGAGAAAACACAACATCAGTGAAAACAGTAGCAGGAAGCTTAATTCTGAGTTGTTGGCTTTAACTATTGGGGTATTTTTATATCTGAAAAATATGACTGCAATTATTATTGTTATAAATGCACCAACAACTGAAATAGTTGTGAGTAAAATCCCCATGATCTCCTCATAAGACAAAAATTCTGTTTCCTTCTTAACACATCCATCGTTTTGCATATTTGACCAGAAGTCTTGATGACACCGCAGACATGTTACAGAATCTGTATGAAATGGATGTAATAATTAATAAAGAGAAAAAAAAAAGAAAAAAAAAATGAAAAAAAAAAAACAAAAAATAAAAAAAATTATATATTTATAGATTATATATATACTATATAATATATTATATATATATATATATATATATTAATGTGTGTGGGTGTAGTGTGTATGTTTCTTTCTTTAGGGATAAGTGATGTAATTTTACCTGAAGTGTTACTGATTTCTCCCTCTGTGCATGGTATGCAGTCATAACAACATATAGGCTTTCCTTTCTTCACACCTTTCCTAGTGCCAGGGGGGCAGCTCTCACTGCACACAGACACCGGTACCTGTGACAAAAATATATAGGCATTGCCATTTACTGACACTGAAAACTGATATTCAGAAAATAAGTTTTTCTCTTTTTCCTCACCTTTGTGGAATTATTTGTCCATAAAATTGATAGCATATTGACAGCTAAACGATCTATCCCCAGAAAAGAAGCATCATAAAGCCCAACAGTAACAAATTCATAGTGTTGTTTTTTACTTGGCTGCCAATTTATAATGTCATATTTTGCCACTGGATCACCATTCTCATCAAAATAAACCTCCTCACCATCTTTTGTTTTGAAATGCACCTTTCTCAGGTGCTTCAGAAACTGAAGGGGAAAAAATACAAAATATTCACTATATAAAGCAGTCGTTAACTAAACTGATTGACATGGCAAACAGTACATCTCAACAAAATGACATATACATACAGTGCAAATAATGAATTGTTGAATATACTGTGTCCATATGTAAAAGCTTAGCGAATACTGAATTTCATATAGCAGAAGAAATAAAATAGTGTTAACCCACTGTTGAAGGATCAGGCTGTTTATTTGAGTCACATTTTTCTTTGCATCCCAGAAGGTCATGAAGTGTATAAGCAACAGCATACACTCCTTTATACACATTGCTGAAGATGGGCATGAGTGACATGTCTGTAAATAAATTTTGCACTTGAGACAGTTCCTCATTGCCTGTACATGGAGTTGTGGACACAAAATCATTCTTAGTTGAGTATTTACACTGAAACAGGGCTTCCCAGAACTCAGTAAAAATAGCACCTCCCAAAGACTTCAGTGGTTTTATATCTAGAATGAATTCTTGAAGACCTGTCACTTGTGTTTTGGGTATAGCCAGACCAATTGCTCCTTGTAGAATGTGGTGCTTATCCATACTGGCAATGACTGAATCAGATATCCAGGCTTCGGTGCCTACCCACTGGTATCCAGTAATATTGTGTTCAACAAATTTATGCAGCAGAACCTCCAAGTCCCAATGAGCAAGAAATCCCACAATCACTCGTGAAGTAGAGCTTTTAATCTGCTCAATTATCCTTATCACTTTATCTTCAGGGTAGGTTCTGAAAAACGGGAGAGAATATTCCAAACAGATACCCATCTGTTCAGCCACCTTAGTAAAAGTGGCCATCCCATTGTTACCATAATCATCATCCGTTCTTAAGGCTCCCACCCAGGTCCAGCCAAAGTGCCTAACCAGTTCTGCCAGTGCTCTACTCTGGTAGTGATCACTTGCAATAGTTCGAAGAAATGAGGGATATTTGACTTTGTCACTAAGGCATTCACAGGTGGCATAGTGGCTGATCTAAGAGATTAATATATACAGAAGCAATGTTTAGACATAAAATCCAGTAAAAATACATTAATTGCATTCAGTAGCATTTATTATTTATTTAAAACATAGATTACAATTTAACATTTTCATATAATTTAAAAACTATATTGGGATAAATTGTAAATTGTGACATAAAATCATACCAATGGAAGCTTGAATGGTCCAATACCCTTTGATATTGCCATGCACGCTGATGAAGTTGTGTCCCCAATAATGGCTTGCACTTCAGCATGCTTTGTGCAGGGCCCTTCAACAGACATTTTCTCATACCCATTTGCAAGGGCCATAGCTGCTCGAACCCCAACCGCCACTGATCCGCACGTGTCGTAGATCTTGTAGCCTAATGAGACCCCAGGTAGCAAAGTGGAACTGTTATTAATTTCCTCTATTGCGAAGAGCATGGACTGTGCGTACTGGAAGTCTCTAAAATTAAGACTTGTTAAAAAAACAAAACAAAGTGAAACTCAAATGAAACTATGAATAAATCATTTAACGTAGCACTTGTATTTACAAAATTGTATCATACTATTTCTCTGCTTTTACTTACCTGATGCACTTCAGTGGAGGTGGCATAATTGAATATGTCAGCTGCCTGATTTCCCAGCTGCTATGGAAAGAGAAAACCCCTCCAACTATAATATCCCCATCTTTCCATAGCTCAGGATGTACAGGCTCTCCTCGCAGAGTACAAACAGTTGTGTTAGCTTTAGAGAAGGTCATGATGGCTATTACCATATGTAGCAGTGCAACCAGTGGCTCCATTCACCCACTTAATAGATACTATCATATGTCAATTGTGTCAGCTCTGATATTTCAGCTAATAGAAGGACTTTGAGGTTTTTATAGATATCTTATAATCTGCTGGGAAATTACATATGTTGACCTCATTTGAAGGAGGTGCTACATTTTGCATGATCAGAGTGTATTGCTACCCTTTTGTGAGCTGTAGCCTTAGGTTGGTACTTGTGTGTCTGTGTGAAAATGTTTGCTTTTTAACCATTTTTAATAATCTTTTACATTTTCCAGCTGTGTGAGCATAACAGTTGTATCATATACGTTTGCAAAGAGCTTGTGTGAGGCTGCAGGTTGCTGCAAATTGCAGATGTGCATCATGCACACAGATACGGTCGAAAAGCTACATATACACAACAGAAATACATCTTTTATTAGCGTGAAGTTGAAACAATGCAATAAATTCACACAATTCATGCACATGTATGTGACAAGTGGGGCGGGCCGAGAGCCGTGGGAATGGAGCGAGGCCGGTGGAGTAAGTGATAATGCACGACACCTGCGCCACTCACCGGTCTCGAGTCCCATGGAGGAGCTCCGGAAGGATAAAAGGAGGAGTGACGACAATGCAAGACGAGAAAGGACCAGGCCTGGATTTATGTTGTTTTGGTTTTGTTTGTGCGCGGCAGTCGTCCGTGAGGGGCTGTCACGCTATTTTAAGTTTTGTTTATTTTATTATTAAAATTATGTTTGAATGTTCGCCGGTTCCCGCCTCCTTCTTCCCGATCTACAAATTGTGTTACAATGTACATTTAAGAAACAAATTTTGTAAACTCTGCATATTGGAAATAAATTATCAAAGCTCAACAAGCTAAATTTCAGCCACAAGTAAAGCACAGTTATTAATAGAAATTTTATGTGAATAGCAGCAGAGGACTGAAGCCTGGGGTACACTTATTTTTTTCTGGCTGCTGTTATGCATGGATCTATCTATTTTAAGTATACTACACATATTATGAACTCAAACAGACATGTTTGACACATGCACACTGTAACTGCTTTGTAATAATCTACCTGACCTGTAGAGGACAGCATGGAGTTGACCTCATTCCAAACTCAAGATCAAGTACACCGCATATATCTTTAGACATCTTCGACCCTACAGATGATGAAACTTATGTCATGCATATTAGGCAACTGGGCATATTCATGAATAAGCATATAGAAGAGTAATTTGCTAAATAAATAAATAGAGACATTCCTGAAAACTCTGCTTAACTGTAGATTTAATGTTAATTCCAGCAATTTGTTAATATTATCAATAAAACTTTATTTGTATTAGTTATTATGGTAGTAGTAATAATAATAATAATAATAACACTTAGTAACACTTTGTGGTAAGAATATAACTAAACCACTTTTGTCTTAATAAGCTATAAAAATATACAAAATTGTGTCAATAAAATGTTAGTTATTTTACAGTTGAATTACTGCAGATTTGCAATTCTATGTAACGTGTTTGCCTTTGAAATGGAACTTCAATGGTACGTCATGGTTTTGATGCTATGGGAATGCCTTCAGCATGGGCTGGTGTCTGAAGCATTGGTGCTACATGCCAAGCTCGCTTGGCCACTGCAATGGATGACACTACCGGCTCATACGCTTTTTTGTCTTCAGGAAATTTGTTTGTGTGTGAAGAATTAATCATGTGTCTTGTAATTTCCATGTATATAGCACAAAATATGTTTGCAGTGTAGCGTCCCCTAACTAGTCTGTCAATTTTTTTTGTAAAAAAAAAAAAGGAATGGAAGGTGAAAATTGGTTCAAGAGATGTGTATCTCCATGCACTTGCTTTGTCACAACAGACGACACATATGAACTGTGTGTCATTTGTCTCAGAGCGGAACACGTACTCTTGGCCCTTGAGAAGGCTGGCTGTTCTCACTGTGATAAATTCCCTCTTTATCTCTCTTCTGGGGGATATGGAGGCCTGGCGACTATTACCCAGGGATAGGGTCCTGCTACTACTGAGGTAGTGCAGCGGCTGTGGTCATGGAGCTGGCTGAGCAGGTTGGGATGGGTCATTACCTATCTCAAGCTTCCCTTGACAGCTCCGAGGCTCTCATGCCAGACCTGGAAGCCTGGTCTCCAGCTTATCCCGCTCTGGCAGAGAGCATACTGTTGTCCCCATCCTGCTCTGTGGGACTGGATGAGATGGGAGTTGAGGTGGTTGTTGTCAGCGAGCCCACCTCCTCCTTCGCACCCATGTATGAGAAGTTATTGGAGATTATGACCTGCACCTACATCATGAGAACATGGAATCTGGGGCATCAAGGAGGATGTTATTTTGATGCTTCTGGATGCCCGAAAATTTTAGCCACAGATGCCAGTCTGTAGTCACCATCGCTCCCAGAGAGCGGGTGACAGAACGGGCTGCCTGTTTAGCGGAAGGCAATATCTGTGGTGTAGTGGAGTTCCTGGAGAGATTCCAGGTACATCCCCCCGCTTGTTCGAGGTCATTCAATAATTCATCTTAATAAACCACATTCATTCATCCCCAAAATTTTAGCATAACTTGATGATGGGGGCATGAACAAACAGGCCAAGAATGTTTTTTTCACCTTCTGGGCTTTTCAGGGAGTCAAAAGTTCAGACAGTGGCGTTTAAGCACTAAATCCCTCACTGAAGTTGGGCTCCTTCAATTTCCCACTCTAATCCTGCAACCGACCAAAAGTGGAGGCAGAATCAGAAAAAGAATTTGGCCATTTGCGCCCTGCCTCATGTAGCAGACACTTGTATTCAAAGTGATTTATAAATGAAGACAATAGAAGCAGTTAAAAAAACAGAGGAACAAAAATATATAAGCACTTTAACAAGTCCCAGTTAGTCCAAAACAGTATGCATAGCAAGTATTTTATTATTTTTTCTTCTAATAAATATAAACAGAATAGAAAGTGCTAGTGTTAATTGGTCAAGTGTTGATGAAAAGATTTTCTTTAGCCGATTCTTGAAAATGGCAAATGACTCAGCTGCTTGCTTGGGTTGCATTAGGCAGGTCATTCCACCAGCAAGGAACAGTCAAGGTAAAGGTATGTGACAGTAATTTAGTGCTTCTTTAGGCTGGCACCACAATGCGACTTTCAATTGCAGAATGTCTGAAGTAGTGAGTTTAGGTATGAGATGCAGAGCCAGCGGTTATTCTGTAGACAAACATCAGTGCCTTGAATTTTGAATTTGCGAGCATCTATTGGCAACCGATGTAAATTGATGAAGAGAGGCATGACATGACCTCTGGCTGTTCTGGAAACAGATATGCTTAATGCCCCTAGCTGAATGGGGAAGTTGTGGTGAAGTTTTGGGCTGGCCAAAACCACTAGTTCTGTCATTGTAGGGAAGGTGATGGTCCTTTATCCAGCAAGGAATGTCTGTCAGGCTGGCTGAGATGCGATCAGTTACCATCAGATTTTCCAATTGGAATGAGAGTTAGAGTAATAATAGGAAAGTTATGTTTCTGAATTACAGATCCTGTTGATGACATGTAGATCGAGAAGTGTTCAAAGCACTGAGCCCTGAGGCAGCCCAATAGCTAGATGTTGTGGTTTAGACACCTCACCCCTCCAAGACACCCTGAAGAACCTACTTGAAAGGTATGACTTGAACCACTAATTCATTAACTCCCTTTGTCATGAAGGTTGACAGGATGTTATCGTTAACTGTGTCAAAAGCAGCAGACAGATCCAGCAAGAGGAGTACTGATGATTTGGAAGCTGCACTTGCCATTCGCAGAGCTTCAACATCGAGATCAGTGCAGTCTTGGTTAAGGGAGCATTCACTCTCTCCCTCTTGGTCTCATCCTCACAGCATTTATAATCTGGTTTTATTTATTAGCCCCTTTCTAAAAAGCATGTGGGTTGAGCCATCAGTGGATTACCCAGAGGAAAGACAAATTCTCCCTCTTCTCACACTTGTCTCCTGAGACATAAACTCTAACATTCTCACAGTGGTCTCCTTTAAAGTTTTGGAAGAGATCTCATCATCATCACACATTGTGCTCTGATGTTCTCCTTAGCTAGAGACTCTGGATCTCTCACATTTGTCTCATTTAAAGCTTTAGAATAGACAATGCTCTGATTTGTCTCCTAAACTAAAGACTCTGGTTGTCTGATATTTGTCTCCTTTAAAGTTTTAGAAGAGATCTCATCATCGTCACACACTGTGCTCAGATTTTTATCTTTAGCTAGAGATGATGATGAGATCTCTTCCAAAACATAACCCTCAAGCATATAGAAGCCCTTAATTTGTCCAAATTTGAGCATGAAGGTCTCAGGTGTGCATAGGCGTAATTTGCGGGTGGGACATGTCCCCACCACTTTTTGCCAGGGTCGATATTTTCCCTACCACTTTTTGAAAGTAATTGAAAAATATATTGCGGAAGGTATGTATTAAAGGGAAAACAAGATCAACAAATCATTCTTCATAATCTAATTAGGGTGATAAAAAAACAACAACAACATTTGACTCCTTACGCATGCATAACTCTTAATAACGACGTGATTTGCAGCTATCGCTTTTTTCGTAATGTCATTAGGCTATAGCATTTTATTTTAAAAATGAGAGCTTCCTTGTGCTAAGTAGGCCTGCCCTCTATTAAATATTTTTCTAGTCAACTAGTCGCACGTTATATTAAATTGATTAATATAATAATATATTAACCATACTTCAATATACGCTATAGGCAGACGTGCCTTTAATAGAAATGCACCTTTTCATACGGCCTACAAAATTAAAGAATATTTCAAAATCGAGTGGGCGAGTTTTCCTTAAATTTATTTTATTATTCATATAAAAAAAATAATAACCTGTTTTGGTTATATTTAATATTAATTGCAGAAGGTGCGCTCAGCAAAAACGACGCGAATATTGATGGTTTTCACGCTAAAGTAAAGTAAAAGACCGCTTCTTAAACCAGAGAAGGTGAACATGTTGGTATTCTTGTGCTAGTTTGTCATTTAATCTTACTGTTTTAATGTTGTTGTGCATTTTAATAAAAAAATAATAATTTTTGTCTTGAAAGGTGAAAGGTGTATAGATGTAAGCAAAAACAGACAATTATATTTTATTGTAAAAACTAACAAGATCGTGAAATCAAAAGTGAAAGCATCCGAAGCCCACGGCTTAACACAGCAAAAGAGAAACTACCATTCACAAAATTCCAATCACAAATAATACTACTGATGATAAAAAACAGGTTGAATGTTAACAACTTTCGTTTTCATATAACTATAAACTATGATAAAAGTTCATCAGCATGCATTGATTAAAAGCATGTTGTAGCGCAAAAAAAAAACAAACAAAAAAAAAACCCAGCAACCAAACTGAGAAAGTTAATCGCAAAGGTGACCAGTGCGGAAGAATGAGGTCTGGGCACCTGAATTGCCCGGCTCCCTCTATCAATGATCTAGCACCCCCTCAGCGTCTGCGTTCAAAATTTCTGGCGCCGCCCTGGTACATAGATGTATTTTTGAAAAGCAAAAATTAAGTTTGTCCAACTCTAAACCCAGTCCCCAAGGAAATTAGGTTATTAAATAAAAAACTAACAAAACGAGTTGCGCGGTGTCCCCACCAATTTTCAAAGCAAAGTTAAGCCACTGCAGGTGTGGTTCCATTTTTTACATTTAATAAATGGCATATCACTATATCAAACAAAGAAAAGCAAAAAAGAAAAACATCAATGTATGCACTTTTTTGTGTGATTTTTTTTAGTGTTTTTATTTATTTACTTTACTTTATTTTTTAATGTAAAATGTTTATTTTCGTTATATTTAATATTATTTTACTTCAGTAAATAATAATAATACAAATACAAAATTCAAGGAAGTGCAGACGCCACAAAAAAAAAAAAACTGGTGACATTTGGTATATAGATGGCAAAATATCAACATATCAAAAAAATATCCAAGCCACTAACAATAATTAATATAATAATCCAGTCCGTTTCAGAAGCCAAAAAAAAAAAAAAAACTGGTGGGACCTCTGGTGATATCTGCTGGCATAACAATATATATCAAATATCAAAAAATTGCAATAGCCTCTATGTGACTGTAGTACTCAATGGCTGCATATAGGCTGAAATCTATAAACCATTGTTGTAACAAACTTAACCTCTTAAATTTTAGATTTTATCACAAGTTAAAATCAAAGAATAAAAAACAAAAAAAAGTGAGGCTATACAAAGATGCCAAAATATGCGTACAGACAAATTTGGCCATGCTATAAGGAAAAGACAAAGCAGGAGAAAGAGTAATAATTTATTTATAACAAAATTTAAATAACTCAAAAAAAAAAGTAAAAAGGTACCAAACTGCTAAGAATAAACAATAAACCTGTGTGTGTGTGTGTGTGTGTGTGTGTGTGATGTGAGAGCCAGTGGCTTATTGAACAATTAAAAAAAAAAAAAGAGAAAAAATTATAAAATAAAAAGCTCAATCAATGGCTGCGTCCGAAACTGTATACTCAAAGAGTAGGTACTTAATTTCAATACTTACTAAACGAGTGCTAAAAGAGTACGTACTCTATAGCCATATTTTCGTTAATGTGATCCGGACATCATCCGCCATGTTGACGTTATCATGTGACCTACGATGTAATAACAAGCATAACAATTTAAAAGATATGGGACCCAAACAGTGCACTAACCACTGAGTTCAAATAGGTTCTATCTACAGAAGTCTATGGAATGCAAAAACTTTGAAGCTCAATATCTCAAAACTATTCAGAATGCAGATAGAACCTTATAATTCCAAGGGGACGCATTGTCATCTGGGATAGCTATGCATGAATACAAGACATATGCAGCCGATGTGAATACCAGCAGTTTCACGTGATTTGTTTTCCAACCGGTGATGACCTGGAGGCAGTGGGAGCAGGATTTGCACAGCTGTCTGGGTCACCAGCTTTCAGCAGAGCAGTTGGTGTAATAGACGGCTGTCATATTCAAATTAATAACCTCCAGCAAATAACTGCCACTGTTACTACAACAGGAAGCCGTTTCACTTCATCCAACTCCAGGCCATCACTGGGGGAAATTTATTGACATCTTTGAGGGATATCCTGGGTCTGTGCATGATGCCAGGGTGCTGAGGAATATCTCTCTGAATGTAGACTCTGGAATGACTGTAAGTGTAACGTCAGCACCTACTTTGATATAAAATTGTACTTTATAGTCTAATGAACAGCACCACAGCCTAAGAATCCTGGCCTGCCCCTACAGTGCCTAAAAACCAGGTCTCTGATTATTCACTGCACTCCTCTGCTTCAATAGCATGCACTGTTTTGGCAGTTTTACACATCTTGCTGTAGTGCCCTTTTTTCTGCATTTGTGGCATTAAGCATCTTTGGCTGGGCACTGCCATTTCCCATGACCAGGTCATTTTCCACATCTTTGACAGGGCCTTTTCTCATTTTTGTTCAGAGATGAGGTTAATGCATGCTTGGGAAAACTGCTGTTTTCAAATTTTGATGGGCTCATTTGGCTGTTATTTATATAATTTCAGCTCCACTTCTTGACTTACGTCTTAAGTCAGTCTGCTGTTTTTAATGACTTCTGAATGTCATGCCATATTAATAGGTTTCTGCAATTACAGTTTTCTGCAAGAGCATACAGGGCTGTTATTAAATTATCAGGTTAATTTGGCTGCTGCACTCTTTGATTGAATCTTGCTTGTACGTAGATTACGTTATTTTTGGGCACGACAAATCTGTTGAATGTCTCTTTAACGGTTTCGTACTCCTGCTGCTGCACGTTGGGTAAAGGCTGCCCTCTTAACACATTGTCTGCCTTGTCTCCCATGCAGAGGCGAACCAAGATGAAGTGGGGGGGGCCCCAGGCAAAATTAATAGACGAGGCCCTTCTAAAAGATTATTTTGTTAATATATCTTTGTTACTTAGATATATATTTATACAACATACAAAAAGTAGTTAAAACGCATATAACAGAACATAAAATTCTGTCACTATGTCCTCCATGTTCCGTTCATTTGAAATTAGTGCCAGTGCTGACAGCCTCTCTTGGTTTGTTGACCTGAGGTATGTTTTTATCAGCTTTACTAGTTAATAGTTGACAACTAATTATGTTAACTAATTTATTGTAGAAGGGCTAAATAAATAATGTAAACTAAGTAAATGTAATTATATTTATTTATATTGATTCATGGGCTCCCCACTGGCAGCAAGACACAGTACCGAAACTTGCCAAATGGTGACGCTGGTGATGTGTGCGTCTTTCCCGGTACCACCTATATTAATACCTGCTAAACACTACATAATACATACTGCTGCTAAGTGCAACCCTAGCTAACCTGTTTCCCAGTAACCCTATTAGTAATTGGACTGCTACCAGTAATTCATCTTGCAAATAATTAACCCTCAAATGGTCCTCATTTCCTTCTGGTCAATATGACCCCAAAATTGATAGAGTTTTTTTCTATGATTTTAATCATACAAAATAATATATATTGTAATGGAAGAGGTCTGACGCAACAGGTTAATATATACAATCAAGTTTTATTTGGTCACAGAGAGTACGGGTGTAGAGTCCAGAGGATGTGATTGTGAGTGAATCGTTCAAAGGATATGATGAGTGGGGTAATCCGAGTCTTTGGGCTTTACAGGAACGGAAATGCAGACAGGAGGAGCACACACCTCAGCGATCCGGGAACTAGGAGGAACAGGAGACACTAGGAGGAACACAGGAGGTAAGTAATGCAGGAAGTATTCAAATGGCAGTAATGGCAAAGTCATTGAGTCCTCTACATGTAAACGAGACCGGACAGTGAGGATGTCTGAGGTGTGTGCTTTTATGCAGGCTGGTTAATGAGGTGCTTGATAGGTGACAGGTGCAGGTGCTCAGAACTCAGGTTTGAGGGATCGTTGTTATTGGGTGGTGGTGGAAGCCTGGCCGATCTGTTACAATATATATTTTTTTTTTTTTGTTTACTTCTCATCTATACATTAAAGCTGTGTTTTGGGAGATATAAAGTACTTTTTTACCTATTTACCACAAAATTCCTCAACCATTAGCTTGCATGTGAAATATCACATGCCATTTGAGTAAAGTGAACTCATTGTCATGTTCAAGAAACCAGTCTGAGATGATTTGAGCTTTGTGACATGGTGCATTATCCTGCTGGAAGTAACCATTACAAGATGGGTACACTGTGGTCATGAAGGGATGGACATGATCAGCAACAATACTCAGGTAGGCTGTGGCATTTAAACGATGCTCAATTGGTACTAAGGGGCCCAAAGTGTGCCAAGAAAATATCCCCCACACCATTACACCACCACCACCAGCCTGAACCGTTGAGACAAGGCAGGATGGATCCATGCTTTCATGTTCTTTACGCCAAATTCTGACCCTGCCATCTGAATGTCGCAGCAGAAATCGAGACTCATCAGACCAGGCAATGTTTTTCCAATCTTCTATTGTCCAATTTTAGTGAGCCTGTGCAAATTGTAGCCTCCGTTTCCTGTTCTTAGATGACAGGAGTGGCACCAGGTGTGGTCTTCTGCTGCTATTGCTCATCTGCTTCACGATTCGATGTGTTGTGCATTCAGAGATGGTATTCTGCATACCTTAGTTGTAACGAGTGGTTATTTGAGTTACAGCTGCCTTTCTATCATCTTTAACCAGTCTGCCCATTCCCCTCTGACCTCTGACATCAACAAGGCATTTTCGTCCACACAACTGCCGCTCACTGGATATTTTCTCTTTTTCGGACCATTCTATGCACCACACAACTGATAACATAACACGACCGAAGCCGAGCGGCGATATGCGTTGCCCCGCGCGCTTGTGTGTGGCCATACCGCGGAGGCGATGTCGAGCTCCACGCAGCACGCCGTTAGAAGAAGTCACAGTGCAGTTACTTGAGAGCGACTGGCAGGTACACCGGAACGGCCACACGCAATCAACAACACACTTGTCCACACACTGCGAGGTGTGTCGCACAGCTGACCCCCGAGAGGACGCAGGGCCGTGAGAAAAAGGTCAGGGAGAGCTGTCCTTATTTTGGGGAGAGAGAAGACCGGAAAATCTGTGTGACTGTTAAAAGTACAGACGATTTGAAAGCGCTTTGTTTTATTTGCGTTCGGTTATTTTGTAAGGAAATTCGACATGCTGATTAACCGAAGGTAAAATCGGAAGAGTGATTGTTGTGGTAGCGCTATTGTTTGGGGTGTTTTATGCATCATTTTGAAGGAAATACTCGTTGGATTTGTTTGTTTCAAGGACGTAATGCAATGAATTGCTGGTGTCCGTAGTTGGCGGTCTCTCTATGCGGGTTAAAGAGGGTAAGGGATTTTTGCAAATCCTATTGTGGGGGGGGATTTTTAATAGTGTTGGTGTTCCCTTGTTAGGTATAGCTGCTCGTTCCCTTTTGGAATGAGTGGTATAATGTAATTTTTTTTTATTTTTGTGTGGTGACCATGAGTAGAGCAGTTGTCTTGGGAGCATATCCGTGGTATGAGTGAGTCGCCAGCATGCTGGTTGCTTGTCTTCGTACCAGCGGGAGTTAGTGCTTAAATACCCCTCACCAGTAACCACATGAAGATTAGGGTTGAGTTAGTTAGTTTTTTTCTTTACAGATAGGGAGAGGGAACTTGTTATTCCTCCTGCTGGGTTTGTAAAACACACCTTCTATTTTGTAGCGTATATTTAAGGTGGAAGCATTTCTTATCTAGTCAAAGATTTTATTAGCTCTCCTTGTGACGCGTTGCTTGATTCGTGTACGAAAGATCAATTATTCAAAATTGCAGATAATTATGGAATTGAGATTGGAGATAGAAGGGTAAAGGATAGTACCGTTAGAGAAACACTTAAAACAAAACTAATAGAACAGTGTATATTGTTTGAAATGCCAGCTACTGCCGGTCAAGTTAAACCTCAGGTTAACTCTTTAACTTTTCAGCAACAGGAACGGTTATTGTTGTTACAGACTGAGCAGGAGCGTGTGAAATTGGAAGTAGAACGTGAAAAAACTAGAAATGTACAGACCAATATTGAGCTGCAAACATACCGTTTAGATATAATAAGAGAAGGTGGACTAAATAACGGCTCGTGTGATGCTCGTCAGGGTGCTTCTCAAATGTTTGACACTGCTGGTAATTTGCGTTTACTTCCTAAATTTAATGAGCGCGATCCGGATACCTTTTTTATACTGTTTGAGTGGATAGCGGAGGCAAGAGGTTGGCCTAGTAAAGAAAGTGCACTGCTTTTACAATGCGTGATTACTGGCAGGGCTCAAGAAGTTTATTCTGCGCTTTCACTTTCAGACTGTGAAGATTACAATATTGTTAAGGCTGCTGTTTTAAAAGCGTGTGAGTTAGTACTGGAAGCATACAGACAGAAATTCAGAACATTGTCCAGGGGATTTAATGAGGCTCATGTTGAGTTTAGTAGAGAGCTCACTACTGCATTTAACCCCTGGTGTATGGCATCTGAGGTAACCACCTTTGAGGAGTTGAGTAACTTAATAGTGCTTGAGCAGTTTAAGAACTCTGTTCCTGCTTGCATTGCGACATATATAAATGAGCAGAAAGCTGACACAGCTGCTAAAGCTGATGAGTTAGCTGATGATTATGTTTTGACGCATAAGAGTAGTTTTGAGTTTTGGAAAAGGGATGAAGTGTTTGAAGATAAAATAGATTGTACACCTATAAATTAATCTCTGATCTGTAATTACTGCTGTGGTAAAGGCCACTGGAAGAATGAGTGCCCTGTACTAAAAGCTAAGACTAAAGAGGGAAAGGCTCCTCATATTAAGCCAGCTGTCCTTGTGGCACCAGTGTTAAATCCTGTTAACTCATCTTGTGAGGGATTTCCCACAGCAGTGAACCCCATAAAAGATAGAGATTATGCGCCTTTTATTACCTATGGGCATGTGTCAGTTGTTGGTAAAGAGACAAAAGTTCCAGTGACGATATTGAGGGACACGGGAGCGTCGGAGTCCTTTATTTTGCAGGATGTGTTGCCATTTTCATCTTTGAGTGACACTGGTACTAGTGTGCTTATTAAAGCAATTGGGTTAAATGTCTTGTCTGTTCCTTTACACAAAATAATGTTGTCATCTCAACTTAGTGGATTTTCCAGAGGCATTCACGGCATGTGCTGTGACCCGATCCATGGCCTCTGCACAACCAAAGATGTCCACTGATTCTACTGTAGTAAGATCAACATTTTCTTTGCCTAGGGATTTTTCTGTTTCTCTTTCAGAATTGTTACAGGAGCAGCAACTTGATTCTTCTCTCTACAAAGTTTTTGAGAGTGTGATGTCGTCTGATGAAATTAGACATGTTGCTCATGGTTATTTCTTACAGGATGGAATGTTGGTGAGGAAGTGGATTCCACATGGTAGAGTGACTTTGCAGGGGATTCTATTATACAAGTGGTAGTGCCAGAGAAGTATCGCTCACTTGTGTTGAAGATTTCTCATGATGAATTTGCAGGTCACTTAGGGGTTAAAAAGACCTATGACAGAATCCTTCGTAATTTTTTTGGGCTGAAATTGAAGAAAGATGTGTCAAAGTACATCAAGACATGTCATACTTGTCAACTAACAGGCAGGCCAAATCAGACGATCAAACCTGCCCCATTGTTTCCTATTAAGGCTGTCAGTCTACCATTTGAGCATCTGATTATTGATCGTGTAGGCCCGTTGCCTAGATCAAAATCAGGTAGTATTTATTTGCTCACTGTTATGTGTGCATCGACTTGGTACCCTGTAGCCTATCCCTCCGTACGATCACTGCAAAATCAGTGGTGAAAGCTCTGACTCGGTTCATTTCCATTTTTGGCATTCCGAAGATTGTGCAGAGTGATCAGGGTTCTAATTTTACCTCTCACTTGTTTTCTCAGGTCTTGAAGCTGCTGCACATTAAGCACAATAAAGCTAGTGCTTATCATGCCCAAAGTCAGGGGGCTTTGGAGCGTTTCCATCAGATGCTTAAGTCCTTACTGCGTGCGTATTGTATGGAGATGGAGGGGGATTGGGAGGAGGGATTGGCGTGGTTGATGTTGTCAGCACGTGAGGCATGTCAGGAAAGTACTGGGCTCAGTCCCAATGATTTGGTGTTTGGGCATACTGTTCGGGGCCCACTGGCTGTGCTCCACGATAACTGGACTGAAAATACACCATCCAAAAATTTGATAAGTTACGTGAATGAATTTAAGCATAGATTGTATGAAGCAGGTAAGATGGCAAAATAACACTTGTGTTCTTCACAGAGGCGTATGAAGTCACTTTATGATCGGCGAACTGAGAAACGACAATTTATGCCCAGCGATCAAGTATTGGCTCTGTTACCTGTGGAGGGCTCACCGTTTCAAGCTCAGTATACCGGTCCTTTTATGGTGGTAAAACAAGTTACTGATTTAAACTATCTGATTGCCACACCAGATAGAAGGAAGTCAACACAGTTGTGTCATATTAACCTCAATCTTGGCGTCTAACGCTTTGTGAGAACAGCAATAATAGGGTTGAAGCCCTATTATTGCTGTTCTCACAAAGCGTTAGACGCCAAGATTGAGGTGAAGCCTATATTGGTAGTTGAGAGTACTTCACCTATTCTTTTGGAGAAGGAAATTGATGAAGGAGTTTCTTTTCCAGAGGATACAATACTGTTGGGACGTCTTAAAAATTCAGATGGAACTTATTCTGATGGTGGCTAAGTAATACTTCCTTGTATTGAGGATTGTGTTGACCGACTTGGGTCCACAAAATTTGTTAGTAAATTAAATCTGCTCAAGGGCTATTGGCAGGTTCCGTTGACCCAAAGAGCTCAAGAGATTTCTGCCTTTATTACATCTGAGGGGTTATTTCCTTATAATGTTATGAATTTTGGCCTTAGAAATGCACCTGCAACCTTTCAGTGACTTATGAATATGGTTGTTTTTGGGTTGGAGGGAGTCGCGGTTTATTTAGACGATGTGGTGGTTTTCAGTGATTCATGGGACCAACACTTGAGTCATATTGCAGACCTGTTTGCTCGTTTTGGAGAGGCTGGTCTGACAGTAAATGTGGCCAAATATGAGTTCGCCAAGGCCACCGTGACTTACTTGGGTAAGGTCGTTGGACAGGGCTGTGTGCGGCCAGTTCGGGCTAAGGTTGAGGCCATCGATCGATTTCCTTCTCCTACTACGAAGAAGGAGTTGATGCATTTTTTGGGGTTAGTGGGTTACTATAGGGGATTTTGTAGGAATTTTTCTACGGTAGTAGCCCCACTCACTGATTTGCTGAAAGCAAAAGCAGCTTTTGTCTGGACTTCTGTCTGTCAGGAAGCCTTTGAGGCAGCTAAATCATTGCTCGTTTTTTGTGGGCTCTCGTATGATGGTCCACTTATTTTTCAAGGGGAGTCAGGCTCATGTGTGTAGATGCTAGCAATGTTGGTGCGGGAGCTGTATTGTCATAGGCCGATGATGCGGGCATTCACCGTCGAGATAGCTATTTTTCTAAAAAGTTTTATTCTTATCAGTTAAATTATTCTGTGGTTGAGAAGGAGGCATTAGCTTTGATTTGGGCCCTGCAAAATTTTGAGGTGTATGTGGGATCCGTGTCGACGGACCATAATCTACTCATTTATTTACACTCTTTAAGGTGCTCAAACCAGCGATTGACTCGTTGGTGCCTCGTTCTGCAATCATATGCCCTTGATATCCGACACATCAAAGGTACTGACAATGTGGTGGCTGACACATTGTCTAGAGCTCCTCCTTAGCTTGATTTGTCCATGTTTTGTTTTACTTTTTGATTCTCTTAAATTGCTTCTTCCCGTAGTTGCTTAGGACATTGGCAGTATGACAGAGTGGTGGGTGCTCTCCAGTATGTGGGGGTTATTGGGTGAAGGGTTAGGTTGGGTTTCATAAATGGACACCCTTTTCTATGGGGGAGGGTGTTATGAACCCAGTATGGGTCATATTTGTTGGTTGTGTGTTTTTCCTTCGTTTGTTTTGCAGGATGGAGTTAAGGTGAGTGACGTCATTATGGCTGAGGACTTACACCTGTGTTGGAGCTGATGCCGGCAGATTTAAGCAGTTCAGTACCCTTCAGCACCCTTCAGTTGAGATGCGCTCGCTTTCCGTCCTCATGCAGTTTTTTTGTCCCGTTTTTTTTTCTAATTTAATCTTACTTTAATAAATGTTATTCCTTTTTTTTATTATGATCCAACTTGTTGTCTCCTTCTTTGTCACGGCTTGCGAACCAGCCGTGACAATATATATATAGTTTTAAATAATGGTTTTCACCAAACTTTAAAATATCTATTTATATGAGTCATAGCTGAAATTTCAGCATCAATTTAACACATTCTTATTAATAAAATGATTAATTTATTTTAAATAAAATACTGACTGTTATTAAACAACAGAGAACAGGCACATTTAACATGTTAATTCATTTGCCAAGCTTTTATTTCTCCTCTCCTCATAGTTTTTCCCACTCTCTCTTGACTCCTCTCAGTCCCTTTCTCTCAAAGAGCCCCATAACAAAAACATAATAATCACACCATATAGGACATCCAGGGATTTCTCGCCCACTCCTTTATGAATACTGAGGTTTCGGACATTCACATACTGTTTTCTCCTACTATATAGTAGGTAAGTAGGCATATTCAGATGCAACTTAAGTATACATACATCCGAATCTTGCGAAAATTAGTACTCCATGCAGGTAATTGTCACCAACAATTTTATGAATACTAAGGATTCTGTCAAACATAATCTTTGCCTACTGCTTTTTGCCTACTAAATATTAGGGAAATATGTGGGTTTGGACACAGCCATTGACTCATTCAATTCTTTGTTTTTGTATGTGTGGGTGACTAAATTACTTTGTTTTTGTGAGTTTTTTTAGACAATAAATAAATGAATAAACAAATAATGCTCTGTTGAAGGCAATGCTTTGCTTGTTGCTTTGTGTGTGTATATGTGTTTGAGTGTGAGTGCGAGTGTTTGCCACATTGAGAATGTTGTATAGGCTCACCCCTTCATGTATATGTATGTACGATCTGCATTGTTTTGGATTTATTGCTCTGAATTATAGTATTTCCCATTCATTTCTTATGGGTGCCCACTTTTGTCCATGAAGGATTTTTTTTTTTCTGAATGAAAGTCTAAATACAGTGGGGAAAAAGTATTTAGTCAGCCACCGATTGTGCACGTTCTCCCACTTAAAAAGATGAGAGAGCCCTGTAATTTTCATCATAGGTATACCTCAACTATGAGAGACAAAATGAGAAAAAAAAATCCAGAAAATCACATTGTAGGATTTTTAAAAAATTAATTGGTAAATTCCTCGGTAAAATAAGTATTTGTCACCTACAAACAAGCAAGATTTCTGGCTCTCATAGACCTGTAACTTCTTCTTTAAGAGGTTCCGCTGTCCTCCACTCGTTACCTGTATTATTGGCATCTGTTTGAACTTGTTATCAGTATAAAAGACATTTGTCCACAACCTCAAACAGTCACACTTCAAACTCCACTATGGCCAAGACCAAAGAGTTGTCAAAGGACACCAGAAAAAAAATTGTAGACCTGCAAGACCCTGCACCAGGCTGGGACGACTGAATCTGCAATAGGTAAGCAGCTTGGTGTGAAGAAATCAACTGTGTGAGCAATTATTAGAAAATGGAAGACATACAAGACCACTTATAATCTCCCTCGATCTGGGGCTCCAACGCAAGATCTCACCCCGTGGGGTCAAAATGATCACAAGAACTGTGATCAAAAATCCCAGAACCACACGGGGGGACCTATTGAATGACCTGCAGAGAGCTGGGACCAAATTAACAAAGACTACCATCAGTAACACACTGCGCCACCAAGGACTCAAATCCTGCAGTGCCAGACATGCGTGCGTGTGCGCCCCTGCTTAAGCCAGTACATGCCAGGGCCTTCTGAAGTTTGCTAAGATCATTTGCTGGATATCCAGATAGAGTATTGGGAGATATGTCATATGGTCCATATGAAACCAAAATAGAACTTTTTGGTAAAAACTCAACTTGTCGTATTTGGAGGAGAAAGAATGCTGAGTTGCATCCAAAGAAACACCATACCTACTGTGAAGCATGGGGTGGAAACATCATGCTTTGGGGCTTTTTCTGCAAAGGGACCAGGACGACTGATCCGTGTAAACGAAAGAATGAATGCGGCCATGTATCGTGAGATTTTGAGTGTAAACCTCCTTCCATCAGCAAGGGCATAGAAGATGAAACATGGCTGGGTCTTTCAACATGACAATGATCCCAAACACATAGACCGCCCGGGGGCAATGGAAGGAGTGCTTCGTAGAAGCATTTCAAGGGTTCGCTCTGGGTGCCTAGCCATCTCCAGATCTCAACCCCCATATGTGTCGGGGTCTGAAATTTGGTATGAGAGAGTTGAAAATCCGTGTTTCCAACAGCGACAGCCCCCAAACATGGACTGCTCTAGAGGAATCTGCGGGAGAATAGTCCAAAATCCACAACAGTGTGTGAAAACTTTTAGACTTAACAGAAAACTTGACCTCTGTCGTTGCCAACAAGGGTATTAACACAAGTATTGATGATGAAATTTTGTAATTGCCCCATACTGATTTTCCACCATATGTGCAAATAAATGCTTTAAAAGCCTACAATGTGATTTCCCTGGATTTTTTCTTCCCTCGTTTGTCCTCCTCCATAGTTGAGGTATACTATGAGGAAAATTCAGCCTCTCTCATCTTTTTAAGTGGGAGAAGTTGCACAATTGGTGGCTGACTAAATACATTTTTTCCCCACTGTATATATACACATACATACATATATATATATATATATTTTTTTTTATCAATTAATAATAAGAAACCAGATAGAATAGAAAAAGATAGAGCAAGCCTAGTGTAGAGGCTTTTGCTTTTTGTTAATCAGAGCAGAAAAGTCCCGAATTATAATGGTATATAATAAAAAGAAAACAAATAGATAAAATACAAAAAGAAAAAAAATATATATAGATACATACCTTTGGGATTATTAAGACTGTAATTGTATCTTCTGTTCATCAGGCTCGTTTATTTGATCAAAAATATGAAACAAAAACAAGTATCTTGCAAAATGTATTACAGTAAAAATACTAGTTGCGTCTAATATACTTTAAATATAATTTATTTCTGTGATGCAAAGCTGATTTCCATCATCCATTACTCCAGTATAGTGGCACATGATCCTTTAGAAATCATTCTAATTGATTCTTATTATTAGATTTCAATGGTGGCAACAGTTGTGCTGCCAAATATTTTTTTTTGGAAACTGCAATACTTTTTTTCAGGATTATTTGATGAATAAAGAGTTAAAAAGAACAGCATTTATTCAATATATAAATCTTTTCTAACAATATAAATATTTGCTATCACTTCTATCAATTTTAATGCATCCTTGCTGAATAAATGTTAATTTCTTTCAAAAAAGAAATACCATTTAACTGACCCCAACTTTTGAACGGTATGGTATATTTTAGAAAATTTTAATTAAATAAATGCTGTTCTTTTGATCTTTTTATTCATCAAAGGATACTGAAAAAAGTACCACAGGTTCCAAAAAAATATTAAGCAGCACCACAGTTTCCAGCACTGTATAATAATCAGCATATTAGAATGATTTCTGTAGAATCATGTACCTGAAGACTGGAGTAATGAGGCTGAAAATACAGCTTTGCATCACAGGAATATTTTTTTTATTTTACAATTGTAATAATATTTCACAATATTTATAGACTAGGTGCCATCTTAATAAATTAGAATGTCGTGGAAAAGTTCATTTATTTCATAATTCAACTCATATTGTGAAACTCGTGTATTAAATAAAATAAATGCACTTAGACTGAAGTAGTTTAAGTCTTTGGTATTTTAATTGTGATGATTTTGGCTCCCATTTAACAAAAACCCACCAATTCACTGTTTCAACAAATTAGAATACTTCATAAGGCCAATAAAAAACATTTTTAGTGAATTCTTGGAAAGTATGTTCATTTACTGTACATGTACTCAATACTTGGTAGGGCTCCTTTTGCTTTAATTACTTCCTCAATTCGGCGTGGCATGGATGTGATCATTTTGTGGCACTGCTGAGGTTGGTATGGAAGCCCAGGTTTCTTTGACTGTGGCCTTCAGCTCATCTGTATTTTTGGTCTCTTGTTTCTCATTTTTCCTCTTGACAATACCCCATATATTCTCTAGCCACGTCAGCACACCTTTTGGCAGTGTGGCAGGTGCCAAGTCCTGCTGGAAAATTAAATCCGCATCTTCAAAAAGCTGGTCAGCAGAAGGATGCATGAAGTGCTCCAAAATTTCTTGGTAAACGGGTGCCGTGACATTGGTTTTCAAAAAACACAATGGACAAACACCAGCAGATGACATTGCACCCCAATTCATCACAGACTGTGGAAACTTAACACAGGACTTCAAGCAACTTGGGCTATGAGCTTCTCCACCCTTCCTCCCGACTCTAGGAACTTGGTTTCCAATGAAATACAAAACTTGCTCTCATCCGAAAAGAGGACTTTGGACCACTGGGCAACAGTCCATTCTTCTTCTCCTTAGCTCAGGTAAGATGCCTCTGACGTTGTCTGTGGTTCCGGAGTGGCTTAACAAAGAGGAATACAACAACTGTAACCAAATTCCTTAACACGTCTGTGTGTGGTGGCTCTTGATGCATTGACCCCAGCCTCAGTCCATTCATTGTGAAGTTCACTCAAATTCTTGATTTGATTTTGCTTGACAATCCTCATAAGGTTGTGGTTCTCTTGGTTGGTTGTGCATTTTTTTCTTCCACACTTTTTTCCTTCCTTCCAACTCAACTTTTATGTTAACATGCTTGGATACAGCACTCTGTGAACAGCCAGCTTTTTTGGCAATTAATGTTTGTGGTTTACCCTCCTTGTGAAGTGTGTCAATTATTGTCTTCTGGACAACTGTCAGATCTGCAGTCTTCCCCATTATTGTGTAGCCTAGTGAATCAAACTGAGAGACCATTTTTAAGGCTTAGGAAACCTTTGCAGGTGTTTGGAGTTGATTAGCTGATTGGCATGTCAACATATTCTAATTTGTTGAGAGATTGAATTGGTGGGTTTTTGTTAAATGTGAGTTAAAATCATCACAATTAAAAGAACCAAGACTTAAACTACTTCAGTCTGTGTGCATTGCATTTATTTAATACACAAGTTCCACAATTTGAGTTCAATTACTGAAATAAACTTTTCCACGAAATTCTAATTTATTGAGATACACCTGTAATACTAATATAATTTTCTATGAAAGAGAGTCGGCACAGGACATATCGAAGAAAGAGAGAGAGAGAAGAGAGAGAGAGAGAGAGAGATAAACTACAGCTAGCTTATGGAGCACTCTTCCGTCTGGCTTTTTTAAATCATATTTTTTATTTATTTATTATTTTTACATCTCAGTGTAATTAATATTATGTTATTTATTGTTTCAATCTAACTGTAGATTCACATGTAAGCGTGTAGTTGACAAGAAATTTCAAGCACTGACTCATATTTTATACATTTTAGAACATCAAATTAATAAGTTTTATCCATTATTATTATTATTTTTTTTTTTACTATATTCAACATGTAATAATAATAGTCATTTTAATCAGAGAACCCTTGAAGAAGCTTTACCCATCAAAAGTTTTTTAGAGTTCATGTCTGGTTTTAGCAAAATTATGTAGCACTTAGGAATGAATATACAAAACAACATCCCGTAACTTGATGCTAAAATAGCAAATATCTCCACTGCTACAGTGAATTTTCCAGGAGAACTAAGATAGGCTGGGATAAATGTGATCCATACAGCACAGAATATGAGCATACTGAATGTGATGAATTTGGCTTCATTAAAGTTATCAGGCAGCTTACGAGCCAGGAAAGCCAGAATAAAGCACAAGACAGCCAGTAGGCCAATATAACCCAGCACAGCCCAGAAACCAACAGCTGAGCCTAATCTGCATTCTAGGATGATCTTTTCTCTGTAGTAGCTCATGTTCATATATGAGGAAGGTGGGGATATTATTAACCAAATCACACAAATAAGCACTTGTATAAGAGTAAAAGCAAAAACACTGAGTCTCTGTTGAGGAGGCCCAAACCATTTCATGACATTACTTCCTGGAAGAGTAGCCCTGAAGGCCATTAACACAACAATTGTTTTCCCCAGAACACAGGAGATACAGAGGACAAAAGTGATCCCAAAAGCTGTGTGACGCAACATACAGGACCACTCAGTGGGCTGACCAATGAAAGTAAGAGAACAGAGAAAACACAAAGTGAGTGAGAAGAGCAGCAGGAAGCTTAGCTCTGAGTTGTTGGCTCTCACTATTGGCGTATGTCTGTGGTAGAAGAAAATCAACCCAACTGTGACTGTGAGGCATCCACCACACAAAGAGAATGTCACTAGTACATTACCCATTACTTCTTTAAATGTCAGGAATTCAGTGTTTTTGAGTTCACATCGTGTTCTGTTTCCATTTGATTTGTACTCAAGTGGGCATGGAACACATGTTACAGCATCTGAAAGCACAGACAATTTAACAAGAGGAAACAACATTATTTTAAGACAATGCCATACAGTCAACCCAAAACCACACAGATTTGGGCTGACCAGACAGAAACATGATGAGTGTCACTGTTAATAAGAGAGGATTGTCCATCTCACTTGTGGTGTTGCTGAACTCTCCATCCGCACAGTCAATGCAGTCAAAGCAACAAATGGGTTTTCCTTTCAGAAAGGCTCTGCGAGTGCCTGCAAGGCAGGTCTTGCTGCATACAGACAGAGGAACCTAAAACACACACACACACAAAGCAAAAATATACATAAACAGTCTGAGAAGAATTAGTGTGCACAAAACTATTAAGCAAAAAGCTTGCTATATTTATGTATGCATGTATTTATTTATTTATTTACATACATAAATAGCTACATACATACATTTTTCTGGTTTCCTGCCCAGATTGGATCAGTGTTATCTTTCATTTGAATCTGTTGTCCTCCTGGCCTGGATGCATCATACAAGCCAATTGATTCAAATGTTATTATTCCTTCATAGTTTATCTGCCAATTAACCAGAGTGTAACGTGCAACTGGGTCACCACTCTCATCAAAGTAAACGTTTTCTCCATTTTTGGTTGTAAAGTTCACTTGGGTCAGATAATGCAGCACCTATACAGAATGGTGATATAATAATACCCATGGCCTTTGAATATCAGTTTTAAATTACAGAAAATTACAGAGCAGAATTTCAAAAGAACATACCTGCCAAGGCTGTATTTCCCCTTTTTCTGCACATGTCTTGTTGCGGAATGGCCCCTTCCCTTTGTCACAAGTCAGCAGTCCTTCTATAGCATGGGCAACAGCATACACTGCCTTGTAGACATTGTTTAGCAGACTAGCATCAGACACATCAGTGAAACGTGTGTTTGTGTTTGCTAGAGATTCCTCTCCATTGCATATCTTGGAGGCATTGTGTGTGTTTGGATTTAAAATGCAGTTAAACACACTTTCCCACAGCTCAGCCAGTCCTGTGTTACCTGGTCTCAAGGAGGGTTGGCTACTCGCAATAAATTCCTTCAATCCAGGAATATATGCATTCGGCACAGCAAAGCCTATTGCTCCCCCTACCACAGCATAATTCATTGGGGTCGCTACATATCTGTATGTGATCCAACCTTCACTTCCAACCCACTGATAACCAGTTACATTTTGGTTGTAAAGCTCTTTTATGAGAATGTCCAAATCATTGCCATCTGCAAAAGCCACAATGACTTTAGATGTTGATTTTTTAATAATGTCTATGACTTCCAAAAACTTTTCTCTTGGATCGGTTCTGTAAATGGCCACAGAGTATTCGACACAGATGCCCTCTTTCTCGGCTGCTTCTAGAAACGTGGCCATTCCATTGTTGCCGTAGTCCCCCCTGCTTCTCACAGCCCCAACCCAGGTCCAGCCAAAATACTTGACCAGTTTAGCTAGAGCTCTGCTCTGGTAATAATCGCTGGGGATAGTCCTGAAGAAGGATGGATACTGTTGTCTGTTACTGAGACATGCACAAGTTGCGGAATGGCTAAGCTGGAAAAAAAATGAAATTATTAAGCTTCCATTAAAACTCTGGAAGGATTGATGTCTGACACTAGAAAAGTAGAACAAAAACTGTGTTTTTGATGCTTTTTTAAGACAGTAATGCTTATGGAGTTTCAACATGGATAAACATTAATATAATTGTATCCTGGAGACTAAGAACAAAAATTACATCATTATAAAACAATAATAAATAAATACTAATTTAAACACAAACACAGTAAAGTGTTACTAGTTCAAGAAATGTCTCAATCATCACTGCATCCAACTGATTTAGCTATGCTTTATTCAATAAAAAGAAAAATAAACATTACACATTTGACTTACCACAGGGATTTTAAATGGACCCATGGTCCTTGCAATGTCTATGGTGGATGTTGATGTAGTTTCTCCAATCACAGCTTGCACAGTAGAGGGACTTACACAGCTATCCTCTGCTTCCAGTTGCCCATTCATCAGAGTTAGCGATGCTCCAACAGAGAGAGGGATGCTCGGGCAAGAGCCATAGACATGGTAACCAAGCACAAAGCCAGGAAGAATATCTGTGCTGTTGTTTATTTCCTCAATGGCAAAAATCATTGTCATTGCGTACTGCAACTCTCCAGGATCAAGTCTGAAAAAGGACAATAATATATATAGTTTTATTACAGCAAATTAATTCATCACATTAGTTGTTCTTCTGTCATTATATTAAATTACAACCTTTGTAAATAAGCATTTCTTATTAGGTAATATAAAATGAGTGTATTGTCACTATCTTACCCATTACACCGTATATTTCCTGGATTGGTCGTGAGCGTTGGATTTACACCAACTGGATTCTGGTGGAATGAAAAAATGCCGCCAATAGAGACATCACCTTCTTTTGAAAAATGAAGGAGTTCATCTGTCCCATAAGCTTTACATTTAGGTTGTGCAGCACTCACAGTGCAGGTGATAATCATCATAATGGCTGCAAGCAACAACATAACGCTGCAGTACATAAATGCCTTGCTGAAGTTGAGGCTGTGTTGATGAATACAATTGGTTGATGTATAACCCAGTGTGCAACATTTGGCTTCATATAATGCATGTTTACCATCCCTGGCCAATAATAAAAGCAATTAAGATGACTGACAGAAAAAGAGTTCAATAAACTTTGTTCTTCTTGGGTCCAATCCCAAAACTCCTTATCCATCAGTAATTACAAAAACACAGAGAAATAAAATAAATATGCAGCTTAAAAATATGTACTAAATGAGTACCAGCTGCCTTATTTGTAAAGGAGAATATAGCTGCATTCTTAGATACATTGAGAAAAAAAACAAAAAAACTTTTTAAACATGCAGAGTGTGATGTAACTTTAAACCACCATAATTCTGCCCTCTTTATTTAAAATAGCTGATAAAAGTAATGAAGCACTAAATATCTTGTATTAAAGATGAGACAAGCAAAAGCATACAACACTACTTGAGAGACGTTCACAAAAAGCTTTTTACAAACCCTTTGTTTAAAATTAGTGCTTCTGAGCATTTCTCAAACTCATCAAATAAAATATATCAACACTGAAAAAGAATGAAAAAAGAAAAAGTATAAAATGTGTACAACAACTTGTCACTGGGGCTACCCAGGGACACATTTGAACCTTCTTTGCCCCTAATCAGTACATATTAGTAGAGTACATTTTACTATCTTAAGGGTGCATATTTCTACTCGAATATGCTAATATGCACCCGTTATTCATTTTCTGAAAGTATAATCACTTAAACAAACTATGCTATACTCAATTCTTTTTCATTTAAGTTGATAAAAGTTGAGTAGGTTTCTCTTAAAGTGCATACCAGTTTGTCTGCATATAGAAACCTGTATTTGTATATTTTTTAGCACTTACATGTACAAAATAAGTGTTAAATAAATAAAAGACTACATATTATATAGATAATTTAGTCATTACAGTATTAGTATTTGTATATTTTTTAGCACTTACATGTACAAAATAAGTGTTAAATAAATAAAAGACTAAAAATAAATAGAATAATTAGTCATACCCCCCCCACACGTCTTAACTGCTAATTACATTGAATTCCCATTATTATTATTATTTAACAATACTTGGAACATGCTAAGGAATATACAGTTTTTTTTTGACTGTTCTTCTTGCCTTTAAACAGCTTTAACCAGCAGATGTCTCCACTGTTCTTTGAAGCAGTGAGTCATTTTGCAAAAGTAATTGGTTCTGCAATAAAGTATTCGGTTCCTGTTTCCTGACCATCAATGTTTTAGGACCGGAGTGGAAACAATACACTTTCAATTGATTGGCCAAGAAAGTCACATCAGAACCATACTGGTGGAAAAGGGGCTATAGTGAGCATATTTGAAATACAGGGGGTACACATGTAGCCTACACATCAGCTCATTCTGGACTTATTATGTTTGCAACAACATCAACAAAATATATTTTATTTTTATGAAACAAAAGTGCTGAGAGGAGAGATAAATCTTCAATGTAATACTTAATTCGAAGTTTAGATCTATTTGAAAACATGGATTTGGGTGAACTTTCAATGAAACTAATAGACACGAATATAGAAACTCCTGCTTTTACAATATCACAATTTTACAAATAAATTTCACAACTTTACCTTAAATAACTGGTAACAGCATCAGTCCCCAGTTGTTGATTATATCCAGTCAAATGGGTCATAATTAATTGATTTATAAGAAATTCAAAAATGGGGAGAGAAGTTGTAAAAGTGATATCCCCAAGAACTATGATTAAAAAATAATTAAATTTAAATGTTATATTATCTTATACCACACTTACGTTCAAAGTTTGGGATCAGTAAGACTTGTAATGTTTTTTTTAAGAAGTCTCTTATGCAGCTCAGGCTGCATTTATTTAATTAAAAAAATACAATAAAAACAGTAATATTAAAAAAATACTAAACACGTATAAATAAACAAATAATCAGTAATCTTGCCCAAGGTTAATTTTATTACAATTTAAAATAATGGTTTCTATTGTAATATACTTTAAAAATATAATTTATTTCTGTGATCAAAGCTGAAGTCCATCAGCCATTACTCCAGTTTAAAGTGTCACATGATCCTTAAGAAATAATTATAATATACAGATTTATTATTAGAATTATCAAGGTTGGCAACAGTTGTGCTGCCATTTATTTATTTTTTTTAAACTGAGATATTTTTTTTCAGGATTCTTTGATGATGAAAGTTCAAAAGAACAGCATTCATTCAAAATATAAATCTTTTCTAACAAATAAATATTTGGCAAAAACACATCCTTGCTGAAAAATTTAATTTCTTTCACAAAAAAAAAAAAGAAGAATAAAAATTGAATGACCCAAATTTTGAAGAACGGTAGTGTGTATGTTAAAGATATTTCTACTTTTAAATAAATGCTCCTTCTGTGTTTTCACTTTTTAGTTCATCAAAGACCATCATGAAAAAAAAAGGATCACGTTTCCAAAAAATAATATTAGAGCAGCACAAAACAGTTCCAGCACTGATATAAATCAGCATTTTAGAATGATTTTCTGAAGGATCATGTGACAATGAAGATGGGAGTAATAATGCTGAAAATTCAGGTTTTGGCGAGGGGGGTCGACAGGAAAATAGATTAGTTTTAATGTATATTAAAAATAGAAAGGACTTTATTTAAATTTTAATATTTCACAAATATTACAGTTTTTACTGGATTTTGATCAACATAAAGGCGGGCCTTTGATGAGCATAAGAAAATCCTTAAAAATCATTAAGGAAGATTCGGATTCTGATACCAAAAGCTTTTGAATGGTAGGTGTTGTGTTGTATAGTTTTATATAATAAAACCGTTGGGGCTGAAGAATGAGACAAAGACAACTACACAAATTCATTTGACACCTGTTGTTATTAAGGCTCTCATCAAAAAAACACAACTTTACCCCAAAGAACTAGTTAATTACAGAACGATCTCAAATCTCCCTTTTCTGTCCAAGATTCTAGAAACGGTAGTATCCTCACAATTATATTCATTCTTAGAGAAAAATTGTATCTGTGAGAATTTCCAGTCAGGATATAGACCGTATCATAGTACTGAGACTGATCTCATTAGAGTAACAAATGACCTGCTCTTATCATCCGAACGTGGTTGTATTTCTCTATTAGTGCTACTAGATCTTAGCACTACATTTGACACTATTGACCACAACATTCTTTTGAATAGATTAGAAAACTTTGTTGGCATTAATGGAAGTGTATTAGCATGGTTCAAATTGTACTTATCTGACTGCCATCAATTCGTAGCTGTGAATGAAGAGGTATCATATTGATCATAAGTGCAGTATGGAGTACCTCAAGGCCCAGTACTAGGGCCGTTACATTTCATGTTTTACATGTTACCCTTGGGAGATATCATCAGGAAACATGGTGTTAGCTTTCACTGTTATGCTGATGATACTCAGCTCTATATTTCTTTGCGGCCCGGCGAAACATACCAATTTGAAAAACTAACGGAATGCATAGTCGATATAAAAAACTGGAAGACGACTAATTTCTTACTGCTAAATTCTAAAAAAAAGTTGTTAATTATAGGACCTAAAAACTCTGCACGTAATAACCTAGAACACTGTTTAACACTTGATGGCTGCTCTGTCAATTCTTCGTCATCAGTTAGGAACCTAGGTGTGCTATTTGATAGCAATCTTTCCTTTGAAAGCCACGTTTCTAGCATTTGTAAAACTGCATTTTTCCATCTCAAAAATATATCTAAATTACAACCTATGCTCTCAATGTCAAATGCAGAAATGTTAATTCATGCGTTCATGACCTCAAGGTTAGATTATTGTAACGCTTTATTTGGTGGTGGTTCTGCACGCTTAATAAACAAACTCCAGCTGGTCCAAAATGCAGCAGCTAGAGTTCTTACTAGAACCAGTAAGTATTACCATATTAGCCCAGTTCTGTCAACACTGACTCTCTATTAAACATCGTATAGATTTTAAAATCTTGCTTATTACTTATAAAGCCCTGAATGGTTTAGCACCTCAGTATTTGAACAAGCTCTTATTGCATTATAGTCCTCCACGTCCACTGCGTTCTCAAAACTCTGGCAATTTGATAATACCTAGAATATCAAAATCAACTGCATACGGCAGATCCCTCTCCTATTTAGCGCCCAAACTCTGGAATAACCTACCTAACATTGTTCGGGAGGCAGACACACTCTGTCAGATAAAATCTAGATTAAAGACCCATCTCTTAAACCTGGCTTACACATAACACACTAAAACACTTCTAATATTCAAATCCGTTAAAAAGGATTTTTAGGCTGCATTAATTAAGACAACCGGAACCGGAAACACTTCCCATAACACCAGATGTACTTGCTACATCGTTAGAAGAATGGCATCTACACTAATATTAGTCTGTTTCTTTCTTATTCCGAGGTCACCGTAGCCACCAGATCCAGTCTGTATCCAGATCAGATGGTCACTGCAGTCACCCGGATCCAGTCCATATCCAGATCAGACGGTGGATCAGCACAACAGATGAGGACCTCTTTTTTTTTACAGCCCTGAATGGCAAGCGGAGATCAGGGACAACTAGATGAGCCCCAGAGACAGATCCCCAGTGAAGACCTTGCATCCTAGACGGCCACCGGGACAAGATCAGTCCTCTGCACAATGTGACTTTACGTGCAGATTACCTGGAATTGAACTGCTGTTTCGTTGGTCAGAGGAGAACTGACTGAGCCTGGTTTCTCCCAAGGTTTTTTCTCCATTCTGTCACCGATGGAGTTTTGGTTCCTTGCCACTGTCACCTCTGGTTTGCTTAGTTGGGGACACTTAATTTCCAGCGATATCGTCGACTTGATTGCACAGACACTATTTAAACTAAACTGAGTTGGATGATGACATCACTGAATTCACTGATGAACTGCCTTTAACTGAAAAATAAGTGTTCACTATTATCATTTTGCATTATTGACAATATTATCCTAATTAATGCTGTACAGTTGCTTACAATCTGTATTGTTAAAAGCACTATAAAAATAAAGGTGACTTGACTTTTGTTATTTTCTTTAAAAAACAGTTAGTTCCGGTCCTCAAATCTCATAGGAGTGTATCAGCAAGGGAACTTTCACTATTTTTATCACTCCTCTTATGTGTTCAAGACACTATCAGCCCCAGTTTCACAGTAGAGAAGAGTTGCCCAACCCTGTCTTTGAACATCTGTTTTGAATTACAGAAAATTACAGAGTCAAAGATCAAAAGAAAACACCTGTCAAGGCTTTATTTTCAATCTCTTTTGTGTGTGTTTGGATTTTTCTGTCAAAGACACTTTCCCACACCTCAACCAGTCCTGTGTTACCTGTCACATTACATTGTGAAATGTAGATGGTCAAGATAAGACATTCCTGATTTTTTCTTGGGAATGGTCATAGAGTGTGGAATTATACACCCATATTGTGTGTGTGTGTGTGTACTGTTGATGATACATTGTGGGGACCAAATGTCCTGTAGCGAATCAGCTCAAAGGGGAAATAGGAATAATTAATCATAACTAGTTATAATTAATTATGAATATTTTAGATCCGCTTTAGATATTTAGCTGACCTCTCAGGGTCTACTGTCTGTCAATTCTAAGAACGTTAATTTCCTGGTTAAGGGAAATAACTTTCTTTCTGTACAATTCTACAAAAGCTTGTAGAATAAATCTGCATTATTAAGTGACTCCAGTTATGAGCAAATAATGAACAACGTCAAGTGTGATACAAATACAACACTTAAACTAGTCTAACATACACCTACACACACACACACACACACCACACACACACGCATACAGTTGGTATAGGAACAGGATTAAAGCTTAGGCAGTAAATAGGCAGAAGAGAAATAAAGCATGAAGCTATGGGACCATTGGATATTCAGCAGATCTACAGTCTGAAGGAAACATCAGCTTCTTAGTTCAAACACACCTTTGTAAAAAGGTGCAAATGATACTTAATGTATCAATTAATAAGACTAAGTTTGAATACTTGCACGTCTCGTCTGTCTGAAAGAGAGGCTTGATGCAATCTGAAGGCTCAAGTTGATCTTTGCTGAGGTTGGTTGATGGAAAAGAACCAGTTTGAAACAGATGATCTTGGTGAATGGAAAGTCAATGCCGAAGCCTGGCTCGAACTTAGGGTGTCCTTAGGAGCGTTCAAGCTCACATCTTCTCAGAATCTAACAAAACGCAGACTGGAAGCGGGTCACTGATGTGAGGCCTTTAAGGCCTGACAAGATTCACGCCTCTCAAGATGGGCTTGTCCAATGAGAAAGGCTGAAATCCCAAGCGGGAGGTTGCAATTACTGGAGGGTTTTACGACCCTTTGTGTGAGGGCATGGTCATTTGCAAATGTAATTCGCTTGAGTGTTGATGCACAAACTAGTAAAGATTATTAGAACATTAATATGTTGCCTAGGTACCAACATATAACATACACTCTCGTTTAGATCATCAGAAGACGAATTCATAGATACTAAACATGGTAGGATTACATATAGGTAAGATGACAGGAACGAGTGGTTCCATCATAAGCCTACATAAAACAAAACAAGTTAATACAATATAAAAAAATACACACGTAACAGATCAGTAAACAAACTTACCACTGACCTGAAGGATAGTGTGTTCATCATCAAGACAAGAGTAACATTCTATGAATTAAATTAGAGAAGAATCAATTTTTAACAGCTGACATATGGTCTTTCCTATGGAAAATGTTAGTGAGATTTTACTCCCGGCATTTCTGCTGGGCATTAACAACCAGATGATATCAGCATTGGTTGCAAATTGGAAATCAGAAGGAAATGTGTCTGCCTTTCTGAGGTGTTTGGTAAGACGCATTTCGGGGGGGAAGGTCAAAGGCCTCAGTATGGCTGTTAACGGAGGGGGGGTACAAGAGTATTTGTTAAATCTAGCTAACTAAATATATATTGTGTGTTGGAGTGGTTCAGACGCTACAAATTCCCCCCCTTTCAAACGTTTTTGTCCGTAGAATAGACAACAACGAGCGTTGTCAAAGGTGCAGAACAATCGAACACACCCTTGCCACTCACGGCTGGGAG
The DNA here is from genome assembly GCA_018155175.1 of Sinocyclocheilus anophthalmus. Classification (NCBI taxonomy): domain Eukaryota; kingdom Metazoa; phylum Chordata; class Actinopteri; order Cypriniformes; family Cyprinidae; genus Sinocyclocheilus; species Sinocyclocheilus anophthalmus. The sequence goes on along the minus strand of JADLZN010010711.1, from coordinate 12,538 downwards.
ACAGTGGTTGCTCTCTGGCTGTTGTTGCCTCCAGGAGTGGTTGTGGTGCCATGGTGGATGCTGTCAGGTGGTGTGCTGTGGTGATGTAGGCTGTAGCAAGGTGAGGGTCCTCGAGCTTGTGCAGCAGGTGTCGAGGCTGTGTCACCTGTCATCCTGAAGTGAGTTGGTCTGGGTAAGATGGTTGTTTGTCGATGTTGTTAGCCAGTAGGCTATCCGTGGTACCCGTGATGTGGAACAGCCGGGTTAGACTCTAACTGGTGAGAGTGCAGGTGATTCCAGGGATTGCAGGGAATTGTTATGGACATTTGTAGTGTGCAGAGAGTTTCAGACTGACCTAGTGATGATGGTAGGAGAGCAGCAGGTGGTTGTTAGCCCTATGTTTTGCTCGAACGTCACTAGAAATCTGATGTTTGCGGTGTCGCTTTGCTCTTGTGGCGGCACCGACTTGAGCTTGCCTGAGTTGTGTTGGTAGAGGTTTCGCTGTTGGGCATGTGGGCCCGTTGCTCCATCCAACGTTGTCTGGCTGCTTCTGGGGTGTCGACCGTTTTAAGGGATGCTCCTCCCTTGGAGGGGTCTGATGTTGTGTTGCGTCAGGCAAGGAGTCAGAAGTTTTTCCTTCTCAGTACTCCTCAGTTGAGTTCTGTTCAAGGAGCTCTTTTGCAAGTGTCAACAGCTCCTGTAACTCAGAAGTAGGCGTGTCCAGCTGTCCTTGTGTAGCCTCCGTTCGGCACCTGTGTGAAGGGTGTGGAGGAGGATGTTGTGGTGGACTGCTGTTAGACATACCGTGGTGTTTGCAGGATGAGGATGCCCTTTTCCATGGCTTCTCCCAGTGGTTGGTCTGGAACCTGGGTCTGTTGCCATGGTGATGGCTCTGTCCTCTTCTGGCTAGGGGCTTTCTGTAGAAGGGTTTTGCATTGTGGCAATGCTGGGTGCCTTCTGGTGCCCTCTTTGGATTCTGAGTTGTGAAGTTCAAAATCAGTGGGGTCTGACAAACACCTTTAGTGGAGGCCTTGTGCGTGTTAAAGGCCTTCTGTGTCAGGTTAAGCAGCTGTTGATTAGGCATTGTGCGGCAAGCCATAATTCCTAGATGGTGACTTACACTAGGATGGAGGTTTCGGAGGAAAAGGCTCTTGAAGCTGGTGTCCTCCGCCATCCCAGGGTAATTGCGAGCTCTGAAGTAAGCTCGTCGAAGTCTGTGGTAGTAAACATGGGGAGTTTCATGCCGGCCCTGTTTGGTGTCTAGGGCAGTGATCAGTCCGTGTTTAGACTCTGGGTCTGAGAATTCCTTTATGATGGCTTGTTTAAGCTGCTGGTGAGGCCAAGCTCTTCAGGATCAGTTCCTTTGATGTCATCAGGGATCTCTGCAGTATTTAGCTCGTTGGGGTCTGTGGGGCCACACAGTATGTGTGTCTGCAGTGATCCTCTGGAAAAGCCCCTGCCCCACCCCCTTGTGGCTGCTAGTTGTTGACGTGTGAACAGTGGCTCTCGCCCACCCCTCGCAGGTTCAGGGGAATCTGGGCCCGACGGGGGTCTGGGGGGGCCTGCTTGCGGGGACACTTCGGTGTCGTGTTTTCCCTGTGTTCACCTTGTAGTCTGCAAGCATATTGCGAGTATCATTTGTTGACGAATCGAATTCACCTTGGCTTCATTTGACTTTACCGAGTGGTGTTTTGGAGTTTTTTTTGTTGGCTCGCTGCTGAGCAAAGGATTTCAGCTTCGGGTGCGTGCAGGTGGCCAGTTCATAGCCGTTTAAATCAAACAGTGTCTTTATAGAAGTTCCACATTTACACTGTTTTTAACAGTGTTTGTGGTTGAAACAGCTCTTTCCAAAGGTCACTGAGTGGTTTCTGGTGCCTTTTTCAAGCTGCTCTCTGTGTTCAGCAGCCGTTAGTGCCTCCTGAAGACTGGTGATTTCCTTCTTTTGCACCATTCTGTGAAGGTTCCTTGCATCCGTTCTGTGCCTTCTCTCGTTGAGCAGGTGTCAGTTCACTGCAGAATTCTGTGACTTGCAGTTTCAGCTCATATACCTCCTGTCTGAGGCTCTTGAGGGTGTGGGCCAAGGAGAGGATGATGCTGGCAGATCCTGTTGGTTCAGGCTGGGTGTCAGGTGTCCACATGTGTTGCAGTCTCTCTGTTCCTTTCTCTGCCATGCACGTTCGGTTGGCTTGCCACCTTAGATGAGGCGGTCCACATTACAGTGCATCTGTCTGGGTTTCCAGGGTGGTCCTGGTGACGGGTCTAGCGGCTGGATGTCTGTTGGATGCTCGTCGCGTACCTGGGCCCCACTCGTGGAAAACACCACGAGAGAAGAGAGGCACAAGGCAATGCAAGTACGTACAGAGGTGTTAAGCTATCTCTATGGGGAACGGCGTGCTAGGACATGGAAGGTATGAATAGAGCGTGAAGAGCAAGATAGTGACCCGGTACGCCGGTGGTCCCCCCACCCGGTTTTTTTGTGTAGAGAAGACTACACAATAATGTATGCACATGTCAACAAAAATGAAAGGTGTGAAGATTTGTTGTATGTCACCCACCGCCACCGTTGAGGTTGTCGTTTTTGCTCAGGGAACAAATATGGGCATAGGGTGTGAGCTGCAATAGCCTCATAAACTTAGGGGGTCTGTTAGCTAAGCTAGCAGGGACACACCAAACACCTCGAGGTCAAAAAGAGAAAGAAAAATAAACAATGGGAAGTGTTCCTAGTTCTATCCGGGCCTACATTGTGTTGAACAGTAACTGCCCTTCAATGTATTAGCTAAGCTGGTCATTGAGGACGGCCCCATGCTTCCGGGGTCTTAGTGAGGGAGCAAGTTGAGACGGGGGAAACAACACAGGGGGATGAGGCTACTAATAACCTGTATAACTCGTTAAGGAAACAAAAGTTGCTAGAACTATTGTAATCCTATACAAAGAGCGAAGATGGTGATGGTAAAATAACTAAAATAAGGTAAAAGTAAAACGAAAAGGTCCTAATAGCTGTAGGAAACTAAAAGGAAAAGTAAATAAACAAATTGATTTAATTAAATCTCAGATTTAATAAAAATCAATTTAGCTGAATTGATACATTTTTCTTTTTTCATGTCTCCTGAGTAAACAAATGTAAAGTAAATGCAGTGTAAAATCAAAGGAGAGGGGAATAAAGTCAAAACAAAATAAACAAGAACAACAAGGTAAAAACCAAAGTATGTGGGAGGATCGACCTACGCGGAGCGAAAAAGCCAAGGGAAAACACCTGAATACAAAGAGAAGGTGATGCCATTAAAACAGGCAAGTGGAAGCAGGAGTGACGGGAGGATTTAGAGGGATGCGAGAGAAGGGAGAGAGAGAAAGAGAGGATACGAGGAGTTGTTTGACGGATTTCATTTTTACACCCCTATCTAATGTAGGCGTGATGCTAACAGCTAGCAGTTGAGGTAAAGGGCATAGCTTAAATGCCTGTGCGGCTGCTAAAGAGTTAGCGTTGGCTACACCCCCGTGGTTCTCTGTTTGCACAAAGGGTCTGTGAAGTGGGTGTTGTTTTTGTCAGAGGAACCGTAAGAGTCTGCTCACACGGGTCCACGTGTTGTTAGGGAGACCCAATGCAAGATCACATCAGGTGCAAGGGAACCAGAACTTGCACTGCTGTGACATGCATGGGAAAACTCATGCGGGCTAACAGTCAGTTTATGACAGGTCCATACAAACTTCATTCACAAAATCAAAAAAAAAGCACATTCACTTCAAGGCAAATGGGATATTCACGCTGAGAATAGACCCATTAATTTGACAAATGTTTCACATGAGCGGATCAATAGAATACAAATGATATGTACACGCAAAGTAGGCCTTCAACCATTTTGGAGGTCGGCCTACAGCGGATAACGGTGTTTTGTGGCATCTTCTCCTGATAACACAGAAAATAACTTAAATTACACTTTCAGCTTTGATCTTACAGATAAGAGCAATACATAAATCAAATCTGTAAAGGGTCTACTTTTATTTGTATACACAAATAATAACAACATAACTTTGTGCATTTATAAAATAAAGAAAACAAACAAGGTGTGCAGTCTGCCGCCTTGGTCTGCGTGATCTTCATTTAGAAACGTGTCATTATAATGAACTGTAACTCAGCAAATACTCAACAAAGTGACATGAGAGATATATCTATAGAAAGCTTGTCTACTTTTAAACTAAGCAAGTCTTACCGAAAGCAAATATTATGTGATAAAGTAATCCATATGAAACCAAACGCGATGTCCAGTTTTTCACGTCTCCCTTCATTATCTCTAATGCGACCACGCCCACGCGCTGAGCACTATAGATATGATAATCATCCACGTGAAGCGCGTGGCATGTAAACGCCCACATCACAGCAAACAAAACAGCAAGACCTCAAGCTTTACTGTTCACGTCGCGCTGAGAGGAATAAAACAGAATTCACCTCAAGAAGCTTTGGATAACCTCAGGAAAAAAACATGAACAGTAGAATGATTATCAAACTTTAACTGTATTAGGATATTCTCTGTTCACGAATATGTTTATAATTATAGTTTTTGGATTGTATTGGCCTACATACAAAGCATGCTTGTGTTTGTGAATGTAACTAAGCTTCTGTTCATGAATATCTGCTCTGGTGTAAATATTTTGATTGTGTTATACCCGTGTCTTATGGAGTAATGGCGTTGAAATGTTTGAAACAGTTTTAATTTTGGTTTAGGATGCTGCATCACCGGCATCTTGCACAAGTAAAGCACACGCATGTCGTTCAGTTTTGAGTTTGCTGGAAAATCCTACTGAGTAAGTGCACAGTATAGTAATTGTAATTTTATTATTCCTAGAATATGTGGTAATAATATTTGTGGTTGATAGTGTTAAAATATAGTTTCCTTGTTATTGGCATTCTGTTTTCTCATAAAGTATGCATACTATACTAAGGTACTATGGGGAATACACCACTCTTGCATTCACCTGCATCTCTCAAAGGAAGGGGACACTCAGTTTAACAGCATGTCCTCTAGAATCTTAGAGTAAGTATGCATTCACAATTTTACAGATGTTACTTCATTTGATTTAGGTACCCTGGTTAAAATATGGTTTGCTATGTGGTAATAGTGTTCTTTGTTTCGATAAATTAGTACTAGTATCAGTGAACATCACAATAATGTTAATAATGTAGTTTGTGTAACCACCATGCTTGCTTTTTTATTTCAGATGTGAGAATAACAGTGCAAAAGCGTACTATAGACTGCCAAAGATTATAGCAAATCAAGGAGAAGAGTGCGCAAAACTATCTGAGGAAAGAAGGCGTTTGTGGTTGGCCAAACTGAACCAGGATTTCCAGGGCAAGAATCTTGACAACATTCTTGTTTGTTCTTATCATTTCTTGTCAGGTAGGTGAAATATTAAGCTAAAAACTCAACTAATTTTGTAGTGTAATAGTATACACATATTGACATTACGTCGCTGTTTGTTAAGTTCTTGGCTAAAAATCTGATTCTAATCTCATTTCATAACCTACTCCAATATTACAAGACTTATTAATAGTTGAACACATTTTATATTGTTGTTCGACCATGTTTTTTTTTTTCTTTGCCCCGAAATGCAACACAAGTCTTCGGATGGAGTCTTCCCTTACTGATACGGAGACTGTGGGTTTGTACTGTAAGCTAAACTCATATGATTATTTCATGTAAACACCACATTTACCGGCATATACAGGGTGAAAGTGAAACTTTAACGATGCATAATGCTTAAAGCCACGTTAATATAATAATAATAATAATAATATTATAAAATAATTACATTCTAGACAGTCAATGACCTAACAGCACACATACGTTGGGCTGATGTCGACCCGACATACAAAATTCCATCGGCACGATGTTGCTCAGGGATCGTTTGCTAAAAGGGAAGATGTCACCGTGATGACAAATGCTCTTCATCCGATATTTGGACGATGCTGTAAATACCAGCTGCTCTACATGGGCGCGGTTCACCAGCGTTTTGCTCATCTTTACGGACCACCCGTGGCAGTTGCCGCTGGTTTATAATAAAACGATACACACCACTCTCAATAAAGTTTGCAAATTTATTAACAATTTCAATAAACATATTAAATATACAAAAACATTTACATTTATCAGAAGCTTTTATCAAAAGGGACTTACAAATGAGAGCATTCAAATCAATTCACAACTGTTTGTACTCTTTCAAAAAAATTTTACAACAAGGTTTACCAACAGAAAAAAATTTGCAGTTCAATCCAGTAGTAAAAAAACAAAAGTCAACCATAGTGTATTTACTACAATAACTATGGTTAACGACTATGGACTGTTGCAGTTTTTAAAAACCATAGTAAGCACCAAAATAACCCATTACTAGTATATGCATTGCTGTAAAAACAGAGTACCACTACAAAATTTACGTGATTTCAAAAAAAAACTATACTATAGTCATGGGTTACCACAGTTTATGTAGTATTACTACCAAAATAAACTATAGCAAAACAGACATTTCATAAACAACGGTATGAACCAAAAAAAAAAAACCAAAAAAAAAAACCCTGGTTAATACCACTTAGGTTGAACAGTTTTACTATAGTAAAAACCATGGGTAACTGGTTGTCTTTAAATATTAAGTACTTCACAATACTTAATTTTCAAAAGTAAAGTTTAACAGGAAAATGCATGGTTTCAGGGTTAATTTTAAAAAAAATCCTTGAATCAGCTGAGGTGACTAAGGGCCAATCCCAATTCTATTTATACCCTTCCCTGTCCCTTGAAACGAAGAGGTCAGGGGTGAAAATATTCTCCCCTAAGAATTGGGACACCACTAGATTACGGTCACCCATCATCATACGTCGTTCTAGCTCCTACAATACAACAACATTAGTGGTGTGCATTAGGCAGCCTTTAATTATCGTTTCGTATTAATGCGCCTGCTTACTGACAAACACACCCAGACACACACACACACACATATAGGAGATTGTGCAGCTCACACATCCAGGAGAAAATAAACTTTTCAACGCGTTTGTGTGCCCCACGAAGCTTTTATTACAAGGTTTTAAATATCTGAAGCGCCTTATCATTATATTGTCCACGCACGGAGAGGATACAACATACACGCGGGTTTATTTTTTACGTCAACTTCACCTAAAAAGAGAAAAAGCAACAGAAACGCGTATGAAACACAGCGAATAAATTTTCATCTATCAGTCCTCTCTCTCTACTCTCACTCTCATCCGCAATGGCAATATTTGAGGAAAGGGTTTAGCAATTTCTAATTATTGTGGGGAATAGCCCCCCTCAGTGTCTATGGTGGTTATTGCCCTGATCAGGCATGAAAATATGTTGTGGCACTATCGTGCAGTCTATAATGATGTGACGTTAGCAAATATTAGCAAATAGTTTTTTGCAAACGTTTCTTTGAGTAACATGACCGTAAATGTGAACTCACGATTGAAAGTAACAAAATAAATTATTACTTTTCTTTAAAATCTTTATTAATGCCAAAAATTTTTACATTTATGTGTCTTTTTGTTCGCTCGGGCAGCCATGTTGCCCCTGAAGCAGGTTTACGCTGAGATAATTCATACCACTTAGTTTGAAGTGTGGTCCTGAAAAGTCTTTGTTTGAAGGGCTGTCTGGCCCTTCCCTTACCCCTACCCCTCCAATCAAAAGAGAATTGAGACACCCCTACCCCTCCCACCTTACCCCTTACACAAAAAGGGTGAAGGGGTAGAAGGGGGCTTGAAAGCTGGGATTGGCCTAAGACTCACTGGGGAAGGACCATCTTCTGGCAACAAAGTAATGTCCATATGACAGCAGCTCAAAGATAATATAAGTCGTGTTCAGTACTAGTAATTATTTATTTTATTGCAACGTCATCTTCATGGCAAAAACAGTTACAATAATACAAGAGTTACATAAACACAAAATAAAAACCGAGCAAACAATAATTACAGCAGTTAAAATGTTTTAAATTATATGATACAAATTCTAAAATCTTTTCTGATAAAACCTTACTAAAGTCTCTAGTCATGTGTTCAGTTAAACACTATCGTTCAACATTATTAAAGGGTAAGCTCAACAATTTTCAATCAACTTTGTATTGTTACAATGTTGGTAATATATGTAAAATAACAATGTTTATTCTTTCTCTGAGATACCCAGTTTATCTGTCAGCAAAACTGCTGCATGACGCAAAACACAGCATTTTGTCATTTTGTAAAATCTCGTCATTTCATTTTGCGTCATCCTGCGGAGTGTTGCTTACAAATAAAAGGGGATATATAGATACACATAACTCAGAGAAAGAGTAAATATAGTTCATTTACTGATATTAGAGACGCTGAAATAATACAAAGTGGGTTGAAAATGGTCAAACTTACCCTTAAAGGCAATATAAGGATAATATTAGTCAGTTTTGTATGTTCATGTACAGTTGCCGTCATCTGAAGTCTTCACAAGTGAGGCTGGATCCAAACTGGTGCTGGCGTAACCTCTAGTAACATTGGAATGGGCATCCCGAGATAGAAACAGGAAAACAAAAGGAGAAAGATTAGCATAGCTACTGTTCATATTATTTCAGACAAAAGATGACTTATTTCATCACATAAAACTGTAGTGCAAGGTTATGAGATGTGTTATGTGAATACTTGGCCCCCAAAAAATTTTTTTTTTTTTATAGTTTTATTTTCAGATATAATATGTTAAACAAAAACATATTGCATACATAACATTACAAGCATTATTTTACTTTTACAAAAGCAAAAGCAAAATTACATAGCAAAAAAGAGATAAGGAAATAAAGAAAAAGGAGAAAAAACATGCACCTCAGGAATCATCTATTTAGCTGCAATAATTATTAATATAAAATCTAAAAATATTGTATGCCATTGCAACTAATTTGCAATAAGAGAAGGTAAATACTCCAGAAAAGAGCCCCAATTTTTTTTTAAGGATTTTGTTGGTTTCCTAGCATTGAAGAGATTTTCTCTGGGGTTCAGTATGAAATGAGCTCGTTGATCCAATGTTTTCTAGATGGAGAATGAGTCGACTTCTAGTTCACTTTTCCCAGCCATACCAGCTAAAAGTGGGAAGTATTTTTTATGATGAGACAAATCTAATAATTCAGTAGGCCCTAATATCCAAATTCTAGGATCATAACTGATTGGCATTCCTATAACCTTTTAAGATATATCAATGATATATTTTCAAAAATCATTCAATACAGGAAAATTCCAAAGCATATGAAGTAAATTGCCTTCAGATGTTTTGCACCTTTGACATTTTGAAAGAATATCAGTATTTAACGTGTAGTTTTTGAGGAGTATATGTCTAATATGTCTAATGTAATTTAAACTAAAAGAGTGTGTCTGAGCCCCATTATTATCAGGAAGTCTATTTCAAAGTAAAATACCAAAAAGCTCTACTTCCTTTAGTGGACTTTGATAAATCCTTGGTATTATCAATAGTCCATAATTTTGTGACCTCATTACAGGCAAAGCACCATAGCTGCTGCAGACCATATTTGTGTTTATTTTGCTATATGCAGATATGGTTCACAATACAACGTTGGTGTACATACGCGCACATCCCCCCCCCCCCCCCCCCCCCCCCCCCCCAAAAAAAATAACCTTTATGAGCAGCGGGGCTCAATCACACTGAAAAAAACTCACCACTATAAATAAACAAAAATCGAACACACTCTGCACTAATGCCTGCATAAAAATCAGTTGATTGATAAAGTGGTTCATGTGATCCCTTAGTAAATGTATTATTTGTCAAGTCAGTTACTTTGGTGGCAAACAGTTCGTCTCTTTAGAAATGGAACTACACAGCCAGTAAGTTATGTAAGTGGGTGGAAACCTCCATAAGCTAGATAATGTACAATACGTCTAAAAGGTGGCGGTTAGGGAAATGATTTTTACATCTTTGAAAAAAAGTATCTCTGCTCACCAATGGCATGCATCATATATTGAACTCAAAATTCGAAGTAAAAACTATAATCTTGTGAAATATTATTACAATTTAACACTATGGTTTTCTATGTGAATAAATTGTGAAATGTAATTTATTTCTGTGGTCAAAGCTGAACATTCATTACTCCAGTCTTCAGTGTCATATGATCCTTCAGCAATCATTCTGATATGCTGATTGTGCAGCTTCAAAGTGCAAAACAATATATTACTTTATTACTTCAAATGTCGTAGGTATCAAAATCTATCAATAAGCTTATGAGCACGCAAACAATTTCTTGTGACCGACAATCAATGCTGTCCTGTTTTAAAAAAACTTTATTATTAAAGCAGAGATCCCTGACACCGATAAAAACGACAAACAGCAAGCACAAGCGGTTTTCAACATTGAATAATCAGAAATGTTTCTTGAGCAGCAAATGTGTATATTATAATGATTTCTGAATGATCATGTTACACTGAAGACTGGAGTCATGATGCTGAAAATTCAGCTTTACCATCACAGGAATAAATTACTTAAATATATTCAAATAGAATATAATAGAAAGTTATTTTAAATTGTATTAAATCGTATTCATTTCATACATTAAGCTGTGGTGGGCATAAGAGACTTTCAAAAACATAAAAAAAAAGGAATTCATACCAACCCCAAACTTCTGTGATATAACCGCAGCGCCTGAAAAAATGAGTCCCCAGGCACGATCCGTGCAGTGCAGGGTGGGTTACGTGTTTATGTTGACAGAAGTTCGGCCTATTTTCAGGCGCTGGCGTAATATCATTGCGCCTACTGCATTCATGGTACGGCAGCAAAGTTCCTTGGTTATTACACCGGAATGAGAGTATAGTTAGTATAGTATATATACTAGCCATATCGGCCTAGAAAATCGCAACACGATGTAACTACAGAGGAGTCAAGTTTTAAATAGGAAAAATATCGAAACTCTTTGGTCATTTTTGAGCGAGATGCTAACAATTGATCTATGCTAAAGCTCGCTAAAAGTGCTACCGCCGGAGGACCCCCGGAGATCGGCCTCTCTCTACTGCTCTCTGAATGTATGTTAGAAAACAGAAACAATCATCAACATGTTTAAAACAGGGTAATATGTGCTGCCTTAAAAAGACATTATTGGTTGTAATGAAAATTGTCTTATGCAGTTTAAAGTAAAAAAAAACACATTATTTTCCACAATCTACATTATTGTTTCTCTATGCCCCGCATTTCTGAAACGCATAGATTTTTTACAAAGCTCATCGTTCTGAAAAAGCGCGAGGGAGTGCGTGATTTGGCCTAGCATATCTAGTGAAGTGTGATGGACTCTGAATACCTCAAAAGCGTGGCAGCATGTGACGGAAATGTTATGTCCCTCACATACTGTTGATGCCGTGTCACAGCAGGAGCGACGAGACAAAAACATTAAAAAACCCATTACAAACGAGGCATTCGTTACATCCAGTGTGGACATAATTACTGATTACAATGACTTATACTGTATTTTTAAAGAAATCCAAACCTAAAAACACCTTAACTGGCATGTGAGATCGGAGAAATGCAACAAGACAACAAGGGGTACTCTACACTGCCCAAAAAGCTTGCGTTTGAATCGTCAGTGGCAAACCCTTTAAATATGAAAAACGTACTTACAGACTGTGAGTCAGAAAAGCCGGCATTGTAGTCCACTCTACCAGGATCAGGAAACAGTCCTCCAAAAAATGTGCTGCACACCACACATCTGGTATTTGGGGTTTTAAACTGTTCACTGTGAAACAGTGTTGTACACATTACACTTAACCAACCTGATTTGTAGTTCGTGTCATCTTTTGGAGCAGAATAAACAAAAGTCAGTTTTGCTTCACAATCAAAAAAAACATGTCGGCGGCCTAGCCCTGTGAGCGGAAGCCGATGCTAGAAGTGAGCTGAGGCCCAGGTCCAGAGGGAGCAGATGCAGGCAGGGGCGTGGACGTGAACCGGCGCCAGTCGAAGTGCGGATCCGACGAAGGAGCGCGCAACCCAATCATGTGACGACCCCCGGGGCTGGACTAGCTTCATCCACGTGAAAAGCTGGATCTGGCAGACGCCAGGGTACCTAACGTTGCTTTATTCCCTCGCGGACCACAGCACAGTCAGCCTATGCTGCATGCCGATCGAAGCGAATTATCGTCCTCCTTTCTTGGACACGGCCAAACAAAGTAGTATTCGCTTCAGCAACCCAACGCCACACGTCGTCTGTCCCATGACATCACTTGCCGGCCCCCCAGCGCTCACCAGAGGCAATCATACTACAATGAAGAAAAAAGTGGTGCGACCGTTGTTCTGGCAGGGAAAGCATTTGGGCTAGGTACCGTTATGCAAACTTTCCCCACATAGTGATTGAGTGAGTCGATAATGTGGGGGGGCGTGGTTAGACGAGCCTGTTTGTTAGGTTATGAGCGGTGGCTTAACAGTCTTAACTTTGATAAAGAATATCTCCTTTGGTTTTGAGACTTTAGTCTTTGCAGCTTTATAGATCTTCTTTGTGCACCAAGAGCTTTTAACACTCCAAAGAGAAAGGAAACATTGAAAATCGCATCATATGA